>OW804097.1:122829282-123343154 GCA_942159475.1 Sthenelais limicola
ATATATGCATGCATGTGTGTCTAGGTATATGTAATATACGGGTCAGTCTTTGAGAAAATGTACAATTCAACTTCGCCAATCCTCTCAAATAACCCAAATTTCAGACAAAATTAAAGTTTAAAAAACAATTCAACCTAACCAAACATATTGCTAGAATCAATGCAATGCCAAATATACTCGAATTTACCTAGTATTGGCGAAATTTTAGTCTAATTTTGGAGAATTTACTAAATGTGTACATCTGCCAATTGTACATTTTCTGAAAATCTGACCCATACATATTATATATGTATGAATATGTGTATGTATGTGTATGTTTATATACATTCAACCTCCACTTACCTACACTACCTCCCATTACTACTACCATTACTTGTACCATTACTTTTATCTCTATTTCCCCTTTTATCATAACCAGTGTTATTAGTGTATCTCCTGTCCCTTATCTCTTATATCTCATCCCTCATCTCTTGCCTCTCATCCCTCATCTCTTGTCCCTCATCTCTCACCTCTCATCCCTCATCCCTCATCTCTCACCTCTCATCCCTTATCTCTTGCCTCTCATCTCTCATCTCTTGTCCCTCATCTCTCACCTCTTGTCCCTCATCTCTTGATATTTTCCCTTCTCACTCTGCCTCCCTCTCTCTGCCCCCCCCCCCCCCATCCTGTCCCCTTTCCTGTCTCTATGATCCATCTCGCCCTCCAATGCCCTCTCTCCCCCTCTGTCCCACCTCTGTCATTCTCTCCCTCTGCCCCTCTCTGCCCCTCCCTCTCTCTCCTCTGCCCCTCTCCATGATCTATCTCTTCCTGCACCACTCTCCCTTGCTCTCCCCTCCCCTCTCTCTCTCTGCCTTTCATTCTTCTGGAAGGTTCTGGAGAGGGGTACAGGCAGTTACTGAAAGGGGTATTGGAGGTTACTGGAGGAGGTTCTTGGGTGGGGTGGCTTGGGGTATAGGCAGTTACTGGAGGAGGTTATTGGAGGAGGTTCTGGAGTGGGGTGGGGGTATAGGTGATTACAGGAGGAGGTTACTAAAGAGAGGTATAGGTGGTTACTGGAGGAGGCACTGGAGAAAGCATTGGAAGGGGTACAGGACGAGGTACTGGAGAAGGTACTAAAGAAGGTACTGGAGGAGGTACTGGAGAAAGAATGGGAAGGGGTACTGAAGTGGTACTGGAGGAAGCTACTGGAGGAATTTAAGTTCTGGAGGATGGTACTGGAGGAGGTACTGGAGGAGGGTACCGGAGGAGGGTACTGGAGGAGGGTACTGGAGGAGGGCACATTGGAGTGCAGCACTGTGCTGCACAGCACATTAGTGTGCAGCATGGTGCTGCGCAACACTCTAGAGTGCAGCACTGTGCTGCACGGCACATTAGAGTGCAGCACTGTGCTACGCAGCACTCTAGAGTGCAGCATGGTGCTGCGCAGCTTGCTAGAGTGCAGCACTGTGCTGCACAGCACTCTAGAGTGCAGCACTGTGCTGCACAGCACATTAGTGTGCAGCATGGTGCTGTGCAGCACTCTAGAGTGCAGTGTTGTGCTGTGTAGCACTCTAGAGTGCAGCACTGTGCTGAGCAGCACTCTAGAGTGCAGCACTGTGCTGGGTAGCACTCTAGAGTGCAGAAACTGTGCTGCGCAGCACTCTAGAGTGCAGCACTGTGCTGCGTAGCACTCTAGAGTGCAGTATTGTGCTGTGCAGCACTCTAGAGTGCAGCACTGTGCTGAGCAACAATCTAGAGTGCAGCACTGTGCTGCATAGCTCTCTAGAGGGCAGCAAGGAGAGAGAAAGAGAGGGAAGGAGGTCCTAATATCCCGGACCCTATCTTCCCCAGGCCCAAGCGTCCCTAGTTATGCACTCTAATGTGCTGCACTCTAATATGCTGCATTAACACTCTTATATGGTGCACTCTAATATGATGCATAGTTATGCACTCTAATATGCTGAATTAACACTCTAATACACTGCAAAGTTCAGCACTTTAGAGTGCTGCACTCTAATAAGTTGCATTAACACTCTAATATGCTGCATAGTTATGCACTCTAATATGCTCCACTCTAATGTGCTGCATTAACACTCTTATATTATGGTGAACTCTAATATGATGCATAGTTCAGCACTCTAATATGATGCATTAACACTCTAATACACTGCAAAGTTCAGCACTCTAGAGTGCTGCACTCTAATAAGTTGCACTAACACTCTAATATGCTGCATAGCTTTGCACTCTAATATGCTCCAGTCTAATGTGCTGCATTAACACTCTTATATGCTGCATAACAGAACTGATACTTTAAAACAATGCGATACCAAATATAACTCAGATATACCCGGTATTCATAATTTTTCAGCCAACTTTAGCAGAATTTCCTAAATGTGTAGAGCTGCCAATTGTACATTTTCTGAAAATCTGACCCATATGTGGTCTTAATAACCAGCTAGGTATAGGTCTGGAATTTGCCAAGATATGGGCTTTTTTGTAAAGTTATGTCAGTTTTCAGTAGAATAGGTTGGGGGAGTGACTCATTTCCTGTGACACTTCACATGTACAAAAAATAAATATTAAAAAATTTTTTTTAAATGACCGGGATGTACAGAAGGGGAAATGAGCATTATAAAAGTGAAAGAATTTTGTTGATACTCTAAAAATTAGTGAAGTTACAGACTTTCAAAGTTACCTGCCTCTCAAAATTACTTACCCACACCGATCAGACGGTAGGTCCGTCCCGATGATTCATTATAGTGAATCATCGGTGCAGCATGCCCGACCACACGCTATGCTACACCGACTATTCGGCCCTAAACCCACACATGGCCGATTTGGAATTACTAGGATTCTGTAAATGTTAATCCTAGGAATTCAATTCTGGACTGAAATCGGGACTATATTTCCCAATTCGGCTCCTAAATATCATCCGAATAGGCTCCCGAATACACGGCTAGTCGGCCGACTACTTGGGTCCAGACCCACACTGGCCCGATTTAGGAAACCAAATTCTAGGATTTCAGCCGTATTCCTAGGATTACTCGGGAGCCCAAATCGGCGGCCAAATCGGCCCTGTGTGGGTGGCCTTTTAAAACATTTAAAGTTTAGTGTTTTAAGGTCTTGTTTAGGGAAAGTCGACTTCTCTGTATTCCCTGACTGTAGGCGACTAACTGACCAGTGTCCAGGCTGGGGCCTGTTGTATAATAGTTACAAACTAAGGTAAGGGGAATTCTTAAATTCTAACCATTCCTTCGATGGGTAGGAATAACAATTCCTATACCCACCATCGGTGTGTAGGCTATTCCTACCAGCTGGGAATTTCACGTAGGTAGTATTTGTAGCTATTTGTTTCCTTCCTACAGATGAAGGATAATCCCTTCCCTATAGCTTATACAACAGCCCCTGTGTTCTTGGCTCATTGCAGGTTACCCTGCGACGCACACTTTACCGTCCTGATGCTTGCGGCTGAGTTTGAGTTCTAATGTTTCTGCTAGGTGGCCTCCCTGCTTGCACTATTCCCTGGCGGCCGCCTAATGAATAATGCCAGTCCCTTCATAGGTCGAATATTTTGCAGAACAGGGGCGGCGCTACCTGGGGGGGGGGGGGGGTCCCCCATCCCCCCCCCCCCGCAAAAAACCAACCCAAAACCCCCAAAACCCAAACCCAACAAACTTTTGATGGCAGCATATAAAATTCCAAGGGTGTAGAATGTTTTTAATCTAAATCAATGTATGCTTCATTTGCATTAGAAAATCTAATTAGAAATATCCATTCAAATTTCAAATGGATATTATCCAAGCAGTATCTATTTATTTATCGTCAGATATTAAAAGATGGATTATATGAAAGGAGATATCCAGAATAGCACTGATTATTATAATTCTGAAACTTTGCATTAGAATATAGGCTTACTATCATTTACCTTCCCTTTCATCTTTAGTGGCAGTACAGGTGGGGAGTGGGGAGGGGAGGGGGATGGGCTCATGTGGGCTGGGGAGGCTGGGGGCTGGGGGGCACCCCCTACACCCCTGAACTCCTGTGCCCCCGAACATAACTGGGATTTAACGATATCAGGGCTCGAAAAAAACCCTACCAACTGGGCAATTAAGTGGCAGCCAAGATTTACTTGCCCAACATCATTTTTTACTTGCCCAAATTTATTTGCAGAATTATAGAGTTTGGTAGTATTCTAATTTCTCTCTCAAACCAAAAACATATAAAAAGATTGCAAATCATTCAAAACAATTGTTTGAGGATTTGTCATAGCATATATGGTAGAAACTGGTTACAGAGAAAGACAAATGTTGTCATCCATCGGGACCTTAACATTCTTCCCCTATCATACAGGCGTCTGCAATGGTTTTTAAATATCTTCTGGTTATATTATGACTTCAATAACCGAACAGAGGTAGACTACAACCTTAGAGATCCTCACAAAGTTCATATTAGATGTTGGCATAAAGAAACCATAAGAAAAAGCCTGTTTGGTGCCATTGGGGGGTTATGGAATTCTTTATCGATGGAGATGAGAACTCTTGTTGAGTATCATATTTTTAAGACCAGATCAAAACAACTTATTCACAGATTATTTGAGGAGAATGGTGATATATGGACCACCCCCGAAAGGCTAATGCTAGCAAATGACTAAGTTCCATACTGCTACTTATCTTGTAATAATTTCGATACCCACTAGGTGGTAGCATGTGCATGCATGGACCTAAGTGAACAATATGTCTGTCTGTCCACCAGGTGGTAGCATTTGTCGTTGTACTGCCAGTGATGACGAACTATCATTCTTGCTCATCGAGTTGAACTTTGTTTCTCATATATTATGTTATCTAATGACTACAGGTTTCCTGGATCTGTATATCTTTATAATTTAGAATGAGTCTGTATGAACTTGGCTTGTCATGCATAGGACACTGTCCCGGGTGTGTGTTTTAATCTACTTTTATTGTTAATGAACTGCCAAGTAATTGATGATAAATGTATACTTGGTCGTCCCTGTATAATATTGTGCCCTTTGGTAAATGTTTTTTTTCTAAGAATTTTCTAACTTTTTTCTATCGCATTTAAATCAGCTTTTCTGTGAATATTGCATACCCCTGCATAATGTCTTGCTGAATAAAAATCTTAAAACAATAAACGAAATCACACTGATCTGTATGTATCTTGATCCATTGTAAGTAGACATCACCACAGGGGTTTGAAATCGACGCCGGAGAGATTTTCACTTGCCCAATCGGGCAACTAACATTCAATTTTACTTGCCCAGAGACATTTTTTACTTGCCCCGGCAAGTAAACATAGGTTTTTTCGAGCCCTGGATGTCGGGGTCATCAGAGAACTTTGGACTCGCCTTGGACACTCAATACAGGGAAAGAACTCCGAAACGAAAAGTAAATTGGCAAATTGGGTTCATCACGGTCTGGTGAACGTGACTCAATCAATTTGAAACCTCCACCGGAGCATTTGCTACAGAAAGTGCGTTTCGGAATCATCATCACAAGTCGCTGCATGTTGAGTGAGTGTATATAAATGGTGAATTGGTGCGGCAGCGTGCTGTGGTGGTTCATAAGTCCAATTGTCGTCTTACAAGTGGGTCAGATTATCAGAAACTGTACAATTGGCAGCTGTACACATTTAGTAAATTCTGATAAATTAGGCTGCAATTTGGCCAATACTAGGTAAATTTGAGTATATTTGGCATTGCATTGATTCTAGCAATCTGTTTGGTTAGGTTGAACAGTGTTTTGTCTGAAATTAGGGTTATTTGAGAAGATTGGTGAAGGTGAATTGTCTGAATTGTACATTTTCTGAAATTCTGACCCGTGTGTGAAATGTCCTCTGCTTCCGCCTTGTGTGAAATGTACATCCAGCAATGCGCGCGCATCTCAGCATGTGTAGACTTGCACCAAGTCTCTTGTAAATCATTGTTTGAATTTATCAGTTTCAGTGGGGCCCCAACTCCTTTCATTGAATGTACTTAATTCAATTCAATTCAAGGATTCTTTTATTTGTAGATTTGTTTTTTACATAGGTAGTTCGATATCTTACTAAACATTTTCATCTGAGATCTATATAAATGACTTGGGAATCACTGTTTAAAAATTGGCCAATTAGGCCTAGTAGGCTACTCCACCATTTTTTCATTATGAAAAGTATAAACGCTAAACTAAACTAAAATTAAAAGAACATAAATGATTGTTTTATTTTTTAAGCCTATGCGCAGAGCCTCGCTTATCAGATAACAATGGCGGTTTTTTTAAAAAAAGAATTTCAATTCAGGCCAATATAATAATAACAGGATTTCTTTGACATTTTAATATTTGGAATGCTGAGAATATTGTCTGTAAGATGTAATGTGATATGTTACAGAAAAATGAGTCTTAAGTGCAAAAAAAAAATGGATTTTGAGATTCGATCATATTTGATATCAAGTGGATTCCAATGATACTAGTAAACATTTGAACATGTATGTATGTCACTCACTATATAGTAAAGTGCATGTACTTAAATATATTCCTTAGGATAACCTAAGATATGCATAGATATATTCAATACACAATTAATATTGATATTTGGTACATGTATTCATGCTATAGCAGCGCCCAGAATCTCAAAAATGATAACCTTCCACCAAAGAAATCTTCTGAATAAGTTATTTTGAAAAATATCAATTTTGCGATTTGTGACTCATTGTCCTGTAAAAGTAAACATATTGTTGGAGTGAAGTGAAAGGCTTGCGCACGTCTACAACCTGGGTCACGTGACTAAACGTGGCCTGGTGCTGGCGGGAGAAGCTAGGAGAGCGAGGAGGCCACATTAGCGGAGAGCTTGGTCGGGTGCAGACCACTCTCTTAGAGGCAAGTATAACCAACTTCTTTTCTCATATTCTTTCATCTTCTCTCAGTCGCGGTCATGAATGCTTTCTGGATCTCCTTCAATGCTGTGTCGTCTCTTGTGGATATTTCGTGTTGTACTATACGGACTTGTGGTTGCTATTGCTCCTGTTTTGCCAACTGACTTCCGCAGTTTGCCTCGGTTCATATAATGGTCCTGGGTAAGACCATAAAGTGCCTTTCTGTCTCTTTTCTCCGTCTCTCTCTCCCTTCTTCTCTATCTCAATTTCTCTGTCTCTCTCCCTTCTTCTCTATTTCCTGGGTATGATCATAAACTGCCTCCCTCTCAGCTCTCCCGACCTTGATAGAACCATATTAAATGTGTTGATAAGGGCGTAAAGCAACCAATCTCACTCACTCCCTCTCAGCTCTCCCGACCTTGATAGAACCATATTAAATGTGTTGATAAGGGCGTAAAGCAACCAATCTCACTCACTCCCTCTCAGCTCTCCCGCCCTTGATATAACCATATTAAATGTGTTGATAAGGGCGTAAAGCAACCAATCTCACTCACTCACTCCCTCTCAGCTCTCCCGCCCTTGATATAACCATATTAAATGTGTTGATAAGGGCGTAAAGCAACCAATCTCACTCACTCCCTCTCAGCTCTCCCGCCCTTGATATAACCATATTAAATGTGTTGATAAGGGCGTAAAGCAACCAATCTCACTCACTCGGTTCATGTCGGTTCTGTTTAAAGGAGGGCCCGGGGTCCCGACCCGGGGTAAAGCGTGAGATGATAGGTTTTGATTCAATTCAATTCAAGTAATTCTTTATTTCCAACTATTTTACATGGACATAAGGTTATGAACCTATCCTAAGATCTCTTCCAGCCCATGCCTTCTTCTTAATCTTAGCTTAGCTGTTTGTTTCCTAAAACTAAATCATGCGGTACTGCATATAATATGCAAAATACATGAATAAAAGGAAATTACAACACTTGTTACTTTTAAAGTTAGAGGTAAACTTGAAAAGTATTTGAGTCGTAAAGTTTCGTTTCGTTTCTTTTTCGTTTCGTCATTACCACATAGGCAATAAGACATTGCCTGTTGTATAGGCTTAAGCCAAGGAAGGAATTATTTGTGGGAATTCAGGACTACTCTTTCTTCCCTTCTTTTGATGGGTTGGAATACAAATTCTTACACACCATTGAGTGTACATGTAACTCGACACGTTTCCAACATTCTTAATTTGCAAGATAATATTGTTACGCAGCGATCTTATGGGTCTTATGATTGGCGGTGATTCAGGTATAGAGTAGATAGTAATTAATAGGTAGATGTTATAGGATACCGGAGTAGAGATTGCAAGTAGATGTAGATCTATTGTAGAGGATCTATCTGCTCATTCTCAGGAGTAGTATCAGCTCGGTAAATGTATGTATATTGGATAAATGTATCTTGTGGTGAATAGTCTCCTCTAGGTGTATCGATTGAGGAGTTTGTTAGAGTTGTGTGAATATTCAGCTATAGTAGAAGTAGTCTATAATATGTCCCTTAGAAGTGGGAATATGTTGGAATCAAGCATTCCTACAGCACTACTGCAGCTATATAGAGACAAGTCAAGAAAGACACAACTCAGTTACTTAGTACATATCCAATCTGTATCATATCCAATGTCAAAAGCTTATATATGAATGTCGGGGCCTGTTGTGGACTCTCCCTACCCCTCTACCCTTAGTGTTGGTCCCTCCCTCCCCCCTCCCCTATTCTATGCTTAGTCAGCTATTTAGTGGACTCTCCCATGCCTTCTACCCTTAATGTTGGTCCCTCCCTACCCCTTCCCCTGGCCTGTGCTTAGTCAGCGATTTTATATACTACTACCGTCCCCTGCTACCCTCTGGTGTGGAATACAGTCACCACAATATTAACAATTTATCAGTGCTCGCCTTGGCTCGCCTCATGGGTACTGAAGGCCAGTATGACAAATTAGGGGTGACAGTAAAGTTCTGCATAGGGTCCATGGAATATAATCATACTTTAATTGTGGTGGGAATTGAGTCATAAGTCGCAACATTGATGTATTTCAAAGCGTTTTTCTCACAAGATCACATTATTGGAATGTTCTGCTCTTTGGGGAGCGTGTCACTTATGGTCATGTCAATCGATGTATCAAATTTCAGGACAATCTATATAATATATCCCTACGTTTTAAAGGTCCTCATATGGACTACATTTAGTTACTTTACTGTTTAGTGACCCCTGGAAATATTGGAAACTTTTTTTTCAAAAACGAAAATATCAATCTTAAAATCTAGAAATACTTATTATTTTATCAGAGTGTTTACTATCATTGGAATCAACTTGATTTCATCATTTCAAATATAATAGTACCTCAAAATCTAATTTTTGCGACTTATGACTCATTTTCCTAAACACGTCACAATTTCTTGTTACTTGTTTTGTGACTGGTTTCAGTGACAGTACCATGTGACAGTGACAGTTAACTGCACAGTGGCGGCCAAAATAAGTATGGTGGATTGCTGAAAAATCTACAGCAACAAAGATCAGTATTTGGTGATACTGTTACAGTGTTGTTGGCTTTCCATCTGAAGGATGTGGGTCATGGGCATGGGGTGCAGACCTACAGGCCCGGGACTTATATGGGTCAGATTTTCAGAAAATGTACAATTCACCTTCACCAATCCTCACAAATAACCCACATTCAAGTCAAAAATGAGCTTTTAAATGCAGTTTAACATAACAGAACTGATACTTTAAATCAATGCGATACCAGATATACTCAGATATACCTGGTATTTATCATTTTCCAGCCTAATTTAGCAGAATTTACTAAATGTGTAGAGCTGCCAATTGTACATTTTCTGAAAATCTGACCCATATAAAAGGTTGTATAATAGAAGACATAAGATAGAGGTGCACATACGTTGGACTCAGTACGAGTATATGGAGGGGGAGGGTGGGGTAGGGGAAGTCGGCCATTGGCGCTGGCAGTGGAAGATGAAGATGAGGGACTGGCTGTCTCTCTCTCCCTTCTTCTCTATCTCTATTTCCTAGGTATGATCATAAACTGCCTCCCTCTCAGCTCTCCCGCCCTTGATATAACACTTCAAAGTGTTGATAAGGGCGTAAAGCAACCAAACTCACTCACTCACCTGAGGGACTGGCACGTTCGACGGTGGACACACCACCAGAGGTTTTAATGGTGTTATTAATTAGCATAATGTATATCACAAAATTTAAATCGATAGTGTAGGGTAGGGGAGTATCAAATAAGGCACATTCACGAGCTTAAGCTCTAATAGAAATGAAGGAGGATTGGCAGCATAACACAGGGAAATAAGGAAAGCAAAGAAAACAAGTTGCCTGCGCTTGAGCTAAAACAAAAGATAGATAGGTGAAGGGTGAGGTAAGAGTCGTTTTAAGCAACGGGGTAGTGAAACAAATGTCACGGATACGGATAGCCTATCACAGATAAAATTTAGCCAGACAAGAAGGGAAAATTAAAGTGGAATTTTGTTTGAAGTTTGATTGCATATATAAAATGGAAATAAATGTACCGAGATGGGGAAGACGAGTGGGAGGGTGATGCGACACCTTCGAATATAATAAGTGATGAATTATAGCAAATTGCTGTTAGCAGTTAATGAGAGGGTAGTGAAAGTAAATTAAGTATGTATGTTATGTTATAGTTATATATACATTATACTGTATGTAATTATTATAATAGTATGTAAGTAATATTTCACATTGATAGATTTAAACGAGACATTAATGAATAGCAACACGCTTAATAAGATAATGAAATATACCAGGCGCCACTGTGGTGCGATATTAATTTGCTGTCTATCGTCGATTTTAGCCATGATTCGCTTAGGCAGAGTATGTCCAGTTCATTATCTAATATGTCTAACTTGATCTGGTCAATTTTTTGCAATAGAGAACGCGTGTTTAGGTGAAATAATTTAAAACCTTTGATATTCATTAATTCTCTCCAAGATTCTAAGGGCGGGTCAAGGGTAGGCATATTTTTTTGGACAAATTTATTTATTCAGGAGGTTAACAAGATTATAGCAATCTCACCCTTGGGTGATTTTCGTTGTACCCTGAGAATATTGACATGTTTAGAAAAATAGATAGAGGTGTGTTGAGTGACAACACTGCGGCGCCCGCAACGTATTACAACCGATCGTCATACGGTTGTGGGCTGGGGACCAGGGAGGTTTTAACAACCGTAAAACACCGGATGGCATCCGTGTGGGCGCCTGGTGGCGCCAGTCGTCACGTCAGTGGTAGCGCGGATGCTCACAGCATCGTCACGCCTGACTGACGCAACCGTGGTAGCACGGACGCTCAGGCTCAGCGGGCGCGCCCTCCAATGGCCGAAAATTAGAGGGGCGGAAATGGTGTATATTTAATTAATCAATTAATGGCTGATTTTTACACGGCAATTACTATACTGTACTGTACTGATGTGCTGCATATGTAATAGGCGATTTATTACCGTGGATTGAAGCAAGAGAAGACACAACATGGTTACATTATATACACTATAATCCTTTATTTGATTCGAAATTAAACAAAATACAAGTTGTAACAATCACATAATGTACAGTGATTTACTGGTCATAACAACAGGGATTTCAAAGAAAGATAATCACGGGTATTTAACCCTGGCACATATTTACAGACAGAAACCAAGCACAATAATATTCACATGCACCCTAAACCGTCTCATTTGTTAGAGTGCTAGCTTGTATTCATAGAGACGAAGGTAAAGTTGATAAATCTTCACCGAATAATCATCACAGGTAATTAAACCCCGGCACATATTTACAGTAAACATCGTGGACAAGGAAAGACATACCTAGCAGTACATAAATAAATCTGAGCAAAAGGTATGTATACCGAGCAGTACTTATCTATCATCAATTTTCCCTCTCAATTTCTAAATACGCTGAGGTCTTCCCCTCAGAAATAATACAGAGGACAAATATGATATAAACGACACAATTACAAGCAGTTCACATTAATGACACTAAGAATATAGAATTGTCATGCTTTTTACAGTAGCCCCTTAATCGCTGTGTTGCCGGTGCTAACGAAACACTCAAACTTGGTGTAAAAGGTTACAGCCCGTGGTGGCGGTCCTTTTTTCCCCTTGTTGGACTGGGTCTTGTTGCCCGTTTCTGGGTTTACCCCAAAGAATATCCTGGAAGATATAACAAGACAAACGACTTTAATAGAGTACAGAATAACAGACTGTTATATCGTATGGCTAGTGCAACTAACATTTTATATGTATGATCCGTTACTAATGTAGAAAATAACATTTTTACATTTTTGACAAGAAACAGTTGATTGTATACATTGGCTTCACCGTCCAATCATATAACGAGGGGCTGCGACCCCCTCATGCTTCATTTAAGATCTACAATAAACTACGCTACGATACATCTCCTTATCAATTTGAGTTACACTATGCACAACATATTGGTAGATTGTGGTTCCTATGAAGTCACAAGAAAAGACTGTTTTTAACAAGTGATAGTTCTCACCTCTGGTACACATCCATCATAGCCCCATTTTCCTCATGGTATTCGCTGTTGAGCATGAAGTTGAGCGCAAAGAGGAATGACAGGGCTACAGGGAACGTTTTGATGTTGTTGTTCACAACAATCCCATCGGCAGCTAGCATAAATCGTCTGGCTGTCAGAGCCAACCGTCCTGCAACGACAAAAAAGTGAATATTCAAAATTTGCATTGTACATTACTTCTATTCCATATACATAAATTATATGCGAACAAGAATTACATCAAATTCTTCTTCTATATCATTATTCATTATTTGTATTGCATTTTTACATTGTCTCAGCAGTGTTAACTTGCTCCATTGAACATCATTTATGATCATTATTGTTCGATTCATGTCGATCAAATGCACTTACCACAGTAAATCACACAAGGTGATGCAGGGAGCTTGCCAGCCATTTCTGCTTCAGTGTCTGTGCTCTGAAATCCTGAAAACATTATCATATATTTTAGTATACACTGATATATTTAAATATAATTTTAGTATACACTCATATATTTAAATATATACCTAAAACAATGTAAATTCCCATCCAAACAGTTTACCGCTTTAATCATTTACACCCTATCAAGTTTTTCCAGTACAAGCTTGTCAGTCCTTTATCCATAATAATGAATTAGACCTAAACCAACATAACCGACTAGCATAAACGTTAAAGACTACTTAACTTTAGCATAAACATTAAAGACTACTTACATTAGCTTCGATGAGTAGGGTGTCATGTGGCATACGAAACCACGCACACATTAGCAGGAAGATCCCTGGGTAGATGGCCTCCTCTGTTTTGAGTATTACACTGGCTTCTTCGATGTCCGAACTGAAATCAGAGACAATAATAATCATTATTTACACCAACAATGAATTATGATTTGTTTAGGTTACAGTAATATATGATAGGTGCCGAAGTTTGTATTGGGTGCACCTTTAGGAATATACACACACGTACATTCAGACAGAATGCCACAATTCTTTAAGACAGAACGCCACAATTCTTTAAGACAGAACGCCACAATAACATTATTTAAGACAGAACGCCACAATAACATTATTAATAAAGTAGGTGACAATGAATGGTGGGGGAACTATAGTTAATGATAATAAATACTTACAATAATTGTTCAGTTCTCTTGGTCTTGGACTCGGCTTTAAAAAACCTGAACAGTTTATCCCCCAAGTCCTCATGGTTGTGATGGTATGTGTCCAGAAAGTTGACCCCGGTCAACATTTGAACATGCAGTAACACCCCCTGGATGGTGAAAATTGATGGCCATCTGTCTTTTATTGCGTCTGCACTGTCACCTGTAAAGTGTAAAAGTCGGTAATTGAGATCTATCTTTATTTAGAATTGTTTTTATATCTTTATTTAGAATTGTTTTTACTATCTTTTCATGGAAACATGAATCATATCATTCACTTCATAGTAATTGAACATTAATGTCATACTATTGAACATTAATGTCATACTGAGTTTAACTATATTTTGCCAACAATTGGTCATTTCCGTAGATATTTAATATGAAGACAGATAATTTTCTTACCTCTCACGATTTCCTTCCTTTGAAGGTAATAAGTCAGTCTGGAGCTGCCTTGAATCTGGGCTCAGGCCTGCCTGTTGGTCTTGGCATGCCAACACCTGGCGTTTTTGTTCTAGCGTGACTTCAGTTTCCCCGACTGGCGGACACGCATCAACCCAGCGGATGCAGCCATGCCTGTAATCAATGTATATTTATGTCATTCTTGTATCACATTGGTTTGCATCGCTTGTATATCTAGTCAGGTCCCATACCATATATTGAAGTGGACAAAAGGAGCTATTAATTCATATAAATTTATAATAAGTAATGATTTGATCATGCCAATATAATTACCTGATAGATGATTGGGGTTTTCGAAATGATTTATGTTTTTAACATACCCAAAGTGTCAAAAATACTTACTTGTCTGTTTGGGATGCTGGTTTGGCTGGTCTGTTCTCCGGCCGACTTCTTCTGGGCCGGCTGACCCTTGCTGGTTTGTCCTGTTTTCTAATTATATTGTCCTTCCTATTCACTAGCATGCTGACTAATCCGCTTACTCCCGACCCCATCTTCTGTCCAAGGACACTGTCCCCCAACACTGGGTAGTCTATGACCAGGCGGGTGGCGATTATTTCCAGGTCCTCCTTGTGTGGTCTAGGGCATACCTGCAGCAATATCAAGCAATATGTAGCAAACATTATATCAACAAATATAACTTTTATTGTGTTCTATATCCACACATTGCATATTGTGTTCTATATCAACACAGACATTCAACTTAATTTACTATTCCACCCTCTACGCCCTGTTCATACACCATGTTACTGGAAGGTACAGGAATGGATGAGACTTGGGGATATCATTATGTATGAAATTCGATATTGATATGGAATAATTTGTTACTGGATGCTGATAAGGAATAATTTGGTATGTACAGTTTGCATCCAAAAATTAAGGAGCATGGTAATAATAACTTACATCCATGATCTGATTCATCAGATCTCGCCCAAAATCGCGCTTGTCTGCAGCGGTTAACTGCCCCTTGTGCAATGAGGGGTACGCAAGTGTTCTTATGGTCGGTTTGAAGCTGTCTGTCCATCGCTTGATAGCGGATTTCGACCATTTAACAAAAAGCACCCGTCCCTACGTGGATGTTGGCAAAATATTTCTAGCTGACAACCGTGTCCACCATTCTGAGATCGGCAGTGAAGAGATTAACAATCCGGCTTTTATGCTACAAATTAGGCATATTGTTACAATCAATCAAATTACAATGAAGATGATAATGAAATGATAATGAAGTCGATACAGTCTATTAAATCATTCACAAGTGTTACCAATCAAAGGGATGTGAGAGGATGTCGGGTTTTCCTGAATTGGGTACATAACAAATTACCAATTAAGCCGAGCATGTTTATATATACATACATTGTTTACCAGTAGGGTCAAGTTATACAAGTACACATCAAGTGGTGGTATAACGTCTGAGTGAACACAGCAAATTAGTCTACAATACGAACAATAACAAGTAGTATTTAAGTTGCCACAGAAGCAGGGCAATATACTTTAGTTACAGCAAATAACACAGAATAGGGTAGCCCTTAGAGGCCTCAACCACATTTTTAGATAGGTATACGAATAGGTCTATATTAAGTGTTTTAGTATTCAATTGTTAGTATAAGTGGGTTTCCTTGTAGCTGCATAGAGACCGTTTTTACGGAGCATCTTACAGAATATACAAGCTTTTAAAGAATTTCAATTGCAATTGTTCTGTTATATAGTCCTTCACGTCACATTTAACGTTCAGCAATTCATACCACTTCTTACTATCATATCGATTACAGCGACCGTATTGACGGTGTACTGTATTTATGAGGTATGTGTCTTCTCTTTATCATCATAATGATCATATTAGTCTTGGTTATACCTTAACATAGGGCCTTTGTTATTACGTGGGTTAGCGGTAATTCATCATTAAGAAGTATTTATTCCTTAGACCACCGTATTCTTATGTGTTATGAGGATATACCTTATACCAAGTTTCTATTTACAAGCAAGTATTCACATGTAGACCTGTACATTGCAAACTCAAATGCATGGAAAAGGAAACAAGAAGATCAAGTCCATAATTCGCATTATTCTACTTAGCAATACAGTATAAATGAGATACAATTATATATTCTTTCACCGACCTACCGACAGCTAATAGTTATTTAGGGACTGATTCACGAAGCACCTCTACACTGTTATAATTAAGCGTGTTTCCACGTGAAAGACGGCGCAGTGGTACGCGTCTAGACGAGTGCTACACTAGTTCACGTATTCCCACGCGCCCCAGAATTCCCACGCGCCCCCAAATCAGTCAGGCGCGACATGCTGCTGGCTTTCTCAAAGGATGCCACGCTCCACTGACCACCCATAAACATACCATGGAAAGTCTATATATCTTCATATTCCATAACTATTAACTATTTGTTTAATAGTTATGCTGCGTAAAACAGCCAAAATGTTCGTCGGAAATTTCTGGTAAATCCTAAATCTCGCGCCCATAGGCTTAGTATAGTAATTCTCTAAGGGAGCTTAAAAACGCTAAAAATTAACATATTTTCAAAATCTTTTCGTTCATATGGTGGGAAAAGTCCACCTAACTATCTAACCAGTGAAAGAAATTTTAAAATCGGTAAAGAATACTAATAATACATAAAAAGCTCTGACATCAAATATCAGTGTTATATCTCCATAGAGAAAATTATCGATCACAAAAGCAATCTTAAAAGCACCCTAATCTCTCAAAAAACTAAACTAAAATAAAATTCATGCAATAATCCATTTGAATAAGACCTTGGTACATCGTATGGCTGCCATTGGGAAATATATATGACCCGACCCCCCTTTCCTTGTACAGACCTAACAAATTTTCGCTGAAATAGACTAAATCTCCTATGTTCGATTCTGATAATTAAAATCTCATCTAAAGATTAAGAAGTTGATTCAGTTGATTATAAATATATTATATCGAATTATTATATGTGGATCCTCCCAGTAGTTGATGGGAAAATAATCGGGGTGTCACATCGGTTGGGGGAAATGATGGGGGCAGGAGGAACGTAGGAATGGGAGGAATGGTAGGAATGGGTTTCTTGTTTGAATATTTTCAACTCTCGAGACGATTTGGTTAGCCCTGAAAAGGGCTATTTTGGGGGAACTTGTCTGTCTTAAGTGTCTGTCGGCAGGAAGATGGTCGAACAACTGATGAAGAGTGAGGTAAGTTGTTCCATTTCCTCATCCAACAGCATGCGTGTATAGACTATGTTGTAGTCTCTATACAGTCGGTTGATTTGCTCAGTCATTTGGTCTCTGATTTGAAAAGCGTATATCTTAAACATCTCCAGCACCCTGTAGTGGACTGAAGCCCTGAGCGCCAGTTCTTGCGAGATGAAATAGCTTCGAAGTCTCCTACAGTTAATGGCCCGCATAAATCTGACTCTAAGAGGTCTAAACGACCGCAATAAGACCTCAATCTGCTCGGTACATCTGTACAGCTTGCGTCTGTTGGAATCGATCACATCAATAAGGTTGTTGATGTCTTACGGATCGTAGGACCAAGTTGGCAGAGGCATTGTAGCGTTGTTGTTGTGTAGAGTATTAAGAAAGAATGATTTCAATTGGAGTAAGTGGGCGGTTTATATATTGGTAGGATGGCATCTGACATCTGACGGGTCACACTCAAGGAGCTCACACTCACAGAGCTCACACTCACAGACTGAGTGACGACAGGACCCGTCGCGCGACAATGGTGTCAATTTCAAGTTGGTCACTTCAGGCTTTATAGGCCTACCCGATGCCAATTGTCGCACAGGTGTTCAATTATTTTTTTTAAATATAAAAATTATGTACCAATTAAAAAATTCAAATGATTCCTGACACAAATGATTTGTTGAAGACGAATGGAACACACTGTAAGGGTGGGAGGCTAGTTAGGAGAGTAGACCAGGAAGGCGGGGCTGCTCTGTGCAGAGGGGGGCGGGGCCAGACCTGGCACACCTGGATGGACTTGGAAAATAAAATACTTCTTGAAAGCCAGCTAAGAGTGAAGTTGTGTTTCTGTTTGCTCCTGAGATTCCTAAATTAGATTAACTCCAAAAGTAATCTCAAACTTACAATACTATTTGGGCATGTAAAACACACTTGAATCCGGGTTGTTTTTACCAGCATTTTAGAGGATACTGTAGACTGTCTTTTTGTGTATTTTTGTTCTGTGATGGTAGACCCAGAATAGTATAATAAATATCATGTGACAAGATTTTGAGATTACAGTGTAAATATTATTAATCATTTTGATTAAAGTCGTTAACTGTTATCATCAATTAATGGAGGAAAAAGGCACATTGGGGGTAACTTGAGACAGCTAAATATTGTTATTTTTTATTTGATTGAGCGCCGATTTGATGACATACTTAGGACTGAATTAATGTAAAATTGTTAAAAGGATATAATATAATGATATTGTTGTAAATTTATGCGAAATAATGGCTGCTTTACTTGTAATTCGATGCAATGTCTGTTTGGAATGTAGGCTATTTATCATGCTAGGCCTTGACCTTGTTCCCCATTCCTCGTGTCGGGCGACAACGACCTGATTCAATGCGCCACGCCAACACTCGAGGCCCACCTCGCCGATACACATCCCTTATTCAGTCCACTTGTCTCCTTATTTCACATAGGTGTTAATTACATCAGTGTCCAATTAGCGCTACCCCCTGGGAACTGTGTGATAGGACATCCCACCTCCCTCCCTCCCTCCCTTGCTAACCTCAAGATCAATGAAATGAAATGAATAAAGCTTGATCTCAGTTGAAGTTTACAAGTCTACATATGCCTGTGATAAAGTATGCTCCAAAAATAATCCAATGAACAATACAAATATAATATTTTAGATATAATCTACTTTGTTTCTATTCTAAATTCTAGGCCTACACTATATCCTATATTTGATATACATGAAACTATCATTTATTACTGCAATGATAATTATGATAATCTGTGCTAATAATATAATTATTATATATATATAATTATTATATATATATTATATAATTCAATGCTTTCAATGTCGCCTGGGTGGGGGAATCGATGGGGTGGGGGAAGGGTGACTTGATTGAATATTGCCAACTCTCACGAAGATTTGATGAGCCCTTAAAAGGGCTATTTTCTGGGACAAGAGAGGCATGACTATCTTATTCTGTATGTGATGACTTAGTCATTATTCAGTAGGGCGATGCCCTCCTCTTGTTTGTTCATTAAGCACACAGTATACATCTTGTACATCTCTACCACCCCTTTGAGTACTTGCGCTCTGAAAGCAAGGTTGTTTGCCACAAGATGACTGTTCAATGTCTTGGACTTCATGGCCCGTTTATATCTAACAGTCAAATTCATGGACCCTATATAAGGTGCTGTATTTGGTCGCCACACTTGATGATCTTCTGTTCGTCCAACTGAATGTCTGTTTGATACGGTTGTCCATGTTGAGGGTATTCAAAAGAATGATTTGACATGACTACTTGCCTGGTTTATATATTGCTAGGATGCCATCTGACAGCTCGCACCCATGTCTTGAGTGTGAAGTGCTATACTCAATTGAGCGAAGACAGCTCTCGTCACTCATGATGGGCAGGTGCATACATACATAACTACTTTGTAGTGCTGCGCCCTAAGTTAGGGAGTTTGCTTTATTACCATTTTTTAAAAAAAATCCTTGAGAAATTAATATCCTTTTCTTTGTTCATTAGACATAAGAATGATACTAGGAGCCTGAATTGTGACTGAGTTTAAAGTGACCATGATCAATGAATTCGAATTTAGAACCTTAAAATGGAATATTTTTCTTCAAATGGTCATATTCTTATTGTACCATAGGACTTTCTTGGTATTTTAATTGTAAAGGCAACTTTTAAGTATTAGTTCCTAAAACTTGGGGCGCACAACTTGGGGCACACAACTATAGTAGCACGGCAAGTCACGGCGCCGGTGTCCAGAGGTCAATAGGTCAACAGGTTTCTTTGTTTTTAGTTTCCCGCATTCTTAATTGCAAGATAAGATTAACAATTTATCAGTGCTTGTGTTATGAGTTCTGAAAATCTGAAGGTCAGTGTGACAAATTAGTCAATGAAGGGATAGTGCTATGAAGTTAGGTACCATACAGTAAAGTCTGTCAGTTGTTTAATAAGCAACACCCAAGCTCATAATTGTTGATACATTTTATACATTATTTACTTGTTAGTCACACAGTGACAGAACGTTAATAGTTATTAGAAAAAATAGACATGACTAATATAAGTTAAAAAATACACAAACCAAAACAGAATACCAAATGTAATTTTTGTTTACATATTATTTACTCTACCCCAAAGTCAAAATTTTCCCTGTTACTATAGTTTGTACTCCTATTGATTTCCCTTTCCGACTACCTAATTCCGGCATATGTCTGCAGCATACACATTATGGGTCATGGCGATGGCAGTCTGACTTTCTTGTTCCCATACTTCCTTCCTTCTTTTGTGGAACTTTGTCTGTAATAATGAACATTATAGTAGAATAACGACAAGTTGAAGCATAATAGATATTGCAGATTCTTATGGAAAATGTTAACATACTTTGCAAATGAACTTAAAGTGAACTTTTGTCTATAGACTATATATAAAAAGGCTACACCGTTAAATACATATAGAAAGTAGATAGTTATTCACAATGTTTTAAAAGAACTAAATACCTTCTTTCTGGGTGGTGGTGGTAGTGACTTGCAGCTGCAAAACAACAAATCCAGAAATTCTTTGACGTCCAGATCACATTTGGGTGGTTGCTGTTTGGGTGTTTGCTTCTGAATTGGTCAATTGATTAAGTTTTAGTCTGAGACTCATGTTGATGGCAACTACACTTGACATGGCTTACAATATTATAAATGCTTCTACTAATATGCCTCAGCCATTAATTGCTACACATGATTAAATTACCTGGGATTCAAATTTCAGTTTCATACTTGTCACCTTGACTATCCTATCAAAATAAATAGCAACATGTTACCCGATACATAAAGAAATATTACGTTTTAATTGAAAATATTAATTCCCAATGACTCAGTTGATCCAGCTTGAGGTATGTTTTGTCATTCAATGTACTGTAAGATACAATAAATGTGGATCATAAACAGAAAGCATGGAGAATGTGTTTTACAATATGCCACCTAATCAATCTATAAAAATATATAACATTCCTCAAAGTATCAATGATTTGTCGAATGACTAGATGCAGCCCACACTATTCAGCCATCGAGAAACTAGAATACATAAAAATCATTAGACATGTTAACTGTGATAATGGGTGAAATAGAATTCACAATATTTACACACATGGGTAGAACATCCTCCACAAACGTAAAAATAATCCATTTATCATAGTGGACATAGTATCAGATGAGTAAATTGTACAAATTACAGACATACACTCAAGAAAATAATGTAATAATCGATTGAAGGGAAGGTTCCATTGGATCAAGAATCAAAGAATTAAATAAACTTAACTTTCCCTGTAAATCAAAGGAAGTAGACATAGATTGAATAATGGAACTTGATTGTCATTAATGTCACAAATACTAAAGACATTTCAGTAACAAATAAACAAATACTTTAGGAGAACTCATGCAAAATGAGTGCGTTTCTGCTTAGACCGTCTCTCATTGCCAATGTTATCCAAATTTGGTTCTACAACAATAGTCACCCTTCCATCATCTGTGGTATGGTTTGTGGGTGCACGCCGGGCTGCACGTTTTTGAGTTGGGCTGGAAGACAGTCTCATTACTGCTTCTTGCAATTGGTGAACCTCTCTGGTTCAATCACATAAATATTTGACTCTACATTGATAGTCATGTTGAGAAAGAATATTTGTCAAGAATACTGCCACCTTTGATGTACCTTTGAGGTAACCATTTTCAGTGGAATTGTAGAGGATTACAAAAAGTTTGATCTCAGATCGACGGGGATCATTGAAGCATACAGGTCTCCTGAACTCTTTGCCCTTGCAAGTGATACAAACCACTTGACCAACTTGATAGGTTTTGCTGGATTTATCCAAGATGTCATCAAAAAGAGAAACACTTGTTGCCGTATCAGGTAGATGTTCTTTTTGCCCAGTAGAGTATTCCTGGCGCTGGCGGACACGTATGATATTGAAATAAAATGTGTGCACCAATTACCTAGGGCTGATGATGATATTATCATGTTGGTTATTGCAAATTTGGGTAAGTGATTTTAGAGACCAATGAGAGGCTACGAGTCTTGAATCTTTTATCATACTTAGTTCCCTTCTAAGTTACAGCAGTTGAAGAAATCCGATATCGTTTTGATATACCATATCTATGCACTGCCTGTTGTATTGGAGTAGAATAAGCATGTTTATTATACCTGTGGGAGGGATGGTATGGTAAGCCATAGGCTACAGCATTGGAAAACCGTATTACCTCTGGGCGGTATTTACATATCATATTGACCCCTGGCAGAATTTGTTGAAAAAATAGGCCCATGTTCACATCCTTATTTTCTTTATTTAAATAATTATTTTCTCGGAAAAAAGACTCGTTATACATCATATGTTATGATATAATAATATCTATAATGATAAGTAACTGTGAAATTATGAATTTATTGCGTATTTAAATAGAAAAATAGACCCGAAAATGAGTGAGATGGACCGGAAGTGAAGTGGTGGAGAGAGTTTGTTGTCCCACTCTCATTTCCATCGAATTTTCACTTTTTTTTTCACACAAAAACATCGGGGGAGGTATAATAAATACAAAATAGACTTCTGGCAGTGTTAGAGGTGGTTATCTCCCTTGTGCTACGCAATTTCCTCGGGTGCTACGCACCCCTTACGAAATTTCTATGCCCGCGGGAGATAACCACCTTTCACACAGCCAGGAGTCAATTTTGTCTATACATTAAACTTCATGCAACATATTGGAAGTGTTCTCTGTAGCATTATTGTCATGTGTAGTTACTTTGCAAAGTTGTTTGATTGTGATTGAGCATTTGGTTACCATTTGAAATCGCAGTGGCAACTCTCTCTATGACCTCAATTCCAATAATTTTACATGCCCTGAGAATACCAGATACTGTACTAATGAGGTTGTCATTAACTAGGCTTGAACAGTTGCCAATTACGTTTACAATGATCTGAATTGTGGAAGCAGGAACATGACATTTGGGCTTTAACCACATATAGAAGCATGCAATGCTATCAGCAATGTCTTGCTGCTTGCCTCCGATTCAGAATCATAATCTTCATGATCTGGGTTTGCTGTTTCTTGTTCTTGTTTGTCAACTTCCATGCAAAGAGTGTCAGGAAAGCTCTCTTCTGCTGGAGTGTAGCAAGCAGTTCCAAAATCGACTTGTTCATAACTTTTATGAGCCTTACTGATATGGCTTTTGAAGGTTGACACATTGTGAAATTCCTTCTCGTTGCATGATTGAAATGGGCATGTGATATATGACAGTAATTGAAGTTGATTTATGTCATGTTTCTATTAGTGAATTTGAGTAAAAAAACAACACAAGTGTTTGAAATATGAGAAATATAACAACTTTATTTACTGATAATGTGCGAGTAATTACTGATAATGTGTGAGTATTTCAATGTATTACAAACATGGAACGATATTATTATTTACAATTATTATTTTCCGAGTTCGGAGACAATATCCCAGTAGTATTGTGAGGTGACTTTCACACTGTGTTTTAGTTTCTTTATAGTTTATTGATGAATGTTTCATATAAGTCTTGATAAATCTTCATGGCTTGATAAATCTTCAAATATGTCTTGATATTTATGGACGTTTCTTATTTATTGATGCGTAAGTCATGATATTATTTATTGATCTCGAATGGTTGATCTCAAATGGTTGTGTTATCTCAACTGGTGGTGTAAATTAGCTGTCTTGAAAGTAGAATAAATACCAATATTCAAATGTATGCAGTCGTTTCTTTTGTGTTTTTTACTACTGTTGGTTGCTATATTATCTACAGGGCTCTCTCACGTTTGTGGGAAAAAGCAGATATTTGTATTCAGTTCAGTTCAGAGATTCTTTTATTTACGGATCTTATTTACAAAGCAGGTATAGTTCGATGTCTGATAACAGTGAGTGAGACCCCTGAAACCAGGTCTTCCACAGAGAGCCTGGAATCTTGACTTCTTTGAATTTTTGTTACAACGATAATGATAAAACAATGATATTGGAAATTTATGATACAATAATGTAGGTAATGTATGTGATGGATAATGAGTTAACAAAGTACAAAAGATGATAGGTGGCGTTTATCTCTATAGCATAGATACTAGGAAAGAACAATATTTAAATGACGATACAATTAACTCATTCTGATTGAGTGGTAATAGTAATTAACTTATTTTGATTTATAATTAATGCTATTATATTAGAACTAGGATAGAACTTCATTTGTCATCTGTACAAAGTTCTTCTGTATTGTACGCACTGTTCATTTTCATTGAGTAAATTAATTTCAGCACAGTCCGTTTTCATTGAGTACATTTATTATGGTACCCATGATTATATTCTTCACTGTTTGTAATATATTTTGGCTCTGTATATTTGGCTCACTGTTTGTAATATAATTATGGTTTCACTGTATATATTGGTTTATAGTGCTATTTCATGTATCAATAAAAAGGCTAATTTATACATATTTATTGATTGGCGAATTCATGCATATATCTATTGTTTACCTTTATTTTGGCTTACTTTATTTTGCCTTAATGCCTTTATAGTTTTATTGTAGATGTAACACTCCAGTATCTCAGATATCTACCCCCTCCCAAAATCTGTGTTTCGACCAGTAATGGGTTAAATTAACTAGGGCTAAATTAACTAAGTTGGTCAATGTAGCCTAATCAAGAGGTCAATGTAATAAGTGATCAATGGAATCCAGCTTTCATCTAATAATAAATATGCCTGTTCTCATATTCCTGCTATGCATGTTCTATGCCTGTTCACGATATACCTGCTATGCATGTTCTCTTCTGGAAAGCATTTTCATTTTTTAATCGCATCAATTACAAGTAAGGGGCCTGGGGGATCGGATCAGGTAAGAGGGTGGGGGATCTGTTTGAATATTGTCAACTCTTTTGAAGTTTTGATGGGCCCTGAAGAGGGCCGTTGGTTGGGCCCTGAAGAGGGCTGTTGGTTGGTGTCTGTAGCTTACGCGAAGACTAACTCGTCATCATCCTCGTCACCAGGTTGGACCACCCATTCAAGGGGATCTTAAAGCCCAAATAGGAAGCTGAACGCATACTCGTGGTCGTATTCCTGTCTGAGCTTATCAACCTCTTCCAGCAGCTCATGGCGAAGTCTCTCCGTGAACTGGCGCAACATGCAGCGGATGTGGTACAGCATGGTCAGTCGGAGGGTCGGATGCCAAGGGCTGCTTCGTGGGTTGGCTGCCAAGGACCGCTGGTACCGGGTCAAACAGTCCTTGTGTTGGCTGTCTAGGACTCTGGCACTACGGATTGCACTCCCCAGTGCTGACTCCCGCATGGACAGACTGTTGATCCTCGATATCAGGTCAGAAGCCATGTTGAGTTGTGTTGTGTTCAAGTGTTTCCAAATGAATGATGACAAAGGAAGGGAACGGATGGCTTTTATATTCCTCTGAGTGACAAGGTGCGAAAACAGAGCAAGCCATGAATGCACAGCGCAAGCCATGAATGCACAGCGCAAGCCATGAGTGCATAATGGCAAAAGCATCACTGAGGAATCAAAGCAAACACCTACTACAGGCGTTGCTTTTATGTTTGGCCTTGATGTTCGGTGCCTTGATGTTCAGGGAGTTGTTAGTGGGAGATGTTCAGGGAGTCGTAAGTGGGAGTCATAAGCAATCAACAAGCACTTTTTATTGAGTTATATATTTACAACAATAATACATACCTAGTGTATGGCTAGATCATGCTATAGCTCAGAAACAAGATTTTCACTAACCATCAAGTCGTTAAGACTTGTATCTTATCCTCCATTTTGGGAGGCATGAAAAAGGTTTAGCACATTAATGTAAGCAGGGGGGTGGGGAGGGGTGCTTGGAGCTGGGGGGCAATCAGAGATTTCCCTGCATGAAAATGGAAAATGCAAGCAATGTGTATTTAGTTCTTACTGGTCATCATTTTGCTTGAATAAATATGATATGTTCATGATAGGTTTTGACAAGTCCGCCCCACCCACCACCGGATCCGCCCCTGGCCATACTAGTGATAAGTGATATCTTTATTGTTGAACACCTCAGATATCTAACCCTCCATGCAGTATCTAATGTAGGTGTATCAAAGATGAGACATAGTTTACCTATTGACACTGGTTCAATCAACTTTGTTGGTCGCACTGGTGCCTCAACTGGTTCATGGACCGGGCTTAGGTTAAGGTCAAGGCTGCTCTCTCCTTCAAGGCTGCTCTGTTTCAGACAAAAAATACATTTATTGAATTACATTCATTGATATTGTGTCTAATTTATTATTGATTACTCATTGACAGAATAAGGTTGTAACATTAAAAATACACAATATATGGAATATACACAAGGTCTTCATTTTAATCTCATTTATATTCATGGTAAGTCTATTCTTGCAAATATTTCAACATCTGGAAAATCCCAGTGTTCTGAAAGAACATGAACCATCCTTATGGTTGTCAACAGCTAAAGTGAGTGGCAGTTAAGTGAGTGGCAGTACCTGTCAGTTTAGCAAAGAGCAACTTCACTTCAAATTTCAGCAGCACTTTCTCAAAATCGACTAGCTGGACGTGTTGCAGGTATTCGAGGCTTGGGATCCCCAGATCTTCGATCATGGCCATCACTTCGGCCACCTTCTCAGGCTTCAGCCATGGCAAAGTTCTCACCAGAAACGCTTCGATTTCGGATGCCATCTGCAAATAAAATGCAAATTGATTATTCTACTCTTACATACAAGTTTGGGCTCCTTGGACTGAAGATTTCGGCAGAAAAATAAAGATGCCATGTATTACAACTGCTGTCACAGGTCCTGTCATCGCTTTGGGGAGTAGAGGGACAAATAAGGAGTGTGCATGACAATATCAAACGACGACATCACACTGCTACATCTTTTCAACACATAACTTTCAACCCACAAAAAGAAATATCATTACTGGGTTTGCAGCAAGTAAGCTTAAAACATTGTATTGATGGGATCTTACCAAGAGAATATTTCTGTTTACCAATGTCAACTTTGCAATAAATAATTATCAAATCATATAACTAGCATAAACATTAAATCTCAATAGGGACTCATGTTATTTAATGTCAATTGTCACAATCCTTGTATTCAGGTTCATGCTTCAAGGTGATGAAACGCTGGCGTCTTATTTCGTAGATCTCTAATGGCCATGGGTCTTCAAGATCACTCAGGGATACACGTTGGGTGCCCATGTCTCTTGCACCTAACTATAAATCATGTCAAAGGGCACTTTCTCTATACAGAACACATGCACAACAAGGTGAACACTTGATTGATGTGAAAGAACCAGGAGAATTTTGCCTACGGTGATTACTTTTGATAACTCAACCTTCAATATCATGCACTGACCCACTCCATACCGTGTCCCCTTCACAGTTATATCTCTGGAGACACTAAGGTTGTCTGCAGATGGTAAGACCTTGTCAACAGCTTCCTGTATGGTGATGGAGTATGTGCTCCCGTGAAAGAGTAGCTCACCAAAGACAATGGGTCTATTCTGAAGAGTATCATTCAAAAGAGTATCATTCAAAAGGAGATAGGCTTGGTAGATTTGGTGTTGTTCAGCAAAAGTGTGTGTGATGTTCTTGACGTTTTGGATTACATTTTGAAGTAAGAGGGCTTACTTTCGAAGCGCAAAGTCCACACTCTTATAAGGGGCCTAAACTTGAGGATGAGGTCCATGTAGTGCACAAGGTAGTGGTGTTTTGGTTTTGTTGGTACATGCAGGAATATTGTGTCGCATCTCAAGGTACTCTGATTCAACAACTTTTATGTACCCCACTTGGAAGATGTTGATGCTTGGAGCCATCACATGCATTACCAGGTCATGTAGGGTCAGTAACATGACCCATACAAGGTCTCATCTCCTATAAAAGTATGTACAATTTAAGCATTAACAACAATACAATTACTAATATAGCAAACTTTTTTTTTTAAAAGATTTTGTTTATCCTGGGGAACGAAGGTCCCCTTACGGGGTTTTTCGCCTGTCCCAGTCTTACATCCGGGAGACTGAGCAGGAAAAGGCAAAACAAAACAAAAGAAAGTTATATAATGATATAGATACAAGAATTACTAATAGAATGAGTAAACTTTAAAGATACTAGGTTACACTTTGCCACTTGGATCATGAACGATGGAGTGTTAGTGTTTATAAGCAAGAGATATTTGGTTGGCTATGTGTCTCAGAATTGATATCATTGATATAAGGTAATTTATCACACTTTTATTGGATTAAGGAAATAGGAAGTTGGGTTATAGTTGAATAAATAGGGTGTTGATGCATATTTTCTGATTCGATTTGAATGCCTCTACAGTTCCAATGTTCCTCTGCCTTGCAGAGAGTTCATTCCACGTATGGGCTGCCTTTATTAGTACTGAGTTTTGTGTCAAATTAGTTCTAAAACGAGGGATTTTTAGTCTTGGGGCATCAAAATTTCTTGTGTTTCTAGTGGCAGTGCCTTTATATTTTGGGTTCCTGGCTCTTTTGAAGGCTAGGAATCTGAGATGCATTATTCTTCTATGTTTTAATAGGGGAATTTTGGCTCTGGCATGCAAGATGTCTGTTGGAGTGTCAAGGCAGAGTTGTAGAATTACTTTTAAAGCACAATTTTGGAGTCGTTGAAGCTTGTCAATAAGGGGTTGGTGGGCATTGTGGATTAGGACATCCCCATAGGCAAAGAAGGGGAGTAATTTGTCTTGTAGATTTTTATGGCAGCTGGAGCATTTATTACTTTCCTGATTTGTTGGAGTTGGTAGGTCTTATGGGAGATGATTTTGATTTGGTGTACTAATTGGGGTTTATGGCTTAGTTTGTCATCTAGAATGTAACCTAGGTATTTATATTGTGAAACATGTTTAAGGTCATTATCCTGGTGGGCTATTCTTTTTATATTTGCTGCTCTCTTATTGTTTCTTGACTTAGTAATGTACATGGTATTGGACTTGTCTGTGTTTACTACAAAGAGATTATTTTGACACCATTTGTGAAGGTTATCTACTGCCTCTTGCATTTTGGAGAAAAAAGTATCAAGTGTGCTACCTTGTATGTACAAAACAGTATCGTCAGCATATAACGAGAGTTTGCTTTCTTTTATGTCATGAATGAGGTCATTTATGAATATGATGAATAATTTTGGGCCTAGAATTGAGCCTTGAGGTACTCCAGTGCTTATGGGGATGAGTGGTGATGTTTGGTTGTTTACTAGTGCACATTGTTGTCTGTTCTCCAAATAGTTCTTACACCATTGAAGGAGTTTTCCTTGGATGCCTATGTGTTTGAGTTTACTTACTTACTAGAACAATACCGCACCGATAGCCAATGTTTGCTCTGTGCGAGGACGGTGCGTTATACAAAGCTTGGCACCGTTAGGCGGCACTGTGTCATACCGGATCAGCACCGCGAAGCTTAGCACTGTTACGCGGCACTGTGCCATACCGGATCGGCACCGCGAAGCTTACCGAACCGCGACACACGCACAAAAAAAGCTGCGTTACCACACCCACTTAGACCCTAAGATTCCCATGAGAAATCCTTTCCCACGTTCCTCTCCCAATATTTGCGTCAAAAACTGGCGACGTTATTAGATGTATAGGTCCAAATGAGAAATGTGTACACTTGATTTTTTTTAACTTAAGTATTTCTTACAATTCCAATAATAGTGCCAATAATAGTGCCAAATTGATTTAGCCAGTTGAGCCGATGGATTGTTCAATTAAGCCAATGGTGTATGATTGTTCAATGATCCTGTCTTTTTATATAAAATCTATACCATCGAAATGATCAAGAGAGATTTTTATTACCATCAAAATGACCAAGAGAAATTATCTGATATATTGGTATCCATCTGAATTATCTGATATATATAGGCATGTACTGTGATAACATGTTTATTTTTATAGGGTGCGGGAATGAACGGGGTTGGGGGAAGGGAGACTTGTTATTACAGGGTGCGGGAATGGATGGGGGTTGTGGGAAGGGAGACTTGATTGAATATTGCCAACTCTGAAGATGATTTGATGAGCCCTTAAAAGGGCTATTATTGTCCGGAACAGGGGAGGCGTGACTATCATAGGCCTATTCTGTAGGTGATGACTTGGTATTCATCATTAAGCCTGGCGATGTCGTCCTCCTGTTTCTGCATAAGACGCACAGCATACATCTCGGTAACTCCTTGCAGCACTTGCGCTCTGAGAGCAAGGTTGTTTGCCACAAGATGGCTGTTGTATGTCTTGGACTTCATGGCCCATTTATATCTAAACACAGTCCAATTCATGGACCCTACAAGGTGCTGTATTTGGTCGCCACACTTGATGATCTTCTGTTTGTCCAACTGATTCTGTTCCATACGGTCGTCCATGTTGAGGGTATTCAAAAGAATGATTTGACATGACTAGTCGCCTGGTTTATATAGTGCTAGGATGCCATCTGACAGGTCGCACTCCTACCTTGAGTGTGAAGTGCCAATATCTTGAGTGTGAAGTGCCATACTCAACGGAGCGACGACAGTTACTCGCACGACAATCGTGACACTTTGATCTGAGTGCCAGTCAACTTTATCAAAGATATATGTGGCACAGCTATGGTTTTGATGTCGCACAGGTGTGGCATTGATGTCAGAGATCTAAGACTCCAGTGGGATATGTGTGCTATTGATGTTGGAAATCAAAAGGGAAATGACGTTAGCCTATCCCATTATCCCAACACCTTAAATCCCCTTTCACAATAAATCCCCTTTCCCAATGGTTGAATATATAAGTGCAACACTGAATGAATTTCTTGGATGCGCAGGGGATGAATGAATTTCTTGGATGCGCATGTGTCTCTCTGTGTCTGTAACAAAATTACTTGCAGAATTGTATTACAATACTCAAGAAATTTGGACGGTGAATGAAAACGAAATAACAAATTGATATTAATTATTGCTGGATTGTTGCTTTGTATAAGCTTTGGAGGTTGAAGCAACACCCTTGCCTATCTATGTCGGCACACGCCTATATTTGTGGATTGTATATACTGGGTATGACTTCTTTTTGTAACAAACCTGAATCGGACTGTAGGTAGAAGAGATGCGTCGGTGACGCTTTTTAAATTATGTATTGATCTTAGCACATACTTGTTCTGTATTCTTGTAAGATATAATTAGCTGAAAATTTGGTAAATATATGAAATCATGTCATGATTATACTAGTAAAATCAGCGACGGCTGAGATAGTGTGTACCAGTTGCATAATGTTTTTTCGCTGAATAAAATAATTTAAATACAAATACAAATATATATCATATGCTCTAATTCCGAAGAAAATCATAATATTCAATTTCAGTCATTATTATATGGACGAATACATTGAAACATATCTAAAACATCTCTACTTTAACCATCTTTAATTTTTGAATCTATTTTTGTTCTAGGTTTAAATAGGCACGTTGTGGTGACATGCCTGACTTCCCCAGACATTTTTGCATTGCAAATCAACCAATAGATTATTAGAAATATATTTTTTTTAAACTATTCGGTAGCCAGGGTCATGATATGAAATTTGATTAAACATGTAATACTGATTTGACATCATTTTTTTCCTTTAGACACTTTTTCTCATAATCGGTAAGATTTTGTTTAATGTTTAGGCAATGAAACAGTTTTTTTCCTCTAGAATTTAAAATGTTAATGTCTGATATGTAAAAGTGGGGAATTTCTGATGTATTCTCCATCGGGCAAACTGACAGAATTGATTATAATACCTCCATACCAAGATTTCTCGTTAAAAATGCAAAAATCTTTCTATAGTCATATGTCGACCAATTGGTGGATTTACTCATCTAAACAAGCATGTACATGTATGTTGTGAATTGCTTGCCAGAGCCTTTTATAGCAGAATTAAAATCAATCATGAGTCATTAAAAATATCCCTTTTGCCTCCCTTATTTCAGACTTGGTCATAACAATTGTGCCACTTGTACGAACTTGGTGGCGCACTTTTGCCACCAGGTGGCAGGTCAGGTCACTGTATTGTACTTACAATTTATTTTTACAATAGACGCACTGCTACTACACTTTTGTGCTATTTACACAATATAATTGTTTCCCATCATTTCATTAGGAATATTGTAAGTGATATCCGTCCATAGGATATTTGTGTAACTTCTCTGTTTGATATTGAAAAAAACGTTGTCATCAAGACGCCTCAATATTTCTACATATAGGTTGTGCCTAGTGGCTTGGGCGACCAAGAGCAACCAAACAACTAAAATAGAGTGCAAGCCACTCTGTCAATCTCAAGGCACCTCGTAGGTGCGTTAGAGGATGGTGAAATTGATGAAATAAATTTAAATTGCATTTAAGGGAAACAACACTCCAATTCGCTAAACCCTTTTTGAGATATTTGGGAATATATATAGGCACCCTTCAAACCTCCCTGTGATAAGAAAAATACAGCTCTCCAACAGAGCAACAAGAGAGCCTTACTGAGTGCATAATAAGTGCGGTTTTTAACCTGGAAAATAGAGCATTATTGAGAGCATCAGTAGTGTATTTATAAATCGGGTCCAAAGAGCATTATAAGATCAAGTTTGAGCCTCACAATCGTTTACGATTTCCACTAGTAAAGCACCAGGTCAGAATCAGGTGTAAATGTCCTGGTAAAAATCATGTTAGAACTGCTCTATTGCACATCGAAGGGGGGGGGGGGGGTGCCTCTCCACAAGGTATTCTCTAACTGGTTCAGGTGTCTTGTCGTCTTCTTCTGACGACCAGTCGAACAAGCCTCTTTTCCGTTGTGGAGCTGGTGATGTTTCTGGTGATAGAGGGGCCTTACGCACTCTCTGAAAATAATCCAGGCCTAATAAAGAATAACAATACTTACTGGTCCGCTGAGTTCAAAGGTGTTGTCTCCACCCAGCCAGTCAACTGGGAGTGGTGTTGATGTAAGCATAGGTCGCTAGAAGATTAACAAGGCAAAAAGTATATTAAATTGGTCATTTCAATGCACAAACCAAATATATTTAGCTGTATTTAGCTATATGTGTTTCTTGCAACATTTAGGCATAGGTATTCTTATTGATAGAAGCGTTACAAATCAAGCTAACATGATCCCATTTGTATTATTTTGGACTGATATTTTCATAACATAGATACTTACCCATTTTGTATAATCTTTGCTTGGGGAAAATTTAAATACCGTTGTCTTCCTGAATATAGGTGAGGGTGTCTCGTCGCCTAATACCCAGGTGCTTTCTAGGTCCAATTGTGATGGCTGGTCATGTCTGTCATACTGCAAAGATACATTACTGAGTTAAAAGTTGGGAAATGACAAACTGAGATATGGGCACTTCGAGCGTATGAATCAGAACTACTTTCGACACTAAGCATTTGTTATTGGGTCAGATTTTCAGAAAGTGTACAATTGGGAGGTCTACACATTTAGGATATACTGCTAAATAAAGCTGAAAACTAAATAAAGCTGAAAAATGAAGAATACTGAGTATATCTGGGTATATTTAGTATCACATTGATTTAAAGTATCAGTTTTGTTATGTTAAACTGCATTCTGAAGCTCATTTTTGTCAATGGGAGTTATTTGAAAAGATTGGTGAAGGCGAATTGTACATTTTCTGAAAATCTGACCCTATTACCACAGAACAACTGATCGATATCTTACCCTTCCCTTGGGACATATCGGACAGCCAGCACAGATCTTCTTTGGTTTGCGATCAGTTATCCCCCAGGCCTGTAGTATTTGTAGCCTCCTAGACTTTCCACTTGGATCGGAGTCAACATCAGCTATCAGGGTTTGTTTGGACCAGGAATCTTCCCAATTCGACCGCATTGGTGTGGACTGTTGTGTCTGAAAGTACAAGGAAATCAGTGTAAAAAGCTTAGAAAAAATAATTATTTTGTACATTAGGGATATACTATAAAAAAACGAATATTGTACACAAATCGAATATTGTACACTATGGATATCCTTCTAATACAAGAGTAGGAGTCGTCACATTGTATATAATTACCGAGTCTGTGCTGGGCCTTTTCCATGGACGAAGAGAGTCTGATACCTGCTTTTCAACCCTCTCTGGCGGTGGGGTCTGCTATCCTCAGCAACTATCAAAACAAAAATATCTGAGTTCATGTGGGATCTAAAACATTTGGTCATATAACTAGAATGCAATGTTTTTCCCTTGCAAAATGTTTTCCCCTCGCAAATTCACAATAAATTACATACTTGTTATGACTAATTAATTACATACACTCATTATGACTAATTATGAAGGGTGCAAATGTTCAATACGTTTATATATCCTAATTATGAAGGGTGCAAACGTTCAATACGTTTATATATCCTAATTATGAAGGGTGCAAACATTCAGTATGTTTATATATCCTAATTATGAAGGGTGCAAACTTTCAGTATGTTTATATATCCAAAATGGCTTATGTATATCCCCCCAAAATAACATAAACCCCCAAAATTGGCATATGTTTAACCCCCAACAACTCATACTTACTGCTATGCTCTTGGCAATCCTTTGGTCCGAATTGCCTGGACCAAAGATCGGTGAGGGCGTTCTGGAGAGGCCATCCCACTCGCTGCCTGTCCAGGTGCTGTTTAGTTCTGATGTTTCGGTGGTCGTCATGGTGAGTGTAATGATTTGTCCGTCCCAAAGCTCCATATTTAAAAGCCAAAGAGACCACCCAAACACTCTGATCGGCCTTACAAGATTAGCGAATAGGCAAGGGTGGAAGTAGAGGTCAGTGCACTCCCATTGGCCTAACGGGATTAACAAATAGGGGGAGGGTAGAAGAGAGGCAGCTCCATGGCCCCAAGGTGATTAGCATTGACCCACTGCTTTTATTCTCATCAACAGACCTTGTATACTGACCAAGGAAAAATGGCATGAAGCATAGAAAAGCCAGTTTTTCCATTGCTTGTCCACCTAGCTTCCTACCCCTTACATTAACTGGCTTGGGTGCACTGCCGATGTCTGCTTGCTTGCATTTGAATTTCTTGATGAATCTATTCAGTTCTTTCATTGTGAATAGCCCTTTCTTGACCAAGTGTTCAATGCACAAGTAAATGTCACTGTTTAAGACCCCCTCCATAAGGTCATGGGCCAAACAAGGTGGGAAGCCTGGCACCATAGGGTCGAAGGTCTTCAGTTCGGATAACACACACTCGTTCTTCACACCTTTGTAAATCAATAAATTTTTAATTTTCTATGTCCATAAGAACCTTGATCCAACAATTGGATATAATATAATGAAAGGAATGGATAGTTCCAGTACGTATCCTGTTAATTGTCAGGATGATATACTTCATGAATTATATTATTACTGGGTCACATTGGTTGTAGTTGTATCCTTACAACCACCCGCTAATCGGAACTACCAGGAGCTTTGTGGTTTTAGCTTGCCATCCTCTCGACAAACATATCCATATGGGCCTTTATCAGGTATTAGGAAATAGTGAGACCTGTTACATTTGCCATCGCTAGTTGCTAAATTGATATTACAAATTCTTCTACAATGAGGAAAATGAGACAAATGTATGATGTAATGTTGTTGTTTTAATGTAACAAATTTAATAATTGATTTGCTATCATTTAAATATGGAGTATTTACATTTGAAATTATGCGTCAAATGGCGGTCAAATAAATGCGTATTTTCATACTAAGTTCAAACACAATAAAAAGGCTATTTTATATCTTAAAGCATTAATTAACTGTAGACAAATCTCATAAAAAGCACCAAAACCCAGTGAACACTAACGCATTTTTTCCTTTAATAAATTTCGCGAAAAGCGTCCGCGAAATTGTACCGTGCGTGATGCGGTGAAGTGATGCGCGGTCGTTATTGCAGGTTATTTCACGGTGGTAGCGTGCTATTCAAGGTTTTAGTGGGTACGGGGATGGTGTTACTATGGTTCATAAGTTTAGGGGGGGCGGCAGGGTGAAATTGTACTGTACAATGCTATATGAAAAAAGATGCATTATTATCGGCGAAATTGAAGCAAGAGAAGACAAGACAATGGTTACATTATATACAGTTTACTCCTTTATCACATGAGTGTGAAAAAGAGGTTATTCCCTCTGCAGGGCAGCTCGTCCAGTATGATACCATTAAATACTAATATTAGAAATACACCCACAACAAATCTCAGAGCAACTTAACTGGAAAGTTAAGATAGGCCTACCTTTATTACACTCTTATGCATAGACAATCAATCAAATATAAGAAATCAATCAAATATAAGATAAGAAATCAATCAAATATAAGAAATAATAATAATAAACATGTTATCTCAGTAATAAATAAACAAGACTTCTTCACTCTCAGTAATTCTCAGTAATAAATATTATATCAGTATAAATATATCAGAATCGACCCAGGTACAATTCGCCAGTCATGGTTGTCTGCGTCCCTTTTTTTTTGCCATGTGTAGATGCATGGACTTTGGTATCATGGACTAGCATTGATGCCACGACCTTCTTGTGGGGGTCGATCATAATGGTGCTCATTGTCTGCACTCCTTTTCGACTGCCCCACGGTTGTCGCCTGCAGGCACTTGTCCCGACGGCGATGCCTGTAGGAGGAGTAGTTGCGGGTATGATCTAAAAAAAAGGATAATTATTATTTACCAGAAACCACATTTTTTTCGGATACCAATCTCTGAAATAAGGTAGTGCAAATATGTGAATATCTCTTAAATAAGATTGATGTCCGGGACGGGGGAGGCGTGACTATCGTATTCTGCATGTGATGACTTGGTATTCATCATTCAGCCTGGCAATGTCGTCCTCCTGTTTCTTCATAAGGCGCACAGCATACATCTTATACATTTCTGACACCCCTTTGAGTACTTGCGCTCTGAGAGCAAGGTTGTTTGCCACAAGATGACTGTTCAATGTCTTGGACTTCATGGCCCATTTATATCTAACAACAGTAGAATTTGTGGACCCTATAAGGTGCTGTATTTGGTCGCCACACTTGATGATCTTCTGTTCGTCCAACTGAATGACCAACTTAAGCTGTTCGATATGGTTGTCCATGTTGAGGGTATTCAAAAGAATGATTTGACATGACTAGTCGCCTGGTTTATATATTGCTCAGTGGTGCGTGTAAAAGCTAGGCGGTTTAGCAGGTGGGTTGGGGGAATTAATATTGCGCATTGAATTTTTGTTCCGGATGGAATATATGGAAAGGGTTGGAAGGAAATTGGTAGTATAGCAGCCATTATTTGTAGTATAGGAGCAATTATACATGTGCAATTCATTTGATGGCGAACCTTAACATACTATATTTTAGGAAATATGCTTTGTCAAATATCCGCGCAGAATAAACCACAAACATAATTCACACTTATCAATTTATTAACTTTATGGATTGGCCTATCTATATACATATAATGTACAGTCATTGCAGCAACATACCGAAGCAAGTGAAACAAAACACAATCTTTTACTATGTAACGGAAAGTATTAATACTTAAAATTCATCAAGGATACAAACGAAAATAGATTGCGAACCTTATCGTTCCATACTGAACGGAATATTATATAATTCATATTTATTGCCCTAAGGTGTGCTACATGTATAATACTGGCATCAACATGATTTACACTTTTGGCCATTGGTTTACTTGTCTCAAATAAGATATTAGTCCTAGGAAGACGTGTCCATAAGTTAAAATACTTAGCTCAAAATAAGACGTCTCTTCTACATTTATAATATACTAGCAGAGTACCCGTCCTCCGGACGGTCACCCTCTATCGCCACACTTCCCCCTCTCCCTCTTTTCCCTCCCCCTCTTCTCTGACTTTCATACCTGGTTTAGGTCCCCCTGGACGTAGGTTGTGGGAAATGACGTAGTATCTCACAGGGGCTTTCCCAGGCTATAAATAGAGTGTGGTTATCCCGATTTAAAAAAGGCTTCAAAATCACATTTCCACCTGAAATACCTTCACAAACCACATACGACGACATCCAGAGAGGGGGGAGAGACCTCTAAAGATGAGTAAAGTGGTTTGTAAAACAACAAATTCCGAGAACATTCTGGACAAAGAAAACCTTCTTTCTACCATTTCTTTTCTACCTCCTTTCCTAGAAATCGCTCTAGCTTTATATTATATGGATGTATATGTGTATCCTACTATCGTTAATGATGATTAATATAGCATGTCTTTGTAAAACCTTTTCTGATCTGTGATACTGTGAATACATACCTTTGGAAGAAGGGTAGCAACAATTGAGATTGAAATAGAGTGCAAACAGCATGCCCAGGGCCAGGGGGAATGTCGCCACATTCGGTGCAACCACCACACCATCTGCGTACAGCATGAAGCGCACACACCTGTACAGGGACTGACCTATAGGAGAAAGGAAAAAATGTAAGCAAATTAACGTCTGCATACAGATGCTTCTTGAGACCCAGACAGATAGATGAAATTTTTTTTATGCGTTTAACTGACCATGTGCCGATGGTTAGATTGATGATATCATTGGTACATGTATACATATATAGGGAAAAGTGTACTTTTCTTATACCTAATAGGCATGAATGAGGTTAATCTTCTCAGAATATTTTGTTCTTCAATTGCCATAATGCTTAAATTTTGGGTATGCATATAACATGAATTTCTGTTCCTACTTACCACAATACACTATACAGGGTGTCTCCGGCAGGTCGCCCACATCATCGGCTGTGTCAGTGTCCTAAAAAAAATGGAAATGTTTTGTTTATTATGAGAAAATACTATGCATAAATAATTTGATATCAATGGCCAAATTAAAAAGCCAAGTTAATACACTCAAAAAGCAACTAGTTTTTTTTTCTCGTATACTTATAATGGGCTGGAGCTGTCCATTTCTGTTTTTGTGTGTAAAAATAACTTTTATTCAAGCTACCTGCCCTTGAGCTCTTACATTTCTACCGCTCTCGCGTATGCCTAGCCTAATGAGCTGTCAATTTTTACTTCAGCTCTCATTGCTAAATTGATGGTTCGAATGAATGTGACCTTACCTTTGCTTTCCGTAGAATTAGATCCACGTCATCGGTGAAATACGCGGCGAACAGCGAAAATAGGCCAGCATACAAAGGGGTCCTCTTGTCAACCGTCTCACAGGCATCATCAATCTCTTACCTGGGGAAGATCAAATTACGTAAAGCTTGATAAATATTACATTCCAGGAATTAAATACACACACAGGACATATATATCTTTACACTGGAATACCGGTTATAACCAACATCATGAAACAAGCCAATATATTTGTCCCTTAGGAATATCTATCTGTGAATACCTTTCCTTTATTTTGCTATAGATTAATGATTATATTACGTACAGCATCGTCGTCAGTTTCTTGCTAGTTCCCTTCAGCATAAGGAAACCAAGCATTTCCGTCCCTTTGTTGTCGAAGTTGTTGAGCAGATTGTTGTGGAACTTGATGCCTGCAACCGATAAGATGACATTTAATAACACATAATAACACCTGCTCACTTTGTAAATACTTTAATACTTTTTTAACACTTTTACATTTAGGTGCTTCCTTTCCTGTCGAAAGTGTTAAAAGTGTTTTTTAATGTGATAGAGTTGCTATGCAAACATATTTTTATATTGATGGTCACTAACATATATATGCTGTTTACCCGGATTTCTACTGTTATTACCAATTATATTTACATGCTCGTATGATTGTCTGATATCGGTCCAAGTCACCCACCTGTCAAAAGTTCGGCGTGCAACATTGCACCACTTGGGGTGAAGATGGTTGGCCAACGGTCCAAAAGCTGTTTTGCATGATCACCTACAGCAATTATAGAAAAATTTCTATTTACACCACTTAAATAGATAATATTCAAATCAACTCAAATCAAGTATATTCATAACTACTTAATGGTTTTAAGCGAAACTGTAACCAAGTCTCAAGTACCAAGTTATCCTGTTATATTGGAAAAACGATTAGCATATTACGATTACTCTGTCCTTTATAGTTCTGTGAGTGAACTAGTGTATGTGAAAAGATAAGGTTATATTGTAATAGTAAATAGGTAAATATTACACTTACCCCGATTTACTTAGACCGCTGCAGGTGGAATGTGGCCTCTTGTGCCGCCAGGGTCGCTCGGCTCATGGAGTCCTTCTCGTACGCCTCCTTCAGGTTGTTGCTCCATTGATGTGGCCATTTCCTTGTCTGGCATAGGAGGTTGCCAGGCCACACATCCCTACCTGGAAAACAAGAGTATTGAGGTAAAATTATAATGTGACTAAATACATCATATAGTAAAGTAACAATTAAGCACCCAAAGTATAACTCTTGGACATACAGACATTCCATATAATTGATACCAATAGAAGTAATAAAGCAACACTGTATTAAATAATGTATTGTTCAATATTGCAAATAATTATGACAGAAAATATTTGCTAAGGTCTTTCTGCCACACAACCATCCCCATCCCCGATGCCCACACACCCCAAGAAGTGCAATAATCACAAATATTCTATTTGTATCCTTATTGTATTGTATTCATATTTACCTGCAGAGGTTGCCTCTCCTGACTACTGGTACTTGCTCTTGGTCGTCGTCCTGTCATCCCAACGCGCTTATGTGTGTTGTCATATCTGTTCTTCATCTTTTGTGACAAGGCTCCCAGCCCATCTCCAAGGATCCGTTCCCCTTCCGTGTCCAGAAGTACCAGGTACTCTTGTTACCAACATACTGGCCACCTTCCTGTAATCAGCCATCTTGGGCTTGCAGTCAACCTGTAAAGAATTGGCAATAATCGTTACTCCTTATGATAGGCAGTAGGGTCAATATACTTGTATAAATTGGAGTGTGTCAAGGGACACCGTTTCTCCTATAGAAAAACTGATATTGACAGTTGTAATTCGAAAAAATATCAGTATAGAATTTAAATAATTACAATAATAATCATAGATTATATAAAATCTCACATGTGTTTGTAAACGTGATTTGATAAACGTGAGTTGATAAACGTGATTCTTCGCTTCAGTGCTTAATGTACACCCTGCACATGCTTACATTTAGTTCTTGCCCCATGGGAGCTTTATCAATAAAATAGGCAACTACGAGTTGTAATCAAATATTTTGGTGCTGATTAACGTTCTAGAAAACTGTTTCTTATCCTACCTCCACTATCTGGTCCATGACGGCAACCACCAACTGTCGCTGTGCGCTGGCAGTGGCCTTCCTGGCTTTCAGGGTCCGGGACAGGTGTCCTGGCACCTCGGGCGCAAACGTTTCCGTCCAGTGGGCCTTGTAGACAGGGGGCTCTACACATACTCCAGGTGGGCTGGAGGGAAGGACAGAGTTACAGGTGATGGCAGGGGGCAGCTTATCGGGTGGCTGGTGGCTGGTGTCCCAGCGTTCTGCTGTGCCTTCTTGGCCGCCGTCTCTTTCTCTGTAATAGTGAGTGTGAATATTTTTAGGAATTTGTTATGACTCTCAGTGTAAATCTTTAGAAATACAAGTATAAATACAGTGTGCAACATAGTAAATTGGGAGACCAGAGACCGTCGATCTCTGTCAAATTGTAACAATGGAGACCGACAGGATTTTACAGAGACCGAAAAAAGGGGGGTATTAATATGGTAATTAAAAAATAACCAAGAATAAGAATAAGTTGGACAAGATAATTTTATCACTTGTTCATTTCATTGGAGACAGAGTCAGCGTCATTAAAGGGAAAAACTAATTGAACCAATTGGTACATACCTAAGAGGGGCTCTACAAGCCTTCTAGACTCGATCATCCAAAGGCAACCGTCCATTTAGGCCAACGATACGAATCGCAGGTCGTACACTTCCTCGCACTCATACTTTGACCAAAGTTCCAGCAAGCCCTTTTCTTTGGTCTCATTCAGCTTGGGCAGGATGCATCGAAGCACTACAAGTGCCTCCATGAATGCAGGGTCCATCTTGGTGGTCAATCTTGTATAGCTTGTGTAGACCTGTATGGAAAGTCTCTGTCTAGTTATCTTCAAAGTCAGCTTGGCATATGATGAGGGGTCTCCGGTTGGCCCTGCTTAAATCCTCCCAGCCGGGGACTTGGTCTGCAAAATGAGCAGGTCAGTTCAGCTTAGACCTTGAAGCTGCGCTAAAAACAAAGCGGTCCAGGGCAGCCATTGTCGCTTAGATCTTGAAGCCACGCTAACATACAAAGCGGTCCAGGGCGGCCGTTGTCACTTAGATCTTGAAGCCACGCTAAGATACAAAGTGGTCCAGGGTGGCCGTTGTCGCTTAGGTCTTGAAGCAACGCTTACATACAAAGTGGTCCAGGGTGGCCGTTGTCGCTTAGGTCTTGAAGCCACGATGAGAACAAAGTGGCCAAGGGCGGCCATTTTGAATCTTGAAGCCCCAGCTACATCTGAGGGACCTTGAGTGACTTCCCTAAGTATGCGACATACCCATTTGATTTTCAACTTTAACTGAACACTTGTAATGTAAAATAATTATGTATATCCTTAAGACAATGAGAAAAACCGAATGCAAAAGTAATCAATGTAGGTTACATTTTGATTCTCCAATGATTAAGTAACTAATTCAAGCTAGTATATGTTTTGTTTGAGATTAAAGTACAGTAGTTGCCATTTAAAATCGGGCATAAATGAACTATGATAAAGATATCATCCTGCCTGTGGCCAGCTTGCAGAAGTAACATAAATTCGCTGCGTGAACCGCAGGTACGAAAAACGCTGCGCGAATCGCGGGTACGAAAAACAAAGCACTGCGTATACGAAAAACGCTGCGCGAATACGCTGTGACAAAAAAACTCATATCAAAAGTGAAGACAAAAAATTCGTATCCAGATTCGTATCGCGCGAATACAGTGTCGCGCACAGTGTGGGAGGTAAAAGAATTGTCAAGAGATATTGCTCAGTAGGTAAAATTCTCTCCAACGGTAGAATTGACCATATGTGATGTGTCATAGGGAAATGAGTCACAAGTTGCAAAAAATAGATTTTAAGATATCATCATATATTTGAAAAAGATGACAAACAGTAGGAAAGGAAAATATAGTCTATAAGATGACCTTTGATATGCATAGGTTAGTTAAAGGATGATCAAATACCTACCTTTGCCTTTGTCAGCCTGCCGCTGGACCCTTTCTATATAGACATCAACCATTGCATCTGTCACCTCTAAATCAGACTCGTCCATGTTCTTTTGCTCACACACCATCTGAAACAATAGTATATGTATTAATACAGCACATTTGTATCTAATCGAAACATGCATTATTGTTTAGAAATTTGATTTATTTATACTTATTTCCTGTGGGAATTGTGTTAACATTATCATACTTCATATCTTAGGGGACAGTATGTATTAACCTCTATTGGGAGTTTTGGATGGCGTTTGAACATAATGTAAAAAGGGGTGTGCTTTATTGTTCCCTGTTTCTGGATTCTCATTGAAAAAGCCACTTCATCCAGAAGTTCATCCCAGTCATTTTGCTTGTCGCAGACAAGTTTCCCCAGCCTGTTTTTCAGGCTGGTTTGCCCTCTCATCCAGCCCATTCGTCTGTGGGTGGTAGGAGCTGGTTACCATTCTCTTGATGCCGAATCGCTCAGCAAGGGCATAATTTGTCTGCAATGATCATATATCATCATTATCAATCATGTTACTACTCATGTTCAATATCTGTAACACTCATTGTCAATGCAGGTTCTAACCAAATCATTGGCGAGTGAACCACTCCGCCAACTACAGCACAAGTACAACAACATGTTCAATCATATCAGCCATCATGGTCAACCACCATGGTGCAATCACATAAATCCGAATTTTGAATTAATTATTGTTCAATCGATTTTCAATAACAATTACAGTGCGTACATTTCTATATTTGATCTTTATTTACTCAATCCTACATTACATTCCATTTCAATAAACTAATCTACATTCTGGCTTATATATACACTGCCTTATGAGAGCGAGTCCTCAATGACTGAGCACTTACTCTCATAAGGCAGCCACATGGTTGCATCGCTGTCAGTGTCTGAAACATTGGCGATCCCTTGTAAGTAAGCATCCGGGTGGTAAAAAGCCTGTGAAAGAAATAAAAACTTTATTTAATGAGGTCCGGGTATTAAAAGTCCTGTGAAAGAAATAAAAACCATATTTAATGGTGTCAGATTTGAATATACAGTTGTATCAGGTATCAATCTAATAAAAATTTAGTAATAGTTAAGAACTTACCATGTCTCCATCTGAGTTTGGTATGGGTTGTGCCTGATATTTGTCATTGCAGCGTCTATGGAGAAAACATTCAGTGTGTATCATTCAATCCCACACCAATAATCAGACTGTTATTAGGTGGTGTTTTCTACAAGAAGACAACTTAAAATCCAGGGCTGAAGTTAAAAACCAAAACCAAAATCCTACTTACATTCTCAGTGATGGACTTGTCATTAATTGTCGCATTTGGCAAAAGGTCTGGATCGCTTTGACAGAGGTGTGACACATCCCTGTAACTAGAGAAACATGCTTATGAAATAAACAATCACATATGGGTTATATTAGGAGTATAAATTGTTAAGGAGGGGACTCAACTACTTGAATTTAGCTTCAGTCAGTCTAATAATGTCAATCAAACAGTTAAATCAGTATGGTTTATGCAGTTAAAAATTAAAAGTAAATCAAAAGTTATTATCAATAGAAGTTAATATTATCTCAAACCCTAAGCATTCCCAAAATAAACACAAATACATACCCAGTTGTTAATCTGGCTGATGGGCGATGTGATAGGACTTGGTGGGGCAAAATCATTTTCCTCAGGGTCTGGGAAAATGAAGACTTTGGCGACAGCAGGCATTGGTGTAAAGTGTTGTGTCTGAAAGTACAAGGAAATCAGTGTAAAAAGCTTATAAAAAAATATTGAATATTGTACACTTGGGATATACATCTAATACAAGAGTATAGGAGTCACATTGTAATTACCAAGTCTGTGATGGGCTCTTTCCATGGATGAAGAGACTCAGCTATGTGCCTTTCAGCCCTCTCGGGCAGGGGGCCTGCATCCTCTGCATGTATTTGAGTCGCATGCAATGGTTCAGAAACTCGTCAGCTGATTGCTCCCATTCAGGTGTTGTCTCCATCTGTCTCAATTGATCTTCTTAGCTGGAATAATTGTTCAACCGAGGTGGCCTGGATCTCTTCGTGTATTATGTTACATTTGAACATGTTCGACAGCGGGCTCATGTGCCCCTGTAAGGCAGTACCATCAGGTGTTTCGTACGTTGAGGCATTCAATGTATTTACACCTTTTGGTAATTGATCGAATTGGTTTCTCTGATAAGTCGTCCCATTGATCACCACAACTTACAGCCTTTGAAGTTCACTGGTGCTGGTACAGTCACACTGTCCTTCCTTGTGAAAGGGAACTGCTTAATGCGGCGGTTCAAGTCCTCAAAGGTGAAGTATTTTTTTTCTTTCACAAAGTACTCTAGGCACAAAAAGACATCACTCTGCAAGATGCCTTCTAGAATGTCATGTGCAGCACACGATGGTAGCCCTGGGTCTGCACATGAAAAAGCTGCAGCTCATTGAAGACAAAATCGTTCTTCACTCCAAGAGAAACAGACAGATCATCCTCCCCTCTTTCTGGCTTTCTGCTACTCGCACATCATTCTCATATGAGTCCTGTGTGTGGTAACCAGCAGTGGGTTGGGTCTTCTCTGAACTGATTTTTGGTTACATGGCAGAAGCGGCCGGAAATATTCGAGCCAAGGTTGTCTCCAAGGAGAGCTACTATGTGAACTTTGTATCGTTTGCCATTGATAACAATACCAGAACTCTCCAAGGCTTTGAGGTCTCTTATCAACCATTTGAACACTTTCTTGGTTCCAAACTCTTTAAGATGTGCTTCCTTACACAGGATACTCAGTTTCAGATTGTCTATTTTAGAACGGTACTCCACTGGCACATTGAGTATGCTGTATAGACACCCAGAAGTTTGTGCACTACCCGGCTCGACCCAAGAGGATTTGCAACCTCAAACGCATCCTGGTAGAGTAACAGGCTGAGTGTATCATTAGGCATTGAGGAATACATTTTGTCTTGATAGACTGTACCATCATGTACATCTTGCAACATACCATCATCAATAGGTGGACTTTGTTCCAGAAGATGGGCTGGAACCTTACTTATGAAATGTCCAAGGATGTCGAAGGGACATTTTGCATGTGACACAATTTGTTGTTTCTATTATTGCCCAGTTGAATCTGTTGTGGTGTTACATGATTAAAGTTCTCCTTATAGAAGCTCTGCCTAACATTATTTGAACGAAAATGTGCTTTGTTCAGGGTTGATAAGTTGTTACGAGAGTTCATACGACATTTGTATGACCAGATGCTGTCAAGAGCCTTCGAACATCAGTTGTGAAGCATTCATTATCCATGTCAGACAGGATGGAGAACTCACTTACTATTTGGTCTAAGGATGTAACTGGTATCAGGTGTTTGGCCTCGAGGCGCATATAGAATAGGGCCATGCTGCGTGCTTGCTGTGCATCATCGGATGGCTCATCCCAATCATTGTCCATTGGTGTGATTCACTGCAATCGAGGTAGAGGTCCAGGTCTTCAGCATCATCACACGGGGCTGTCTCTGGTACATCAAGCTTTGTATATTCAGGCCGTAATTGACTGATGGTCTGTCTTTGATGATTGCGATGTGTGTGGCTCTTGAAGCCATTGTAGTTGAACTTCTTTTTGTATTGAAATTACATTCCAGCATTTCTGCATCCGTGATTTGTATTGTATATATGCCAGTTTAGATTAAGAAAAAAAATATCTTTTTATTGTATATATTTTTTTTTAATAAATTTTATTTGACAAAACATTACAGTTTGTGATAGCTCTCATTCTGCCATGTTAAAGATGCCATATAGTATATTTTACACCTGTTATCTACGTTATATAATTACTTGAGAATCTGAGTCCTAATTACCTAAAGCCCTGTCAAATTATTCAAAATGTTCCAAATTATATGTGTGCGACATTTTGTTTTTTGTTTTTTTGCCCAATTAAAAACAGAATAATACAATTAATCATGTGAACATAAGACCGCATAACAAAAGAAATCAGATGTAATATACACCCATTTAGCTACAGACAAATATCATGTTTCAGAATAAACACAAACCTCGTCACACAACAAGTTTATTTCACATTGTGTGGCCTAACATATGAGGACTGTTTCTCAAAAAGTCTTAGGACGAGGTACCACTAGGTTAATACCCTCAGCTAACCTGGTTGGTTTTGGCATAGGCTGAATATAATCTGGTATATCTGCAGGGAAAAGGGATTTGTTGAATAACTTCCCTTTTGATGTCACAAAAGCTTTTTTCATTTTCATGGTCTTGAAGGTAAAGACTATCGGTTCTGGACGCCTGTTGTTTTTTGCCTATGATACAATTCTATAGGCTTCGTCAATGTCATTATTTGATAACTCAGGGACCACTCATTTTATTATGGCTGATATGGTAGTTTCCAAGGCTTCACCCCTTTTTTTGTCTGATACCGTTGAAGACTATGGATTTCGCCCTTAGTCTAGTGTCCAAGTCCTGATTAATCAGTTTTTGGCACTCCAACTCATGATTTAAATTATCCACCATCGATTCTAAGTCTCTGACTCTTGTTTCAAGCGATCTGGCTATTTCCTTAATTTCAAGTCTGGCAGTTATTTCATCGGTGTGGGAGGCTGCAATCTCGTTCACAAAGCTATGAGTGTTAGTCGCAAATGCCACTAGTTTGTTATGTCTTTCTGCCAGCCCCGTTAGATCAGTGAATGGTTTAGGCATACCCATACTGATTTTGTCCTCTAAATGAATGTTTTCACTTGCCTTGTTTTCGGATCCACTTTTATCATGACTATGACGGTGCTGCTCCGCACTAGTGAAGGTAGTGGCGGTACTCTCCATATATACAGGCCTATATGGCACTGTCACTGGGCACCGTCTATGGGCACCGTAATTTTTTCCAGAATCTAACAAAAAATGCCCCCCCACTCCCGCACTTGCCCAGGGGATATCCCCCACTAGATTTACCCCTTGTTTGAATATCTAGATTTACTCGCATAATAGCATTTTATCCCTCCATGCGCCCCCCCACCCCCACCCCCTATATATATGTCTATTTTATTTTTTAACAATAAATGGTACTTACAGTAATTTTTTCACTTCCTTGTTGCTGTTGACTCGTAGGAAGTCAATCCAGTTCTATGCTTTAGTTTCGTATGCCCTGTGGACATTGGCAAGGAATTTCTCACCTGTAAAAATGACAGACCATATTTTAAGGAACTGCATGTAATTAGCAATGCCATGGCTATTTGTTAAGGGACAGAATTGAATAAATCATAATTATAATTCTTTCAGTTGCATCAATTAGACTGACAATTACCAATCTGATATACTGGGTACATTAGTTCTTTTATTGTATTCTATATATATCCATCCACATCTGTTTATCTCAAAATTACCTGTCAGTTCAAGCACATGGCTCATCATCCCCTCGAAAGACATGAGTGTGGGTCAGGATCCCAAAGTATCCTCTGCAGATAGATCTACAATATAATCGATGGTACACCTTATTATTCCGACATATATCAGACGGCTGTAAATCATAGTACATTACACTATATTTGAGCTTTTTGTTGTAAATAATGTCTCACATCATCAGTAAACGTAATATCTCTACATAGTGGTCATTAGACACTAATAGCACAGCAGAATGGAATATTATGCCTTGAACATGTTTTCTACAATCTTTGTCACTGTTGTGATTCTGTAATAGATAAAGGAGTCCATTGGTACATAATAATAATTTTCAGTAATTTGATTTTAGGCACTCACATGTGTTGAGGTATTTGCGTTGTGCGACGAAGGTCGCCGCCTGCAACTCAACGCACTCTTGTTGGTTTCCCAACTAGCTGGCTTGGACCAATTGTTTTCGCATTGCTTCCTGGCTTGCCGCAGTCTGGCCTGGAGGGAACTCCTTGGGAGCATGGTTGATGGTACCAAAACTGTAAATATACATATCAAATTATATATATGACATGTGCCTTCCGCTTTATATGACTGTATTTAGCTACTTTTCAAAATGCTGTACATCAACTGAATATCAATTTGACTATCATGTAAAACTGGCAGAAGGGGCAATTATATTGTTAAATATAAATTAATAGAACACCAATAACATGCATCCAACTAACATCTGCTAATAAACTAATATTGTTCCTTTAAGTTCCAAAAGTTAAATATCTCATGCCCTAATACACTTTCACATCCGCTGTCCTGAGCTTTTTGGTGGCTGGCCCTGTTCCAACCTTTCTCTTTGCACATCTCTTTTCCCCCTTATTTCTAGCGCGGTTCATGTTGTCTTTCTGTTTACGAGCTGCGTCAGAAGCGAACCGTATCCATTGCCCATTACCACTCCTTCGTCTACGTCAATCAGTCTTGGGTGATTGGAGACGATCCGGTTGGCAAGGACTGCAAGGTCCTCCTTCTTTGGTTTTTTTCAACCTGCCAAGTACACAATCATTCGGGGACTTATAATATGCAAATTTAAGTGCCATGCTAAGTCAGTACATTGTGAACAATCAGAGCGAGATATAGATCTCTAGTTTTCAGTATAGCATTTATGCGTACATACAGCGGGTAGATAATGTACCAGTGTATTATAGTACACTTCCCAGAACTGTCTATAATATTATCTTCTGTTGTATATGGATGAACAACATATTCTTATACAATTCTAACATGTGCACTACATAGGGTTATCATGATTGCCAAATGAACTCACTTTGTGTATTCGATCCATAAGATAGCGGACTGTGGCAAGCCGCTCAGACACAACAAACTCCCGAGTCTCAAGCTTTGAGAGCATGTGTTGCGGGATGGTGAGATCAACTCTATCAGTCCAGGGTTTCTCCACGGTGGGCTCTACAGGAGGCATGCTAACTGGGGCCCTGACACTGGGCACATTCATACTCACATTCACAACGGGTCCAGTGGTAAGGCTGCTGTTGAGGAACTCGGTGTATGTGCCACCACCCATTGGATTGTCAGGCAAATGTTTGTTATTAATGGAAAAGGCTACTTTTTACCCCATTTTAGTAATGTCTTTAAGTTCTCTCATCCATATTATCATAGTGCTACCAATTATCCATGTAATTGAAATGTATAAACTGAACTTTTGACATTGTTTGCTCTATTTTGGGTATCAACAGAGTAACACTTGACTCGGGCAACTTTGTCATAATAAGGAATGTGTCAGATAGACAGTCCATTAGCTATTTATCATACAGATATGGCATTCGAAATGTTTCATAAAGACACAGGCCAGGATATAATAATAATACTTATTCTAGTAAACAGATGATAGTGTCATTGAGAAGTCACAATTTACCTTTCATCTGGCGAGACAAAGCCCTAGCCTCAAATTTGGGCAGCACACAATAGAGGTCCTCCGGGTCAATGTATGACAGGAAACGGGACTATTTTATTCCAAGGTCATCAAGCACCGTGCCAATAATGTTGTTTCCTTCACCACCTGGAGACATCACCATTAAGAATCAAGAAAATTGTATATTATTTAACCTATTCACGCTTGCCTTATATGAACCATCAGAGTCCCAACCAATTTTTTGTGGTACATTGTAACATTTTTTTGGACAAGATTTTTATTCACACAGTATGTACATTAAAACCAAAACAATCTCGTTCCATAGAACGGTTTTCCTCATGCCCTGATTCTTGTTGCTCTAAGACTTGCCGATTTTTTGGTGGGTAAGTGATATTATATAATATATTATAGAGGATTGATCCAAATTACAATCATACATATTTGAAATAAATTTGGCTTTCATGCTATACTGTAAAGAATTGTTATGATCGAGACCTGTTACACTGATTGCAGTATCGTCTGCATATAGGGTGATATATAATGGGTAATCAGGGTTTGTCATATTATTCAGACAGTTTGGTAAGTCATTAATGAATATTAAAAACAAAATTGGGCCAAGATGGCTTCCTTGAGGCACATCTCTATTGATGGGTAATGTATCTGATGTTAGATTATTTAAAATTGTCTTCTGCTTTCTATCAGATAAATAGTTCGAGATCATTCGCCTTAGAATTGGGTTGATTTTATAGTATTCCAGTTTTTCTTTCAGGATACTGTGGTTAAGGCAATTGAAGGCCTTGGATATGTTATAATATGAGGCCATAGTGGCTTTTCCCTCATTAATACCATGAATTATTGGTTTTAAAAATTCATATAGGCTAGTATCTGTTGATCTATTTTGTCTGAAGCCCCCTTGGCTATTGGAGAAAAGATTGTTCATCTCCATATGATTTGTTAGGGGTATACATAGCAATTTTTCTAGCAGTTTAGACATCACAGGCACTAATGCTATTGGTCTAAGGTTATTAAATAATCGCAAGTCTCCATCTTTAGGTATCGGGTTGATTACATACTCCTTCCAGTCACAGGGCATTTTAGATTTTATACAGGATTTCATAAGTAGGGTTATATGAGGAACGAGTTTGGACAGAAAGAGCTTAAGCGTTTTCGAATTTATCCAGTCGAATCCGCTGCTTTTTGTTATGTCGATACCATTTATCTAACCTCTTACCATTGCTTCTGTAATTAGAATAGTAATTAGAATATTTGTACTACAATCTATTGAGATTTCAGATCTTAGATAGGTTGTGTACCTTTTTTCTGTATTTTCCCTGGCAATTCCTAGGTTTGCGAAGTACTTATTTAAGAGATTACAGGCTTCCATGTTTTTCACCCCTCTACCTTCGAAATTAAAGCTAGTAGGTAGGGCTTTTACATCCTTTCCAATCAGTGTATTAATTTTTCTCCAGAATTTCTTACTGTTTTTACTGCATTGCTGGAGCTCAGTTCTTACTTTTTTCTTACCTTTTTTTCCTCTCAACTCTGCGACTAACAAGTTTCCTGAGTTCAACTGCCTGTCTAAAAATCAAGTTAGAACCTGTTGATTTAGCTCTTGTGAAGAGTCTATCCCTATCTTTAATCAGACTTATTAGATTAGGTTGTGTCCTAGCTTAAACTTGCCTTTTCTAACAAATTTTGTTTCGACATAAGGGCAGTTTTTGTCTAGATATTGTACCATGCGAAATATCAGATTTTTCCAGATAGATTCAGAACTATTATTACGATTTCCAAAACTCAATACATTTTCAGCGTAGGGCTGTAGAAAACGAGACAGGCCGGAAATATCATAAGTTGGATGAAGAACACCTGATTTAGTTTCAATTACACTTTTTAAACTGAACAAAGGTACAAAGGTGATCAGAAATATTGTATTCAATTACACCAGAACTCTTAATATGGGGGTGATCAGAATAGATAACATTGATGAGCGACCTAGAATTTTTTGAGTATCGTGTAGGTTTTTCAATATAGGGTGATAAGTTATATTCACTCATCAACGATTGAAAGTTGCTAAAGTTGCTAGCCGGGTAGGTCCAGCAGATTAATGTTTATATCTCCACATATGATTATGTTGGTACCTTTAACCCTTGATCTTAGCTTTTTTAGGGTTTCATTTAAATACTCTGTGAAGATCTTTCTGTCGCCAGATGGCGGACGGTAAACATTGACAACAATAACCTTGCGTCTCAAACCAGGTTTGATCAATATACATTGAATTTCCATGTTGTTACAACTTATGTTACAATCTTTCAATTTTATATCGTCAACTTCAAAGTCATTATGAATGTACATACAGGTACCACCCCCCTTCTTTATGACTTGGGTGTTGGTCGTGAGTTAGTTGGGTGCAGTCAGAGAGAAATCTTCCACAACCTTAGACTGGATCATGTGTTGCTTCGTAGAAGTATTTGCGATCATCCCTTAGTAAGAAATCTTTGAGGGGGGCGTTTTCTACGAATTTGCATTTCATGCATTCATAGAGGATATCTTTCGATTTTTTCTCCCAATCTTGGTCAACTTTGATTTGCTTTGAAACTCTTTTTACTTTGTATGGGTTTCTGATGGATTTCAATCGTTAAATCAGATCTGGGGTCGCCTTACACTCAATGGCCTTCCGTATTTGAAACAATTGTTCAACTGACTGGGCCTCAATCCCTTCCATTTCAATGGGACAATTGAATAGGTTGGATAGTGGGCTCATGTGCCCTTGAAAGCTGTACCGTCTGGGGTTATGTAAGTGGATACTGTAGTGTTGTTTAGGCCCTTGGGTAAGTTATCAAAATCAGCCCTAGTATATGTGACTCCACTGATATAAACATCAATACCTATTGGTCTGGCCTCAAGTTTATGCAAAGCACGAGCAGTGAAGGCAATCGATCTAGCCTCGCTCATGTGAAGTTGCTCTTCTTCAGTATTATCCCCTTGAACCCATATACCAGCTAATTGGGGCTTTTGTTTGTTCTTGTTCATTCCCTTAAATAGGTCGATTTTGTTGCGAACAGATTGGAGTGTTATTTTGATTGGGCGATGGTAGAGATTATCAATGTTTTCTCGCTTGATTCCCAGTCTTTCGTCGTTTGAAAAGGTCGATTTGAAATCCATATATTCCAGCAATTCCTTTACAATTTCAACCAAGTTTTCGCCACCATTTTCCTCTACCCCTTTTAAGATCACATTTTTTTCTCTAGGATTTTCCCCTATTGCGCTGTTATTTGTTGGGTTAGGCGTGGGTGCCTGTGATGCAATGTTGATGGTTTCATTACTATCATTTACTATCGAGGTAATTTCACCCGATTTTTTATTTTCTATTTCATCAATTGTCCTCCAAAACCTTTTGGAGTCATTTCTATTCTCATTCAGTAAATTCCTATAATAAATTGCTTTTGCTAGCTTTACAGATCTCCTAGTTCTGTTAGTTCCCTAGTAAACCATACTGGTCGATTATTTTTAATCTTGAATATTTTATAGGGGCCATTTTGTTGGCTGTAGCCAATAACTTTTCATATAAAATCTTCCAACACTCGTTTGGGTCAGATAGACTATAAAAGTGTTCCCAATTATATCTATTTAGCATTAGACGTAAGCCATGTGCAGAGTAGTTTGCATAATTTCTACCAGTGAAATTTTCACTTTAGGTGCTCTGATCCTTTTCGCAAAACAGATATTCAACTTACCCTGAACTACCCTGACTTAGAGTTAGGACTCTTTCATCCTGGGTTATCAGTAATATAATTTTCCCAGTATTTCTTTTTCACTTCTTTAATAAAAGTCACTCTCTCCTGTTCCAACCGCAGCTGTTGGGGGAGGTTATTCCATATTTGTTTACCTTTGTAAAACACACTCATCCTAGCCTTTTCACTTCTCACCCTCCTCAATTTAAACATCTTGGTTTGCCTATTTCGGTGGGGCCTGGAATTTTGGAGAAATACAAGTTGCTATTACTATTGGTCGTATGTACTATATAAACAGTAATCAGCAACATATACAAAGTAATTCTACCACAGGAAGACCTCCGTTGGAGAGGTTCGCATCCTATTCTGAAATGATGTATTTGATTGAACCAGAATAAAAATACGATATACATATATATATTGTGGACGTTTTTTCAACTGCATTTTGCAACATATTCTATTGTGGACGTTTTTTCAAGTGCATTTGGCAACATATATGTAATTCTATTGTGGACGATTTTTTTCAAGTGCATTTGGCATTTGGTAACGGAACAAAAATGAATCTGAACATTGCATTAGTTATGATCATCTCACTTTGACAACTTAAAACCGCTTCATGGCAGATTTGGGAATGCATGAGAGGGGTATATAGAAGGAATGCAGGGGAGTGTATCTAATCATTCAGAAGGAATGCAGGGGAGTGTATACATCTAATCGTCGGAGAAATTGATTAACTTCAAGACTTGTAAGAGTTTTTATGTAATACATGTAAGAGTTTTATGTAAGAGAGCGTTGTATGTGGGATGGTTGGGTTGATGGTGGTGCTGATGTAGGTGGGGGCTAATGATTCAGGGCAGAGTGAAAACAAACAACATATTTAGCTTAGCATTGAATTAATTTATTGACTGGTCAATAATCAATAAACATGAACATATTTACAAAATATTTACATTATCAATTACTACAATATCAGACACTTTCTGTTTACACATTACTGTAATGACATGAAACAATCAATAATAATTATACTAGGGGTGGATAATACACAAAAGATTCTGAATAATTCATAACAATCAATAATAATTATACTAGGGGCGGCTATAATAATTATACTAGGGGCGGCTATAATAATTATACTAGGGGCGGCTATAATAATTATACTAGGGGCGGCTAATACACGAAAGATTCTGATTAATTAATAACAGGCCCATTCAGTCTGGCGCAGGCATGCAGCAGACGGGTAGAGCTGCTTTGGTCGGCTACAAACTCATCCCAATATGACTCGATCTTAGCCTGGAGTTGCGTATACTTCCTGCGCTGGTACCTGCGGACCTTGCACTTGGGAACCAGCCATGCTGTCAACGTCACCAACCTCGCCTCCCTATGCAGCAAGTCGATGAGCAGGTAGAGAGGGAGGTTGGCTCGGTTTGCTGCGTGGTTGAGCCTCAGGTGCCACCCCTCAATGTCGTTGTTTGTGCGGATGGATTGCTGGAACACACTCCATGCCTCGATGGACCAGAGGTTGGAACGTAGCCAGGTGGTGCTGATGTAAGCGCACAGCTCTGTAAGCGCACAGATCTGGACATGGGTGGCAGGAACGAAGGGGAGAGCCATCAGCTTCCGCATGAACCGTTGTGTACCGTTGTCCACTATGTAGGTTCTGGCCAGTCCGAGTTGTCCGACGTGCCGCCAGATGGCCTGTGTCCAGTGGAACAGGCACCCCCTCATGGTGACGTCAGGGAGCACCTGTCCACACGCCCGCCAGAAGCAACTCTCGAAGTCGGCCATGATTTCTTGGACCCTGGGCGCTGCAGGAAGTATGTGGAGGAGGTGTTGAAGTACACGGCTGTAGTCATGACGACGGCGGCTGGACATGACGACGAAGACGAGTGGCACTTGCTTCGTCTCCCCATCTTTGGAATTTAGGAACACATGGATGCTCAACAGCTTGGCGAATGGTTGGCGCACCACCTTGAATGTGCCATCAGCATACCACCGGTGTGCCTGGGAGAGGAGGGTGAGTTGGTGGTTACTGGCGAATATGAGGTGACGGCGTTCCCCCACGACGACATCCCCTCGCAGAAAACCCTCAGGGACGTGGCTCAAAGTCAAGGGTGGTAGGGTCTACGGGGCGGAGTTTCTGTCGCTGGTGGTTTGCTGCCCACTGGAGGTAGGCTGGCCTGGGGAGGGCGTCGCAGGGGATCTCGTCCACTCGGTGGTGTGGCAGCACTGAGTCGATCAGGGCGCCTGAAGGGCGGAACAGCTGGTCGACAGCCTTCTGGTGCACCACTTTGATGACCTTCATCGCCTTCCCTGCTCCGGCACCGGATGGTTGGTGGCAGTGGTTGTGTGGGCCTGGAGTATACTCGTTGCCCACCTGCCTGACGCTGGCAGGGCAAACAGTGGTCTTGTTGCACACTGCACAGTGCCAGGTTGTAGCCGTCTGAGTTGCCCTCTTGACAGTGTAGCTGTAGCCAACGTTATCCACCAGCTTCGGCTTCTGGTGCTGGGATGCGGTGGCAATAACCTCATACGTCCGGGCTGGGGCAGGGGCAGGGGCAGGGGCCGGGGCCGGGGCAGGGTCTGGAAGGACAGACTCGCTGAGTTCCTGTTGCAGCTGGTAGCTATTGTCGCCGGACACGTCCATCTCCTCCTCCTCCTCCCCCTCCACTGGCAAGTCCATGTCCCCCATGGGGCTTGGACCGCTTGAACTGTAGGAGTCTGCTAGGGTTTCATCGGGGTAGTCGGGGAGTGTGCCATCGGTGTAGTCCTGGAGTGTGCCATCTAGGGTGGCTAGGGTGGAGTGGCCAAAAGGAACCGTGCAGGGCTCACACAACCAATCAATCACTGCCTTCCCTTGTACAGCTTTTCTATACTGTTGTGATGTGATTTGAGTATCACAGCCACGGTGCTGCCAGTGCTCGCAGAGCTCACACTGTAGAGCTTCCTGGTTGGCAGAGACTGGTTGCTGGCACCTAATGCAAGGTGGTAGTGAATCGTCCATCAAGACGTTGTAGTAGACTAGGAAGTAGTATTAGGTTGATGTGGTAGTAGTGATGTGGTGGCTTTGCTCTCGGAGCGAATAATGATTAACCCTCAGACGGGGCTGTCTTATATATCCGCGGGCAGCGACGCATCAAGGTGAAGCCACTTTCACACTCACACAGGAACAATTCGCTTCGCCAGGACTAGCTTCAACTACAAACCAATGGCTCTATCTTTCATCTCCTTTCATCTTCAAGATCATAGCCATAGCCAAAGAGTGGGCAATGGCTGATTCGCGCGCAGGTCGCCGGCCGGCCGGCCAGTGAGCGACCTGGTGTGAAGGTGTTGTTACATTGGGTCGGAGAAAGTGTAGTTAGAAGGTCGGCGAAACTAACAAATGAGGGAGAGCTCTGATAAATGTAACAAATGAGGGAGAAAGAGAGGGGGAGGGAGGAGGGGGAAGGGAGGAGAGAGAGGGAAATTTACCTGCCCACAAATAAAGAACTTCTCAATGAAATCCTGCCCACAAATAAATAACTTCTCAATGAAATCCTTAACAGATGTAACGTTATAATATAAATTTCTCCTTAACAGACAGATGTATAATAATATAAACAGATGTATAATAATATAAATATTTCTCCATCTCCCTTAAATATATATACATTTCTCCATCTCCCTTAAATATTTAACCATCGATTTTGTCAGTGGGAAAATATATGAGGTATTCTCCTGAAACGTTTTACATTCTGAAAATAATACCTACTTTCGCTTTGTGGACAATTGATAGCATATCATAGCGTCTGCGACCGGTAATTTCTGGCAAGTCATTGTTTATGAAGATGCGGTTTTGCCCTCTTTCCTTTCCAGATGAAGCTTTCTTGTTTGCCATCAAGCTATCTTTCCATTCTTTATCTATCCATTCTTTGCTTAGGAACACTTGAACTGTTCTGGCCCTAGGTCCTTTTTTCATTCCTAATCTACAGGCATTGCCTATGTCTTGTGGGTTTAGCCCTTGTACTACCTGAGAAAGTTGTGAATACACCATGACCATCAGTGATTCCTTTGTTTCATCATCGATTTCAGCTATCCAATCTAGAGTAATACGTTTGTCATACAATAGAGTTTCAAGCCAAGCCACATAATCCTCTAGGTCCCAAACCTTGCTGTTTTGAAGCTCAAGAGCCTCCTCCAAGTTGCTAATCTTTTTACTATTACCGGCTGTTAATTCAATCTGCGCGTTTACTTGGCACGCAATTTCATTGATAGCCGCATGGGCAATTTCGTTGGACGCACAGTCTTGTAATGTGCCTTGAGTATGTGGATTGTTTGTTTGGTCCACCTTCCTTTCATCTGATAACTTTTTTAAGGGACCATATTCTGTGGTTGATACTGTGGAAGTGGTTGAGGGGGTGTAGCCATTTGTGTCTGGTATACCTGTGGTTGCTGATATACCTGGGTCTGAGACTGTTGTGGGTAGAATGCTGCTACCGATTGATATCCCTGTTGAGTAAATTGTGGTTGAGGTTCTGCAATTGGTGTCTGCACAACACTCACTTCCTACTTTGTTTCGAGCATTTTCATTAATTTATTGATTTTGGCATCCATCAGTCGTATTTGAGGAGAATCGTCATCTTTTTTGTTACTCTCTTGACCCTGGTAATTTCTGTTGTATATATTTAGGAGTCTGAATGCATCATCAAGGTCTGTGGCCTTTTTCTCATCCAGAATGCCTTGATATTTCGGTGTTAGTCCTGACAGGAACAGTTTGTAACACTCAGCTGGATCTGTTACCTCTGCTTTGGCCATTCTCATTTGAAAATCTTCAATGTTTGTTTGTTTTTTTATTGACAGCATTTCATCTTCACACACAATAGTTCTCAGCATATCAAGTGAAAAATAATTATCAAAACGTAGTAATCAACCGAGTAATTCATTATTATGTTTAACATTAACGTTGGTATAATCAAACCAGTCATCTTAATGGGATGTAAAATAAGAAACATTAGTGTCGCCATAGAGCGAGTTAGTGACAAACTAACAATACATTCCTCTTACTACAGGCACCACCTGGTATCAACAAGGCTATTTAAGTAGAATCATTGCATTATCATTACATTAAGAACATGTATACTTTTGTATTGGGTTTTTGGCACATATAAAAGGAATAAAAATAAAAAATGAAAACTGTTCGTTGGGTACACATAAATTCATAGTAAGCTCAGTTTGCCTAAATATCCTCATAATCAGTAAATTCTTTCCAAAACAGGTTTGGTAATTCTTTCTTTAAACTATTCTGGTCTTCAATATCCCTGATATTATTAGGCAGGTTGTTCCAAAAAACATCAGTTTGATAAGAAGGATCTTGATGTGTTTTCCTTCCATCTGTATGCACCTAATTTTCGTCCCACATTCCCTCTTAGTTACCTATTTGCTTCTCTGTCTACAAAGGTTTCATTTCCAGAGATAAGGCATAGAACTCTGATCTTTCTTCTAAACCTTAAAGGCAAAATTTTGCAGGATACATGCAAGTCAAAATTCGATATATGTCCCCGGACCCCCCTCAGTGTTCTTAGTGCCTTATTCTGAGATTTTTGGAGCCTACTATGTACATATTGTGGACCCAAGTCCAGGCAAATAGTACTGTTTTCGAGTATGGGCAACACAAAGGCTTTATATAATTTAATAGCAATATCACTTCCTATATAAGGTAGTATTTTCCTGATTTTTGAGGTCTCAAAATATGCTCTTTTCGTAAGATAGGTACTCTGATTGACTCACAGCTTCGAATGGAGGAAATGATAAATTAAGTATCTGAATATGTTCACAACTTCTATATCAGTATAATCAACCACGTCCACCACGTATCTGGGGATAATATTCCTATTTCTTCTAAATCCAAAAATTCTTTCTACTTTCGATTTTTTGCTATTTAATTTCAAGCCATTGTGCTTACACCATTTATCAAACTTAGTTACATCATTCTGCAATTCATCTACATCATGGTGAGTGACAATTTTGTGCCAGATTACACAATCATCAGCATACAGTAAGAAGTTTGAGAAATTCATTTCGAAAATATCATTCATATATAGGGAAAACAATACTGGCCCCAATATACTTCCTTGAGCAACACCTGCCAGAAGCAACACCTCATCAGAATATATATCTCCCAATTTAACTCTTTGATAACGGTCGTTACAATATCCACTCATTAATTTAAGAATAGTTTCACTAAATCCAAGCTTTCCTAGTTTGTAGTTCAACCTGTCCAAATTAATTGTATCAAAAGCTTTGGATAGATTGAAAAAAATCAGGTCGGAATCTTTCCCTTCATCTTTGTTTTTGAGCAAGCTGGTAATGAGTGTTTTCAAGGCAGTGTCAGTCCCTTTTCCCTTGGTAAAACCATGTTGTACCTCTATAATAATATTGTTTTCTGTAAAATAATCGTTCAGTTTTCAGCAGTCTCTCAAATACTTTTCCAGCTTACGAAGTAATAGTAATCGGTCTTAGATCGTTGAGAAGTTTACTATTCTTTTTTTGAATAATCATACAGGTACCTTTCTTCCATTTTATTGGAAAATTTCCTGAACTCTTTATCTTATTTAGCAGAAATGCGAAGTATCTTATATCAGCTATGAGGCACTGCTTTAGATATGACGTGGGTAAGTCGATATGGGCACTGACTTTACATGGATCGATTGATATTAATTCCTTATAAACCTCCTCTTCAGAGATATCTCCATCCCACATAAATCTCGCATGTAGTTCCCTTAATTCAGGCATATGTTGCTACTCTGTGCAATGTGAATTAATGTTTTCCAAAGAAATCATTTACCATGTTCGCGGCCTCCACCCCTACAAAAGATTGTCCTCCATAAGAATCATCAGAAATACCTTTCTGATGTTTTCTTGAACTTTTGGTAGGAAATATACTCGATACATGGTCCCAGAATTTCTTACCAGAGCCCTTATGTAATGTAGGACTTCAAACTCTGGCCCTTTTCCATGACTTTCATGGTCATGTTCCGTCGCTCAAATAATGTAGTGTGTTCAAACCTGTGTCTTAACCTCTCAACCATCACTTTCCATGTTGTTACCTCAGTACCACTTCCTTGGTACCAATACATGGCTTTTCCATCCAGAAAACCTGGAAGCACATCCAGTAAGTGAACCCTGTCCTTGTCCTCGATCTGTGTGGACCAGAGTTCACATTTCTGGATAAAGGCTTCCAGATTTTCGCCCTCATTTCCTGAGAACGATGGTGGGGTAAAGGCATTGTTCATGTTTGAATTGCGTTTGTGAAAAAGTTGGCTATCTAGGGCTAATGCTTTTTGATTGTTTATGACTGCTGCAGAGAACCTTTCTATAGCAGCTTTGGCTTGCTCTGAAAGATTCTCGTCTGGCATGATTGTATTTTGATCCTGAATATCTTCTTGTGAACTTAAGGCTGCTATCTGAGATGAGTCGTCGTCCTCAGACTCTGAGTTAGCTGTATCAAAGTCTAACTCGTCTGACCAAGACTTAAGAGCAAAGGAATCAAATTCTTATATCGGTAGGAGTGATTCCCTTGACATGGAACCTGTGCTGGCTGAACGGGATGGGTCTGCCTCTACCTGATTTTCTGTAGTTACTGTAGCAATAGGTATTTTGCCTGCCTTTTCTTTGTACCATAATAAACAGAGTGTAGTTGACGTAGTGTAATTAACCTCAAAAACCAGTCAGATCCGGGTTATTCCACCAATATGTAAGTGCTGTGTTAAATTATATATATTATGTAATTATTAAATTATGTAATGATGATATGAATCAGATCTTAAGCTTTCTCTGACTTTTATTAAGGGAATTTAACAATGTCCTTCGTGCACAGGGGAGGTATAAAGGCATATGGACGAATAAAGAACAATGACAATATGCATAAGACAATGTGAGCGAGGTGAGAATAATGATAACATCTAACTTATTAACCTGTAATCATACACATTAATATGGGAGATATGCAAATAGTATATGATATGATGACATAATAATAACTAAGGGTAATAAAGACTAATACCAATAGATATCTAAATATGATATTCTAGGATGATAATAATGATAATGCAATATAAATCAATATGTCAGCAATGAATATTCAATACCTGGTTATATAAGCACAAAGGTAGACCTGTGTCATATATAGCTGAATATGCTGGATATATTAAAGTAACCCCAAAATACCTGACTCAATCTGTAAGGAAACCAAACTATGATTACCAGTAGAAGGCAAGAGATGTACTTTCTCTCACAAATAAACACAAATATCAATAATAATGATTCAATACTTTTCCCTCTCATGGGGGAGGAATTTTCTTCTCCCTCTCTACTGGGGGAGGCAAATATTCAGCACTAGAGCGCCTGGTCTAGGCTATACACAATATACACACATAAATCAAATCAAATCACAATGATCTCTGAAATAAAGTACAAATAATGCAATACAATTGGTAAAATAAATGGAACTCACAGTACCCAAGGCTGTAGAGAAGGACGGGAAGAATTCAGCAGAAAATAAAGAATCAAACCAATTGTTCTATTGGACTTCCAGGGACAAACCCATCCAATAGCAACAATTCCTGTTCAGTTCTTCACTCTCCACTGGAATCTCAATGTCTGATTTCCTTCCAGGCATCCTCTGCCTTTATACCCATCCTCCTGAATAATAAAGCTGAATAACCATCTGTCATGTCTCCGAACAGTCTGGATGCCTAAATTCGCTCAGCATTCATATGCCTCAAGCTGGCAACCTTAGCTTGTCTAGCATCTAATCTAGTCTGGGAACCACAAAGCGTTGACAGACCAGGCATTTTCGTAATTCTTAACCATTAAACAACTGTCACAGGCTATAATGAATGCTGCAATTAAATTGTCTGCAACGGCTGCAGACATGTTGTTGTAATTCAAGAAAACTTCACAAAAGTAGTAGTGGAAATTTTACCTTGTCTGGAAAAAATCTGCTTAGTCAGTGCACGTGGACCGACTAAGGCATAAATCATATAATATTACGTAATCTTATCTCTAAACAATCTTATTTCTATGTGCCCTTAGGTTATTGTAATCTTATTACGAAGATTAACAAAATGAGATCCTCTTAATCTATAATGCATGAAAATTCCTCCCTTTCTTGATTGATGTCCCTCCTGGGACATGACATGGGATTACGGGCATGGGGTGTAATGACAATGTCTGGAAGGGATCAGTGGGAAAACCATGTATACTACAACATCTATATAATACAACAACTTACTCACATTTCAGCAAATACACATAAAATACACAATATTTTGTTGTCATAAAAATGTCCTTCAAATTCAAATTTCACATCCATTTATAGTGAAGAAAACGATACCATACTCTCTATTTGGTCTAATCTATATCTACAATTCTGGACCCTTGTTTTTATATCTTGGTGGTCCAAAGGTAGGTCGGGGGATAATCCTAGAGCCTGTAGCTCTAGATCGTCCTGTCTCCTTTGTAGAGTCGGATATAGAGTCTTTGGCTGTGAGGATTGTCCTGATGTGGAGAGTGTCATTTGGTCATTTGAAGAACCTACTCATGGGGGTGTTTGGGAACAGCTTGGAGTTATCATAGGTGTCTTTTCGTCTGTTTCTTCATCAAACAGTACTGAATTGGTGGCTGGAGCTGAAGCTATAGGTGTGGGGGAAGTTGTCTGTGGAATAAACAATAGTTTGTCGCCACACAAGAAATACCTGTGATACTATGATAGGAGGTACCTCCAGCCACTGGGCTGTTGTCAAATCGAGAAAAGCCTTACCTATTTTAACTGTTTCATAAGTATCCTGGTTGCCTATTTTCAGTATTAACAAACTGTTCTCTGGTGATTTCCCCTTCTTTGCTTTTGTATGTAATTTGGAAAATCTAGCTGGACAGCAAAACATAGAACCAAATATCAAAGTTACATTCCTGCAACAAAACCCTGGACATCTTAGCATAAAATATAATATCATGACAGACAAAATCAGGGTGACCAAATTTGTCCGTGTAGGACAGGTTTTGCAGGTACTTCCAGGGGTCGTTTGATGGCTCAGTGTCAGTCAGAGGGGTGAATGGGGTGGTCCATGGTGAGATGATTTGAACTGGAGCTGCAGCAGCCTTTGTTGCAATTGTTGCCACAACCACTGGCCTATGGAGTCGATAAATGGCATAAACAGCAAAAATCCAGGCTGAAATGCTAATGATGGAATGAATGATTCGCCACCCCAGATCTCCTGCTGGCGCAAGGTAGAGAACCAAGCCAGATGATCGTAATGGTCGTCGTCGTCGTCGTCGTCGTCGTCGTCGTCGTCGTCGTCGTCGTCGTTGCCTTTTTCTTTTTTTTTAAAGATTTTATTTAAACTTGGTTACCTACTCCCCTTTTCGGGGTTAGTTCTGTCGAGCCAAGCCATACAAATTCAGTTACATAGTTTTCCATTTATTTTTCCATTTATTTCTGGTCATTAGCATTTTCATTTAACTCGCGTAATATAAAATTCTTTTTGGCATTTTTTAGGGCTCTGATTGCTTCTTTCCTGATATTTTTGGCTTCTATCCAGTCTGCTTGCAATTTTGTTTTCGCAGCTTTCTTCCTGATCTTATTTTTCTGTTGGATTATATCCACTATATCTTGGGTAATCCATGGATCATTTGAGATTTTGATTTTAATCTGTTTTAAAGGGGCTAATTTGTTTAGAGTTTTTCTTATTCTCTCGATAATGGTTTCCCAGGCATCAACACAGGTTAGGTTACTGAAACCTTCCCAGTTAAAATTATTTCGTAATTCTTGCTCGAAATTTTGCATATTTAGATTTCTTAACGATCTTCCTTGTTTAATAGTAGTCTTTGGCTTCTCTGTACTTTTTTTCCTTATTATATATATTAGTTTGTGGTCACTGAGTGATACATTTATCACTCCCGCTTCCCTTATTATATCACAATTCGTGTATATGTGATCTATTAGAGTTCCTGTTGAGAGTGAATTTTCGTCCAGATGAAATCTGGTTGGGGTTTTGATATATTGAACAAGGTTTAAGTTATTTTCTAGTTCCTTCAGTTTTATCCTGTTAATGTTTTTTGAGTCTAAAATATTAATATTGAAGTCTCCTATTAGGAAAACTTCATTTTTTCTATTTTCAGTTATTTTTTCAACCTTGTCATTCAGATATTGCAAGAAGACCTCATTACTTGCTTTGGGGGGTTTGTATATACATCCTATGAATATCGGTTTGGAGAAGTTAAGGTTAATTTTGATCCATATACATTCAGTTTGATGAGCTAATATTCATATCAGGTTGACAGGTGTAACTTATGTTCGAGTCAATGTATATTGCTACTCCTCCTCCCGTCTTAGGTTTACTTCTGTTTCCTTCTTTCCATTCTCTGTCTACTCTCTCTAGGTTAAAGTTAGGTAATCTTATTTCTTGATCATCAAAGTTCTCATGAAGCCAAGTTTCCGATAGACCTATGATTTTAGGTGCGAGTTTGCCTATTTCAGTTTTAAAAAGTTCGAACTTTTCTATGAGGCTTTGGGTATTTAAATGTGCTATACTTAGTCCTTTTTTATCAATCATGGCTCCTAGTTTTCCCTGGGGAGATGATAGTATATGACTAGCTAAGCTATATAATATTTGTAATAAGCCTTTCCTGAGTGCAGTTTACTGCTAGGGATAGGTGTGTGTGGGAGAGAAAGAGCTCCCAGGCTACAGGCAGGCGTGGGCCTGTATGTGAAAGTTATATATAGGTAGTTGGGAGATTTATATCGTCGCACTCCGAGTTGTGCATTTAATAGCTAAAAAATATACAGTATATAAGCCTATTTTGAGTGGGTTTAGTATATATTTATCACTTAGTATATATGGTTATTGAGAAGCTTGTATAGTTTCATTACATACCTGAAATAATGCCTTAGTTCACTGAGATTTAGAGAGGGAAATGCACCAGTTCAACCAATTCGCCCAGTACCCGGTGACCCTTCACTGTGTATGTAGTCACACATTCGGTGTCACGCTAGGGGAGAGCGGTCGGAGTGTCAGTAATCAGGTTCTAAAAGGCCATTTGACGATATTTATGGAAAAGCTTGATACATGATCAGTGGTGGGTATCGCCAGGCCCCGTTCAGGTTGATGAATCATTGCTATGTTTTGAGATTGGCTTGTTCGTTATCAGGCTTCCTGATTGAAAAGAGAAAACAATTGTTTAGTGAGTTATACAGTGTCACTATGGATAGAAGTGTGTAAGACAACTATGAATATAAATAGAAACAGAAACAACTGTGCGATCATAAGTAGGTAATATGCATTTCTCTATGAATAGAGTAGAGAGTAAGTTCATTTTTCATTTTACACAACTGATTTTACTGTGCCTCAGGCCCAACTGGGTGAGTTAGTAATTAGTTGTCAAGTCATCGTGATACCAGAAAGATATGATGTCCGTATAGACAGAAATATGTGTAACTATGTATATAACAACAATTTTTCATGTGTTCCTGCTTTTTTAAAAAAAAAAGATGTACAGAAGCTTTGCCTCGAAGCCCTTAGGGTCGAGTTAGCTTGTGAAGATCATTCGCAGGACATATGAATATTACGATAAAAGGTGGTTAATGTTAGACGGATAAACTTCTCAGTTGTATTTTCGTATTTTCTTCATAGCGATGTGCAGTGTAGTTTCTCCTTTTTTTGTGTATGTGGCCTTGAAAATGAGGGGCGATTACTTTTTCCTTTCTGTTGATTTTCCTAATTGCTGTGTTAATCTCATCTAGTGCCCCATGTATCATTGTTTGGTCCTCGTTGCTGATTAATTTGCCTCTGGCAATGTTGCTGTGTTCATGAGTTCATTCATGAAGTTTCTGACATAGGCTTCTTTATTAGAAAATCTTGGAGTTATATGCTGTCCTTTTTCTTTAACCGTGAATTCGTTTATGCCTCCCATTAAGTAAACAAGGTCGAAATCTCCACATCTGTATTCTATCGTCGCTCTCTCCCTGATGTCATTGAGTTTTGCACCAGGTAAGGTGAGTACGGATATTGAAATGTCGAAATATTCGTCTTCCACTAGTTTCTTCTCTATCCTATTGTTCCATCCTCTTAGCCTGGAGTCTCCAATAATCAGAATTTGGAATTTTGGCATGATGGATAGGTACTTGGTTGTAGAGATGAAAAGTGTGCTATTGTAATATATGAGGATATATTACTGGTGATATTATCTGGATATTATGAGAGGGAAATCGTTCACTTTAGTTCACTTTAGTTCGGATCTTGTTTTTAAACCTTGCGCTGTCGATTAGATCATGTGCGATTGTTTGAGCATCAACAAGTGGTACTCCACACCCATAGTAGGTGTTGTATGTCACCTCGTAAAAATTAGCATTGACGTTGATATTAGGTAGTCCAATAAGCCTTGGTTTGATCTAAATTTCATCATTATGCACTCTTTGAGAATTTTGTCTGACTGATCGTGAAAGCCTTGGTCAAAAGGTATCTGGCGAGCTAATCTCTTTGCTGTATACGGGTTTCTTACCGATTTTATTCTTTCTACTAGGGATTTATCCGCTCCTGATAAATTGGCTTTCCGGATCTTGAATAAATGCTCAGCTGAGTGTGCCATGTAATCTTCATATTGTATACCTCATATGCCCTTGAAAAGCATAGCCATCGTTTGTCTGTATTGTAGAGGCATTTTCTTTAGTTAATCCATTTGGTAAACTATCGAATTGGTCGCGTGTGTATGTTACACCATCGATTACGACTGAGTTTCCTTTGGGTCTAGCGTCAAGCTTATGTATTATTCTGGCGGCGTTCGCAATCGTCCTTGCTTCGTTTAGGTACAATTGCTCCTCTTCGGTGCAGTCGCTTGAGATTCTAATCCCTTTCAAATCATTTGCCTTGGTCTTCATGTCTGACACGGCTACTTTCACAGGCCGATTATAATCATTTTTGTTGTCCGCCCTTATTTTTCCAAGCCTTTCTTCTTTGTTGAAGTCAACTTTTACATTTAGCTTAGTGAATAAATCTCTGAGAACATTTCCCAAATCTTCATCTTTTTCTTCTAATCCTCTTATTACTATACATAAGTCTCTGGGATTTTCAGCATGCATTTGAGGTTGAGTTTGTCCAACATTTGTGTTTTGAAATCTATTTGCTGTCGCTCCTATCTGATTGTATAGAGTTGGGGGGTTTGCTTGGATTTGCGTACCTAGTGGTGGGAAATTGGTATTGAGTTTCACCGCATTGAGACTTTCCGTCAGTTTATCGATTTTCGCTTGAACATTAATCATCTCAGTACTCAAATTATTGCTTACTGTTTCAATGTTGGAGTGCATATTGTTATATGCAGAGTTTAGGTTTTGTGAACTTAGCTGTTGAGGTGATACGTATTGTTGCTGGTTCTGTGATCCTGTGTATATACTCCAACACTTTGTGATTGCGGCGGTTGAGTCGTCGTATTGCCTGAATGTGTCTGAGATTGTACTTGATATTGGTATCTTGGATCCCAGTTCATTGCTGTATTAGGAGGTTGAACTTGCGGTCTTATTTGAACAGAGGTTTGCTGGGTTGTTGGGGGAAATCCAGGATTCAAAATATTTCCATTTCCAGTATTATTATTCATGTTGTATTGGATATTGGGATGGGATCCCTGGCTGCTCGACATCATTCAAACACAGTTGGTAGACCTGTACCACTGCGTAGTTGGTGTAGTGGTAGTCCTTCTTATGTGTCACTAGATCAGAGATAAATCCTTATTTTTCACCAGATATATGGTATTTAGAGTTTCCGATCCTTCTTGTGCCTATTCACAAATACAATTGTATTCTTTATCCCGCTTAATGATTCTCAATGGGACAGCGTATATGCTACAATTCTCAAATTCCCTCGGAGCGCGAGCTGCGTGCGTGTTACTCGTTTGGCGCCATTGCGTATCGATGGCATCAATTCTGTGATCCGATATGATCCAATATATCAGGGTTGACTATTTTGATTTCTGTGTCTGACTCAAATGACGGCTGGGCACCTGGTAATCTAATATCAAAAGCTTCCAAAACATGAAAATTAATCCCTTGTATTTCATAAGTAACATTAGATTGTGGTCCTGCAGAAGTGACATTGATATGAGTTATGATTACAATTAACTGTGATATTCTCTGTTGAATGGACGACCAAGAAGTCATTCTTACTTATAGCAGTGATCGATGTTGATGAAAAGGAGAAATATATGGTTGGCATAATAGCTTGTATATATTAGTATTATCCTGGAAGATTGCAAAGGCACATGTTGGATTAGTAAAACGTCGAACAGGTATTGGGAAAGGACAAGTAATGACATGGTCTGACTTACACTTCTGCAATTGTACACTTGTTATCTCAGCAAATGTCTGTGTCGCCTGGTTCACTAATATGACTTCTGGTATATCTATGAAATATGTGAATCCTGTGTGGCTCCTACCGTTTATGGGTAAAGGGAAGGTTGAAATATCATAGACGATCATCAATGATGGTTTGCTGGCTATTGGTACAGCTAAATACATGTACAATCTTTTCGCAGAGTGGGTAAATGACATTAGCATATTGTCATAGTAAAACGTTAAATCCTTAACAACCAATCAGTGATTCTTGTGTGCTAATGTATTGGCAACCTTATTTAATGCAGAAGTTAATTGTCTAGGATTGACCAAAGTGGTTGGTATCTTACCATTGATCAATTGTTCTAAGTTTATCATAAACATATCCAGAGCAGAAGAATGATAAGTGAGAATAGAATATTGTAGTTGTTTAGACGCAGAAACGGCCATGAAATATGTTTGTCACCACTTGTCATAAAGCTGAAAACGCGAAAGATTTCTCCGAAAAGATTTCTCTGAAAAAGCTCTTATCCCCCTTATTCCGAACGCGGTTTACATTGTTGTTCCTGTTCACCAATTGCGGGAGAAGCGAACTATAGCCATTACCCATTTTCACTCTTTTATCAACATCGATTAATGTTGGATGCTCGGAGACAATCCAGTTTGCAATGAATGCAAGGTCCCTCTTCTTTGGTTTCTTCTCAACCTGCCAAGTACACAATCATTCGGGGACCTATAATATGCAAATTTAAGTGCCACACTAAGTCAGTACTTGATTGTGATCAACCAGAGCGAGATATGCTATCTGTAGTTCTCAGTATATCATAAACTATTATGCGTACGTACAGTCGGTACATTAAGTACCAGTGTATTATACAAGTACACTTCCCATATGTTGCATTTGTCCCAGAACGGTCTATAATATTATCTTCTGTTGTATACTGATGAACAACATTTTAACATGTGCACTACGTAGGGTTATCATGATTGCCAAATTAACTCACTTCATGTATCCTGTCCATCACATAGCGAACTATGGCAAGCCGCTCAGAGGCAACAAACTCATGCGCCTCTAGCTTTGCGAGCATGTGGTGTGGAATGGTCAGCTTAACTCGATCTGTCCAGGGTTTCTCCATGGTTGGCTCTTGTACAGGAAGCGCAGTGGTAGACATGCTAAGTGGTGCACTGTCACTGGGCGCACTGATACTGGCATTAACATTCCGGTTATTCCTATTTTTGGCATCAACAGAGGAACATTTGACTTGGCAACTTTGTCATAATAAGGAATGTGTCAGATAGACAGTCCATTAGCTATTTGTCATACAGACATGGCATTCAAAATGTTTCATAAAGACACAGGCCAGCATATAGTAATAATACTTATCCTAGTAAAACAGCTGACAAACATTTTGATAGTGTCATTGAGAAGTCACAATTTACCTTTCATCTGGCGAGACAAAGACTTAGCCTCAATTTTGGGCAGCACACAATAGAGGTCCTCCGGGTCAATGTATGACAGGAAACGGGACTCTTTTATTCTAAGACCATCAAGCACCGTGCCAATCGCAGTGATATTCTCATCAGACTTCCATGGCAGGATCAACCTGATGTTTTGTTCCACTTCTGGCAACATCTGCATTCAATAAAATGGTCAATTATTTATCTTTTTCAATGTTTCTTTATTATTGTATGATTACTGTATGTACATTGCTTGCTGATGGTACAACAGTCTTTATGAATTGTATTGTTTTTTCCTTCACCACCTGGAGACATCAGCATTAAAGAAAATTGTATATTGTTTAACCTATTCACGCTTGCCTTATATGAACAATCAATTTTTTATGGTACATTGTAACATCTAAGATGAATATAACTGATTGTTTGGAGCACTCAACACACTGCTTCTAATCTAAAACTACACCATTGCCCTACATGTTACTTCTCAGTCACAAACCAACTGAGAACACCTGCTTCGTAACTGCACACTGCTTCTATTCTATAACTACACCTTTGTCCTACTTGTTACTTGGATAACCAAGTAAACACTCTTCTCATCCACAAACCAGATGAGTACTCCCTCTGAGTAGCACAAAGCTACTCAGCTTAGCTCAAATCAAACCCAATATAAGCTGGCACATGCTTGGGTGAGACATATTTCTCATTATCTATACAGTGTAGATATCCAGGGGCCAGGGATCAGCTAAACTCTCAATGTGCAAGCACAGAGTAAAACTGGGCTGCAGTTCCAGTTTGTACAGAGGACTGTAAGGTGGCTTCTTCACTTCTAACAATCAAGTACAACCCAACTTGAGTTACAACTCCCATTCTTGCACAGTACCTTGTTTCCTTTGCTGTCACTTCAGAGGAGACCAACTTTCCAGTGACTGCACCAAGTTTATTAACCATGGCCCTCTGGATCTGATCAGAGTAGGTGTTCAGAAAGAACTCCATTCCTCCTTTCACTATGTGCCGGTCATTAAAAACCTTACCACCCTGCAAGTAGGTTTGCATTACTTGGTGGTGCTCCGCCAGGGTAAGCGTCAGGTTTTTGAAGTTGCAGCAAGCTTGAGCAATCCTCTTAAAATAAGAGTGTTTGCTCTCAAACCACATTGTCCAGATACAAACAAGTGGTCCAATGAATAATATATGATTAAATTGTGATATTTATGCATTCTTAAAATCCCAAATAAATTCAATTGAAAATACATTGAGATAGGTATTGATGCAGATATGTACATATGCTCAAAACACACCTTCTTTTTACAGGCACATTTGTATTTCTTGACTTTATCATACACATCAAGCAGGCTATGTGCATTGCCATGAACACAAGTCGCTGCATCTGCAATGAATTTGTATGCCTGCCGGTAAAGAGCATCTCTTTTATCTCTTGTGAACCCCAAATGTGCATTGATAATGAAGTTCTTGCAAGGGAAAGTTGTTTTTGAGTGTTAAGTGGGCATCACCAGACATGCAGAAAAACATGGTACAAATGCTCTCTCTCTTTTAACAACTACAAACATCTTCTTCCAGGTTAATGTAAGCATTACATTTACCAATCCAGTATCTTGATACAACATACGGTAACATGACTAATGTATAATGAACAGATAAACATGATCCATTGAGGGATATGAAGTATATTTATAAGTTGAAATATTGAAGCAACTCGACTCAAACACATGTTAATAAGTATTTACCGATATGGTGCTGCTGCACGAAAGATCTCGGCAAGTTCTTCATCGTTCCAGTTTTCATTGCGGTGACCAGGCAGTTTTCCCTCCTTGACTGGATCATGGCCTCGAAGCCATATTGGCATATGCCGTGAACACCTGGGAGATTTTGCGGCACCTGCAATTCATAGAAAATGTTGGAATGAAGGTGATATATATATAATTATATATATGCTGATCCAGTCCTGCGGGCTTATCCTCATCAACCTCTGGATCAAATTCCATCTCTATATCACCAACTTCACTCACCACTTCCAATTCCACCTCCTTCTCTTCCACTATGGCCACATTCACCTGGCACACTTCATGTGGTCCAGCCTCCTCGTGGTAACACCATATGTGACATCTTAGGCTATTTTTGTAGCCATTTGTCCATCATATCTCATTTGACAGGGACAGACAAATGAGAAATTGTTATCATTCCGATGAATGATACCATGTTGTGAAAAATGTTTAACTACAACCGTTGTCAACCATCCATGTCAACTCCCATTCCTTCACGGTAACTTGTTCCCTTCACTGTCACTTCAGAGAAGACCAACTTTCCAGTAACTGCACTGAGTTCATTGGCCACAGCCCTCTGGATCTGATCGGAGAAGGTGTTCAGAAAGAACTTCCTTCCTCTTTTTACTATGTGCCGGTCATCAAAAACCTTACCAGCCTGCAAGTAGTGATGCTTTGGTTTCAACAAAACACCTGGGAACTGAGTCTGCCTTAATTCCAGATACTCCAATACTACCACGTTCAAATATGCAATCTGTTCTTGGCTGAGGGTTGGTGCCATGACATAACTATTTCATGCAGAGCAACCATCATTTGCCAAACAGGGTCGTCCAGGTTGGGGATGTGCATGCCAACAAAGAATGGCATCATTACGTTAGCACCCACACTAATAATAGTTCCTGCAGTATGTTAGATAAACTTACTTTTTTGCGACCTAGTACGGTTGCCCATTGGCAACGAAAATAGGGCTGCCCATGGCCAATTGCTCTGATTTTCTTTTTGGTGCTCTTCAATGAGCTTGGCAACTTCATCTTCTGATGATTCTACTGCAATTGTAGATCTAGGGCACATTATAGACGACTCATCAAATTCTAACATAACCTTTAATAACCGTTAAATTAACCATAAATTCTAACATTGCCTGATCCATACTTAAATTTGGTGATCCGTTGATTCAACTCTAATGGCAAAGTATATGGAAAGTAGCTTGTGGTGTGTGGCCCCTAACACCTTTATGTCTTAGTACAAATCACAGAATATTCATATAAATGGCTGGTTACTTACACCATCAGACAAGACAAATGACAGTCATAAGGGTTGTGAATTGCACCCATATCAATTGTAGAATTGATCTCTTAAAAAAACCAATTCACCCATATCAAATGTGTATGATGGCTGCAGACACATCTCTGGCTCGGGTGATGGGGATGGGACTCAGTGGGGCCATAGTATCATCGATTCCCTCAGGGTCAGAGAACACAAAAATCTGTCTGATTGTAGGAATTGGGGTCGACGTCTGTTGTGGCTAGAAATACATAACAACATGTTGTAATCTAGACTCATAAGGGGGGTATTTGGGCTCATACAGGGGGGGGGGGCAAATATTCCATTTAAAAGCTCATAATGGGGAGCAACATAGGCCATAATTCACGTTCTGAATAAGGGAGATAAAAAGGGGTAAAAATAGGGTTAGGGATTGATTGGCGAATTGATGCATATTTATTGTTTACCTTTATTTATTGCCTTACTGTTTAATAGTTTTATACTTTTATACTGCCTTTAGAGTTTTATTGTTGATCCCTCTGAATATCTCACATATCTAACACTCCAGTATCTCAGATATCTACCCCTCCCTAAATCTGTGTTTTGACCTGTAATGGGCTAAATTAACTAAGTTGGTTAATGTAGCCTAATCAACAGATCAATGTAATCGAGATTTAATCTAATAATATGCCTGTTCTTGATATGCCTGCTATGCATGATAGCAGGATAATGGGACTGGGGGATCTCGGGTAAGGGGCCTGGGGGATCTGGTCAGGTAAGAGGGTGGGGGATCTGTTTGAATATTGTCAACTCTCTTGAAGTTTTGCTGGACCCTGAAGAGGGCCGTTAGGTACGACTCCTGCAAGGGGATTCACAAGCCCAGACAGGAAGCTGAAGGCGTATTCGTGGTTGTATTCTTGTCTGAGCTTATCTACCTCTTCCAGAAGCTCACGGTGAAGTTTCTCCATGAACTGCCTCAATGTGCAGTAAAAGTGGTGCAGCACGGTCAGCCTGAGACTGTAGTCGAACACAAAAGGCATGTGTCATCATAGGCCGGTTGCTTGGCACTGCTGGTACTGGATCAACCAGTACCCGTGTTGCCTCTTGAGGACCCTGGTTTGGCGGATTGCCATGCCCAGTGCTGACTCCCACCTTGATAGACGGTTGATCCTCGTCATCAGGTCGTCCTCCACAGCAGGGGTGGTGCTGACCCAAGAGTGCTCTGAGTCAGGGTGGTCGCAGATGTAGTAAGAAGCCATGTTGAGTTGTGTTGTGTTCAAGTGTTGCCAAATGAATGATGACAATGGAAGGGAACGGCTGGCTTTTATATTGCTCTGAGTGACAAGTTTTGGTGGGCCCTGAAGAGGGCTGTTGGTTGGTGTGGGGCATGGTTGATCTTCCTCAGGTTGGACGACTCCTGCAAGGGGATCCACCAGTTCGGAGAGGAAGTCAAATGCGTATTTGTGGTCAAATTCTTGCCTCAATTTATCTACCTCGTCCAGTAGCTCTAGGTGAAGGTTTTGTGTAGTTTTTGTTTTTACGCGAAGTGCAGCCTCTGGGTCACAGGGATGGTTGTGAGCCCCCGAGTTTCTGGAGAAATCATCCCCCACCTGCCGCACTGTTAGCTTGTACTTTCGTTGATTACTACATATCCATGTAGTGGATGTTCGACCGACGTCCTTCTTGGTGTAGGAGAACCCCTGGCTCTCTAATAGGATGTCTTTCCCCATCTGGGAGACACCCATGACGATCTCATAGGTGGTTGGCTGCTCTTGTAGGAGGGTTTGGAGCGGAGTGGACTGGGTGTCTTCTATGAAATCACTGGAAGGAGATATGACTGGCAGGTCGATATCAAACTCCATCGGCTCATCTTGCATGATGTCAGCTGGAGTAACTGAGCTTTCTTCATTTGTAGGGATGAGTGAAGATCTGGATGGGGTACATAGCCAACAAGTCCAGTTGAAGCTGTCTAACTTCATTAGCTGACAATACTGGGTTCTAGTAATACCAGTTTGGCATGTTCGATGTTGCCATTTCATGCATCCATCACATATAAGTGCCTCTTGCCTTGGACGTACTTCTTCCAAACACTTAACACAGTTGGTAGTTGACATGTTGATGTGTTCATTTGTAGGTTCAGGGCTCGAATGATTCTCCTTGGCAGCCTAGCTTGATTTTATATCATTTCTGCTCATGAGTTGTGAACTCACCTCTGACATGAATGGATAGGTGTCCCTCAGATGAATCATTTGATATTAAAGATAAAAGACACACCTCTTAATGTGTGTTTCAGAACTTTCAAATCTGTGAAATAAGTGTAGCACTTGACAGGTAGGTGAGGGGAAAGGTGTGCGCAAAATCTACCCACTCCTCTAACACAATAATTCTGCGCGAAAATTTATTGTCAACCAGTCCCTCCCTTGTTTTTAAATGTTTTTAAATGTTTTATTCATCAAGACATTATGCACATTATACACTGTATCTCAGTACATGATGATTTTAGCCAAATTTTAATAAAGTATAAAGTTCTTTCGGACATTCCTTTACAATTCATATGTAATAACAAAAAATAAAATATCTAGAATCACCACCACCTGCACCATGCCACAATAATGCATGACAGACCTATTATCATAGAAATCATTTTAGATATAACATGTTGATATCGTTCACATATATTTATCAACCTCCTTCTCGTCGACGACCCAGGGTCTCATATACATACAACTTTGACACATATATTCCAACTACATAACATAATGCCTCCACTAGAATTATTTTCCTAGCTATCTATTTCAGATTACCCAGGATAAATACATGCTATATCTTACTGAGCTAATATGTTGGGTAGTTCCCATATTTCTCCATAATTCTCCAACAAATCTTATTCACATTATTTTTGAATGCTGTTTGGTGACCATCCAGATTTCTGACATTCAGAGGCAGAGTATTCCATAGGAGCCTAATTCGTCCAAATAGACTCCTCCGGATCCTCTCCTTCCTCCAGTCATCCACCTCGAGGCGTCCCTCATGTTATAGGGTACAAGTTCATTTTCAAACCTAAATTCTTGTCGAAAAAGTGAAAGAAATCGCTGTACTCTTCTAATACAAAGAGGCAATATTTTATAATTTTCATGCAGAGTTAACGTTGTAAATCTCTGATTCTTCTTTTTGGTCCAAAAATAACACGCAGACAACTATTCTGAATCAGTTGTAATTTCCTTATATCTTTCTGTACCGCAAGATCAATTAATATACATCCAATTTCGATAACTGGCAGAATAATTATACGTTTTATATATCAACAATGCGATTTTTTTATCGATATAATGTTGTATCTTACATAGCCTTTGGAATACTAGTCTAGCTTTTGAACATGTATTGTTAATATGTTGCGCCATACTAAGCTCACTGTCCAAGAGAGAACCTAAATACTTAAATGTAAGAACTATCTCAATGTTCTCTCCATTTGTATACAGTACATAGTCTTCTTTTTTCTTCTTCTTACTCCCATAAAAAATCTGCATTTTTGTCTTCTTGGTGTTAACAGTCAGACCAACATTAATTGAGTTGAACGCCTTAGATAGGTCGAAATATGTCGCCAACATATCAAATCTCTTTTCTTTGTTTGGTAGTACAATATTCATAAAAGAAAAAATAGCAGTATCAATGCTCTTACCAGCTCTGAATCCATGTTGTTGCTCATTCAGATATTCAATATTTTCAAGATGGTAATTTAATTTTTTTATTAGTAATCTTTCGAATATTTTGCCTGTGATAGGGGAGATAGATATTGCCCTCAGATCGTCAATCTTCCTAGAATTCTTTTTCTTGGGCAGCAATGTACATATAGCTCTCTTCCAAGACAATGGGAATTCAGCTTTCACTCTTACTAATTTAGTATTCTAACAAATTCATCTACACTCGACATTAGGGCCAGTTTCATGAACTTAGAATTCATATCGGTATACCCAGAGGACTTATTTATATCAATATCCTGAATTAATTTTAAAACCTCCTCTCTCGTGATACTTTCATTCCAATCCAAAAGAGGGATAACCCCCATATCATTTCTAAGCAATACCTCTTCTGGTGAGGATTTAGGAGCAATATTACAGAAATATTCGTTTGCATAGTTGGCTGCTACCTTTCCACAAAGTTTTTCACCTTCATTTGTAAATAATAAAATCAACAGAGGCATCCAGAGATTTACCACTACCATACAGATTTGCCATATAGTTCCAGAAACGTCTATCATTTCTTGCGTATCTATTACAAATATCTGTTAAAGCATCTCTCTTCAACTTACATACCGTTTGTTGAATTTTATTCTTATACTCACGAGCTTTACTCCAGTCGTCCCCTTTTTTGCTTTTTATAGCCTTTTTATATGCCTTATTCTTCTTACGTATAAGCAGGTTCAATTCATGATCATGTAATACATGTCCCTACTTAATGGTAACAAACTGGGTTGGATACAACTCGTTCTGTATGTGTCTAAAATTCTCTATCATAGTCACATACTGTATTTACATTCCCTTCAGCCCATACATCATCATTTATCTGCTGGGTCTTTTCACTGATATCATTACAATTCATACTACGAGCTGGTCGTGCGAAATAAGTAAGACCAGGTCCCTTATTACCTTGTCTACTTTTTTTGATAATAATATACACAGGCATATAGTCACTTATATTTTCTTGTATTACACCATGTTTCAATATGGACCTACAATTCGTAGCTATGATATCCAATAGAGATTCTGTCAGTAAAGTCACACGAGTCGGTCTATCAATGTGTTGTACTAAACCTCTGCCATCCAATATATTATTGAAACGTGTGGTAGTAACATTTGATTTCCTTACATCAATGTTGATATCACCACCAACTATTCTATTTGTATTATTGAACATTGGTTCTTTATAGACATTCAGGGTAGAATTCAACAATTTATTAAACTGCTCGTTTGATCCATTTGGAGGTCTATAAATTGTAGTTACAACCATCTATTTTCTGTTACCTAGTTTTAGTTTACCAGTTAGTATTTCCACATTGTTATTACTACAACTCATGTTCGGTATGACTTCACATGTAAACCAATCCCTAAAATATGTAATACTACCTCCACCTCTTCTTCCAGTAGCTCGGTTTTGTCTGATAAATTTGTATCCCTTGACATATAACATGTTATCATTGATGTCCTCACTGAGCCATGTTTCTACAAACGACACTATATCATATAAACCATTCAGATACTGAAGCTTTATATAGTCCAGTTTACTGTACAAGCTACAAATATTGAAAAATACTACTTTCAATCCCTTAGTCGTCGACACGTCAATATTATCATCGCCACTCATCTCTACTCTCAATCCAACCATTTGCGCGCATAAAATAAAAGCGATAAAGTGCAATACATAGCGCAATACATAGCGCATTATGTCTACAGACCTTTGTCATATCGTGAAAAATTACTTAAGTAGGCCTTCTCCCCTTGGAAAGCCAGACCTTTCTCCACTTCCACAATCTTGATTTTCTCCACGGCGTATTTGTCATTGACAGTGTGTAACATCCAACTGTTGTATGTGCGTCCATCTATCTGGACCTGATCCCCTTTTGGCCTTGTTAGATCAGGGTTTGCTCCCTTGACTCATCAAACTCTTCTTCTGCTTCATTTCCCGTGTATCTACTGCATCCTCCCAGATCTGTGGATATAATAACTTAATAATCCTTTTCGCCAAGGCCACAGTATCCTCATTCTTAGCTTGAGGACAGTTTTCAAGCACGATGTAAGTCTCTCTCTGTGCCTGCCGGATTATTTCCTGTTCATCCTTCAGCTTCGTCATTTGTGCATTTACATACGACGAATTACGCGTCTGATCATCAATCCTTCTGTCCATGGACTCACTTACAGTCCCTCCCCCTTACATACCCCTGCAACCTCTCCCGTTCGCCGCCGCCTCCCCTTGAGAGGCGACGGCAGCAACGGAGTGGGTTGTGGCATATCACAGCCAGCAATCTGTATTTGTTTTGCCAACAACTTTTCCTTGGACTGAAATGAAGGGCTGAGAATGAATACACTGCAACCTTCAGTTCATAAAAAACTCATATGTTACGAAATCCAGTATTTTTTTGTTTTTGTTTTAAAACTTTTATTCAGTTGCCTGCCGTCTGGGCTACGATAATAAGACATAACATATTCAAATGACATTCAGAATGTATTCAAATGACTTTCAATATACACTAGTTGATCTCTTTCAATAATTTGTCTTAGTATATAGATATTATGAGGCTGACTAACAATGCTAGTAATGGATAACACAATAAGGGTTCGGCATTTGGAGCTAAGTTAACAACTCCCCATTTATTAGTAAGTGGAGTGGGAAGTGATCGTGGTATATCAGGTTGGCCGGTGTGGTAAATGATGTTGGTCGTTAAGGATTAGGAAATAAACTCTGAGTTTTTGTAGTCATTATTTATTCTCACAAGCTTTTGGGATTCACTCCCTTCATCAGGTGTTAATTTACAAGGCAAAAAGTTGAGCTTAAGTGTAAAAATATGTAGTGGTGATTACATAACTGGCCGCACAGCTAGAGTGAAAGAAATGTTATTTCTACATTTAAAAAATAAATAATTTTGGGATTTAACAATCTCTGTAGAGAAAAAAGGCCAAGTGGAGAGGGATAATGTCCCTCCCTCCAAGAAAGCAAAGGCCAAGTGGGGAGGGCGACAACCTCCCTCCCTCCAAGAAAGCAAAGGTCAAGTGGGGAGGGCGACAACCTCCCTCCCTCCAAGAAAGCAAAGGTCAAGTGGGGAGGGAGACAACGTCCCTCCCTCCAAGAAAGCAAAGGTCAAGTGGGGAGGGCGACAACCTCCCTCCCTCCAAGAAAGCAAAGGTCAAGTGGGGAGGGCGACAACCTCCCTCCCTCCAAGTAAGCAAAGGTCAAGTGGGGAGGGCGACAACCTCCCTCCCTCCAAGAAAGCAAAGGTCAAGTGGGGAGGGCGACAACCTCCCTCCCTCCAAGAAAGCAAAGGTCAAGTGGGGAGGGAGACAACGTCCCTCCCTCCAAGAAAGCAAAGGTCAAGTGGGGAGGGCGACAACCTCCCTCCCTCCAAGAAAGCAAAGGTCAAGTGGGGAGGGCGACAACCTCCCTCCCTCCAAGTAAGCAAAGGTCAAGTGGGGAGGGAGACAACGTCCCTCCCTCCAAGTAAGCAAAGGTCAAGTGGGGAGGGCGACAACCTCCCTCCCTCCAAGAAAGCAAAGGTCAAGTGGGGAGGGCGACAACCTCCCTCCCTCCAAGAAAGCAAAGGTCAAGTGGGGAGGGCAACAACCTCCCTCCCTCCAAGAAAGCAAAGGCCAAGCGGGGAGGGAGACAACCTCCCTCCCTCCAAGAAAGCAAAGGCCAAGTGGGTCATTGACATTTATTAGCAAACATAACAAGAACAATTTTCCTTCCTTTCTCAGTGTGTGTCTGAGGCAGAGTGAGAGAGTGGACACCAGCTAGCAGCGGCCAGAGAGAGGCGAGACCCAACTGCTGGTGGCACCACCTTCATATAATGATCCTAAGTAACATAGTTCCTCAAGGTACATATATAAATGAATTTTGAAGTGCCACAACCATACATACATTATCCAAATCGGAATAATTGCTGCTGTCCAACGCTGCAAACAAACGTCCCCTGAAATTATATAATTAAAATGTATTGCACAACTGGCACACCAGAGAGTACATCTTTCACAATTTGACTGTTATCATTTTTCTTCTTAAAATATACAATTCTCCTTGCGATTGTCACACTTATATTTTCAACATTAATTCATATTAATTACCGATTCACCCATGTAGAATGTGTCTGATTCACCCATGTCGAATGTGTCTGAAGGTCATAGACAGGCCTCTTTCAGGTGAAGGGATGGGACTCAGGGGCTGCTAAAACACACATATCAAGAGATTTAGTACATTATAAAACCACACATTTAGTACATGAAAAATCAATCCACACAGTTACTACATGAAAAAAATTGTACACAAACATTAAATTATTCAATTATTTTTTACTCATTGAGGAGTAATTTGTGGGTGATGATAAGGACTGATAAAGATTGGGGTGGGTGGGCGTTGGGGGAGAGCGGGAGAGAGGTAAGAAAGAAAGAGGGAGGGGGTGAAGTTGTGTTATTCTCTTCTAATGGGGGAGCTAATTCCTGTCTGTCCTATTTATTACACACGATTATAATAATAAACACACACCATAATAAAAATAAACAAACACCGACTCAGATTCATCAAAACTGGCCCAAGGATGAACAAATCGGTCAAGTTGTCTCCTTATTCATTTGGGCCTGGGGGTCTGCATATGTAGAAACTGAAAGCATAAAATAAGAAAATAAGAAATTCTTTGTCAGGCCTACATTACATATGGCGTTGATTTATACTCACAGGTTCTATATCAAGAGAAGAGCGCTTCCCCAAAACAGGCGAAAGTGCGGTGATGGTGGTGCACTCTGCCCATTCCCTTGTCCAACTGAAGGACCAGGAATCTTCCCAATTTGACTGTATGATGCTCTTTAATTCTTGTGCTGTTAACATGCTGTTAATGTGCCGTTAATGTGCCATTAATGTAATGCTTAATCGTTTGCCGAACGGACAATTTATAGGTTGAATAACACCCCCCTTGTCACAAGCTTCACACTACCCGTCCATTAAATGGTATAAATGGCATACATTATGACATTTTCATCTTTAATTTAATTATAGATCTAATAAGCTTCGGTATTAGCGTTAGAAATTCCTTGAAAGGGATATTAAGATAATGTTTTAGCACTAGCATGTTACCATGTTATAGAGAGAGCAGCCGGGTGTCAAAATAATGTTTATCATTTCACTGACTGAATGAATGAACAATAACAGATAATTCAGTTTCAAGACATCACTATCTTTTCATTTTTTATTTATCATTTGTTGACAGACATATAATATATATAAATGAACTGGCAAACTGGGTTAAATACATATTACATAAAACATAAATCATTGCTTCCAGCAGTGGACTCAGTAATAGTTGAGAAACATATATTACCATACAATATCACATAGAGATGCACAGCGCTCGAGGTATTGTTCACATGTTATGGTCCAGTTAAATGCATTATAATCGTCCCACAACTCTTGCAGCTTCTCTTGTTGCTTTTCTACTTTCTTTCTCACTTGCCTGCCTGTCTTTTGTTGCACCACCAGCTGTAGTTCGAGGGGAAGAGTAGATGCTTCTTGGTAGAGAATTTCTATGAGGTGGTAGATCTTAGGGTAGCGATGTGGTAGCTTGTTATTAAGTTGAGAGTGCCATCCCTCGACCATGTTGTTTGTTCTCAGCTCTCTTGAAGACCAACCAGGATGCAGGAGGGCGGGCGATGTGGGGAGGTGATCCATGTCTCATTTATGTAAGTGGTGAGTTCCTGTAGCTGCTCATAGCCAATGCCGTCAGGGATCTGGTTCAGCAACATATGGAATGCGGGCTCAATGTGGTTCTCAGGAGGTGAGGAAGGGCCATCAGTTTCCTGATGAAGTTAGTGATCGGACCTTGCTGGTAGTAGGCTCTCTGCAGACCCAGGAGCTTTACTCAGCGAAATACAGCCTGAGCCCAATGAAACCAACAACCATGAATGGCGATTTCAGGGAAAACGGTGTTGATGGCTCCCCACATGGCTTTTTCATGTGGCGAAACCAAAGTCAACCAAAGTCAACCAAAGCCTCACAGGCAGCCGCAGGAGTTGGGAGCATCATTTTAACTGTTTGTATTGTTTACAGCTGGACTGTGAACTGAATCGCTTTGCTCATCTCATCCCATCTCACTAACTCTCATTGCCATGAATATGACTCCACATGGATGTCGTCATGGCATTAAGCAACCACTACTCACTCACTAACTCACCAGCAACATAATCCCTGGTTTGGCGTTGGGACATTAAAATGTACACTAGAGTCACTTGTTTAATACACAATCCTGATTTGATGTAACTGTGGATAGTCAGGGGCTGGGTGAATGGGTCTTTTGCCGCAGCAAAGGTTGCGTCCATAAACCACACTTTGTAGCTGCTGAGGATCGCAAGCTGTTGGTCAGTTGCAAAGATCAGATGGCGGGCACCATTAAGGGAGAGATCTTCACAAAGAAAGCAGGCAGTGAGCATGGGAAATTTCTGAGAAGATAGAAGAGGGGTGCTGGGGTTTTATCTTTTCTCTGCATCGGTTGGTACTCCTCTCGAGAAGAGAAATCACTGGGAGGGTGTCATTTTCAGAGGGACATTGGTTTTTGATAGCCTCTTTTATGATCTTCATAGCTGGCTGAACGACAACATTCTTAGCTTCAGCATGATATGAGAAAGAGTCCTAACTTTGACTTTAAGCCCAACCCCCTTCTCATGTTCATGGTTATGATAATGGATACCTTCCTGGAAGCTGTCTCCTTTCTGGAGGATTGTAGCTTTACAGTTGTCTTTCTTACGTTTCTTTTCACATAGGTAAAACCTCGGGAATCAACAATTGGAGCAGGGTCTGCAGGACGATCAGACACTAGGTCTTGGAAGGAGTTGAAGCTGTTATCTGGGATACTTTGCAAGCAAATGTAGCAGGACCAGTCATTGATCTGAATGAGTCCTTGTATTGGTTGTCATGGTATATACATTTTTTGTTCATGTTCAATTTCTTATTTCATGTTCAATTTCTTATTTCACGTTCAATTTCTTATTTCACGTTCAATTTCTTATTTCACATTCAATTTCTTATTTCGCACTCACTTAAGCTTTTACAATGAATCCTCCTTCACCACCACCTTCCACTCATATACCCCCTCCTTCCTTTCACACTCCATTCTCCTAATCTATGAGAAAAATACATAAATCACAAATGGAAAGGTCAGGAACTAGAAGGGTAATTAGAAAAGTATGTTTTTTGTGGGCCGCTTAGAACTTCTTAGTCAGTACAACCTTTGGAGTGCTACTGTTCCCTCATTGGCCACAGGAGCTGGCAGCTTGATATAAATACCACCCCTTGCCCCAAGCATAATCATAACCTACAAGGCACTACACTACAAACTACTACATTATTACACTTCTGGTCTTAATGCTTTGCTGTTCTTCAAAGAACCGACCACATCTGCCTTACTAAACACTACTTTCAGCCATCAATAAATGATATCGATGGCTGAAAATTAGCCGCAGGTGTCACCCACCTTGCTGTCATAGCCAGGCAACAATCCCCCAAGGGAGAGTCGTCAATGGCCGTAACAGCCGCAGGTAACCCCACCACGTAAAATAATTGGACAATAAACGAGACCATGCTACAAAAAAAATCATATTTTATATCCATCATCAATTTGGCGGTAAAAATGTCTAGTGTCTCGTTGGTAGGGGTGTGGCGAATGTGTGTCTGAATGAGACTACTTTCACTTAATAAATTAGACAACTTCATGTGTCAATTTTACAATTGAATATATACAAGTCGTTCATATATCATGGATTCATTCTGTCTGTATATTTCATTCATATTTCAGACTGAATACTTGGACACAAAATGATGACTTTAATTTGCAGGTAAATCGATGGTACAGGTAGCAAAGAAAATCAGGTCATAATATCCGATTGATAGATTATAAATAAGGGGTTGTTGATGTTTTAATCAGGGGGTTGATGTTTTAATGTTGATGTTTTAATCAGAAGGACTTTTAGCTTTTGAATCGAATCAGTTTAGATTAGGAATCAAGTTTGTAGATTGTCATGGTTATTAATGGTATTCGATAATCTGTAATAAAATCAGATTGAAATCAATACCTGTCAATAATATCAGATTGATATTAAATATTGATAGTCATCAGGGTTTGATTATGAGGTGCACCTGTCTTCAGGAAGCCAGCTTTTTCCCTAGCCCAGCAAACCCACACCCATGAGGTTTATATGACTTGGTGAAGGTCATTGATATAGATGGAAAGAAATCAGTTTGGTTTGATCATATATTTTTAGTTGATCAGACTAAAAATATGGTTGTCCTGATCTTCCTATGGTAGCCATTTTTAATTTGGACGTCGCACATATCTTTTGGTTTCCAATTCATCACTCGTTCCGATTTCCTGGTCTTTAGGCTCACTATACCTCCCGCAGTCATGTCGGGTAGTAATAGCAGAGCTGTGTACATGGCAACTTATCGAAAGAGAATCAAGTTGTACGACGCAGCTTGTGCTGGTCCCAGCTATGAAGAATTTCAGACAACAGAATCCGATGATGACATCCCTGTGAATGACATCCCATCAGAGAGTGCCAACATTGATCCTGGTCCACTAATAGAAGATTCCGATGATGAACCAGTCATTCCATGTAACATCAGGGAAGAAGCAGACACTGACTGGCAGACCACGCTGATATCTCCTGATGTACAGCAACACCTGCGATATGAGCTGGCACAATGGAGTGTGAACAACGACATCCGCTGGCCAAGCTGTCTCTTTGACTGCTGAGTATACTGAAGAAGAGGTTGCCTTTCCTGCCTAAAGATGGTTGTACTTTGAAGGGGACTTTGTGTCAGGTTCAAGTGCGATCAGTCGCTGGAGGTGATTGTGTGTATACTGGCATAAGAAAGGACCTCCTGTGTTACATGACAAGGAATCCATCTGCCACCGAACTGCTTCTGAACATTAACATTGATGGACTGCCACTGTACAAGAGCAGTTCTGGCCTATTCTTGTGAGTGTCAATGATAGTAAACCCTTTGCAGCTTCACATTGGATTGGTAGCACTAAGCCGCTAAATGTTGATGACTTTCTGTCAGATGTAATTCAAGAACTTGAAACACTGTATGAGAATGGAGTAACTGTAGATGGCAGGAACTGTATTGTCAAAGTGAAAGCATTTGTGTGTGATGCACCTGCCCGTGCATTACTGAAGGGCATTACAGGCCATACCGGGTATAACTCATGTGAACGCTGCAAAGTCCATGGTGTCTACTTTGACTCTGTGCGACTATAATATGCACCTTGTCTGCTTAGGGGTTGTTAAACGTCTTCTCTGGCTCTGGAAAAAGTCAAAGACGCCCCACCACATAGCCACCAGCAAGGTGGACGCTGTCTCTGCCAAACTACATGGAATGCGACTCCATGTACCTACAACTATTTTCCAGAGACGGCCATGTGGTCTCGAGGACTTTGAATGCTGGAAGGCCACCGAGTTTCGTTTCTTCCTCCTCTATGCTGGGCCGATCGCACTGAAGAACGTACTTCCAGATAGACAATATACACATTTCTTGTCCCTCTCTATTGCCAGTTAAAGGGACTAGTGCATAGTGGGAACTTCAGCAAGTCGTCAAAAGGTTAGATGAGCATGATCGGCATGAAGACGTATGTGTTGGATGATGGAACTTTTGCAATTATTACAGAACTGTTTGCTGATGACACAGCCATGTGCCAGATTGTAAATAAGGGAAGAATGTCCAATTTATACGATGAGCCAACTCCATCCAGCATCTTTAACATCCACTATATACTGTCCTTGTCGCACACCACATTGAAGAGGATACCAACAAATCATCTCCAAAGAAGGGCATTGATGCTTCTATGTGGTGGCGATGAAGGCGGTTTCATGTTCATCCCAGTAATCAACACAACCTAATCTTAAACTTCTATTAATTAACTTTGTATTATATGTTCCAGGGTTCAATACCCGTGATTGATTTTTCATTTTTTTATGGTCTCATTAGCCTGTGTACTCTCTTGAAGCTATGTTTTTGTATTATATGTTCCAGGGTTCAATACCCGTGATTGAAGGAAGAAGAAGCCCTTATAAAAGGTATAGACTGTAACAAAAATTCAGGTCTCGACTGGGTCAACAGCTCAATCTTAAAAGCAAAAGAGTTACATCCTGTACAGACTTCTTAAGCAATGTATAACATCATACAAAATACCTAAAGAATGGAAAGAGTATGTAGCTATTCCCATCCCTAAATCAGGTAATCTCCGCCAATTTAATAATCTGCGTCCCATTGCCATCGTGCCAGTCTCATCGAAAATACTGGAACATTTTATTTGCCTCTCGCTAAAAGATCATATGAACCTGAACAATCTCTTTACTAAAGCACAAGGTGGTTTTAGAGGTGATCACTCTACCAATCGATCGCTTTATAAATTTTTAGACCCAGTACTAACAGGGATAGATCAAGGCAAACTCAGCCTGGCAATGTACTTCGACGTAGCCAAAGCGTTCAATTGCATTAATCACGAAATACTACTACCAAGTGAATTCTATGATTATAAAAATAATTGAAGATTATCTTTCTGGTTGAAAGCAAAAAACATGTCTGAACAATATAGTATCTGATCCAGTTGACATAAATGTAGGAATCGCTAAAGGAAGCTTGATAGGGCCCCTGATTTTCATTATATATGTTAATGATTTGCCTCAATGCCTGGATTATGACCTTGTAAACAATACTCAGGCCAAGATCAATATGACTATATATGCTGATGATACCTCAGTGTCAGTAACAGGTTCTAACCTTCTTGATATCCTACGTGTGTCTCAGAATGCTGCTAATAACGTAATTAACTGGATGTATAAGAATAAATTAAAAATTAATGCAGAAATGTCAGGCTCAAGTGATAGGATCCAAAATCAGGTTGAGACGTATTGGAATCCAGGGAGGTTTGATGGGAAATACTTATGTGAACGGACTCCCAATGTCACTAGAAAAAAATGTAAAGTATCTGGGATTTAATATTGATGATTTGCTCAGTTTTGCTAATCATTTTGCTAATCATTTTAAACAAATGAGAGGTAAATTTCAAGCGAAAATTAATCAACTCTCTCGGATCAGATATTATCTTGATACTAATATTGCAATAAAAATTGTCAAATCCCATGTACTATCGCTTAGTGAATATGGTTTAATTGTGTACGATTTGGTAAATCAAACAGAAACGAGAAAACTACAGAATGTGATTAATCATTGTATAAGAATCATTTACCAATAGTAGATCTTTACAGAGAACTGAATATTGATCCTATGTACAAAAGAGCGAAAATCTGTGTGTTGGGACAAATGTTTATTCGCAAGAATGATATTCAAAATATACAACAGATGCCCAGACCAACTAGGCTTGCAGATGGTTTGAACTTAGTCGTTCCACAATATAAATCAGAGAAGCTACGTAGAGCCCCTCATGTACAAGGCCCTACGATATGGAACAGGCTGCCTGTGAACGAAAAAACAAAAACATGGGTCAATCTGAAAAAGTATCTAAAAAAATCTAACGACTGGCTATAGATTGAAATCTACTGTGTAAACAAGAAATATTTAGATCATTTCTTAGGTGTGATTGAGTTAATATCGGACAGATTAGTGAAATCTAGATACTTTTATACCTGACGGTCTATTTTTCTGGTAATGTATTATGTCATGTTTTTAATTTGGGCAAAGAAAAAATTACACAGAAAAGGTGAAGAAAGTAGTCATATAATGGTAAGATCATAATAACTCGATGACATGCATGAAAACGAATAGGCAAATAGAATTAAAATGCCTAAGTCGAGAGTAATGTAACGGTATTATAGAGTGTAAGATTAATGAATTATGTTACGACATGAAACGTATCACAAATGTGAAATTGTTAATAAAATTTGTTAAAAAAAAAAAAAGGTTGGAAAGGCCTACAAATTTAAGGAAGTTCCTGAATATGGATATTGTGTGCCTTTGTTAGAACAACTGACTGCTTTGTTGAAGGCGCATACATTCAGTCTTCATCCCAAGTTTGTATCAAAGCCAGATAGTATTCTAATATCGCTCTATTGTGATGGTCAACTTTGAAATTGTGAATCCGATTGGATCCCACCACGGAAAACACAAAATATGTGTATTTTATTATACCATTCTCAACCTCCATCACTCTCTGTGAAATAAGTCCAATGCATCCAGTTGCTTGCCATAGCCAACACAGTGAATGTCAAGAATTATGGCACAGATGCATTGCTGAAAGACTTCAAAAATGGACTTTCTAAGTTGTACGAAGGTGCAGTGATGGTTATCCAAGGCAACAACCAAGTCATTCATGGCATGTTTCCTGGCAGACACACTTGCTGCACAGTACACAGGTGGTTTCAAAGAGGGTGTGGGTGGAGCCAAAAGACCATGTCATTCATGTGACATCTCAGAAGAGAGGGATGAGGATGAGGAGGAGCATGTCCTACGATGCAAAATGCTAAAGGATGCACCACCAGATGAACGAAAACACTGGTCAAAGGAATATGGAATAAATGATGCTGGTATTTTGTCTGATATACCTGGTTTTCAAGTGACCAAGTGCCTCCTTCATGATCCTATGCACATATTGCTCGAAGGAGTAGATCAAATTGTGATAAAAAATCTTCTTTTCTGTGATGAGATACATGAGAACTTCTTCTGCTTCAAAACCCTCAACTTGGCCATTCAGAATTTCCGGTACTTGAATGATGAGCTATTGGATAGACCGCAAGCAAATAGCAGGTGCAGCTATTCGCGGACGACACCGTCTTATATCATTCAAGACAAGACGAAACTTGACTCAAATGTGAAGATCATTCTATGTACAGGCCCCTACCCTATTTAACAAACTTCCTCCCAAAGGACGAAACTGTCCTACAATCACAGACTTTAAGGCGTACCTAGAACGGGAATATTTTTCCTACTCAATCGTACAAACTGACCCAGCACTGACCCATACCTAACAACTCTAAACGGCCATTGGAAACCTCTCTGTCCCTCTCTTTCGCCCAGCACAAATGCGGGGCGGCTCGATCAGTGTTCGTCAGAATGCTACCGGCCCGCCCCGTATAGTGACACCAACATGTGTGGCGACCAGCGTGTTCTTCAGAATGCAAAGGCTCGCTAGCGTGTGATGGATGTCAACGCTGGATAGTAAAGTATGTTTAAGGCCAATAATACCGAGCCAGCAAATGAAACCTATGTGAGTCAAACCGCTGGACAACTCCATTAGTGTTCGTAAGAATGCGACCGACTTGCCCAGCGATATGACGGCATGCAGTTTGCATAGCCAAGTCTATACCAGACTATGTAACACCTATATAACAAAATAAATCTAGTATGAACCTAGTACGACCCCCCACAGTAAACTAGGACATTTGGTCCCTACAAAGGATTGATAATTAAACCAAATCCAACCACTCGCCTTATACCAAGAGGAAAATTGGTACGGACACAATAATCTGCCATGTCAAATTCAGACTCCTAATGCCAAATAATGTATTATATTGCAAATAATGTATTATATTGCAAATATGTGTTCACAAATGTATAATATAATTTAATGTAAGAGGACTCTCTGGAAGATCTATGGCTAGCATAGATGCAAGCACCTATCTCCAGACTTATCGTATATTTTCTCACTATGTAACTGTTATAATGTTCTGGTAATAAACAACATCAATCAATCAACATAGCATACCATGAGACCAAAAGTGGAGGTGGTCACGCTCCTCGTCCCTTGGTTATACGACTATACAGTAAGCGTGCTCGTGATCATATAATCGGACTGAAATCACCCTTCAAAGACAACACTAATTTTGCTTTACCAACCTGGCCCAACAGACAGAAAATGTTCTGTCATGAGCATTGTTCCATAGATATCAAGCAGCGCAGATCATTAATGAGATTTGTAGCAAAGAATGCGGTTGAAAGAGGTGCAGACTCGTCGGGGACAGCGCCGAGAGGAGATAAGTCCTGATCAATGGGATCACCTATAACCAGCATCAAGTGCAATGCCTGAAGGACAAATACAAGCCTGAAAACGTAAAGATTGTAAAGGTTAAACACGGTCTTGCTTTTCAATCCGAGTATGCTTATCTAAGTAACTTTTATAACTCTTGCTTTGAATTTGGATGATATTTGTACGACACTGTAGAGCAGACCTATGGGCACCAGAAGGCGATAGCTCATGGCAAAACTGATGTGGCCACAAACATACTTCACAATGCAGACCCCAGAGAAATCAAAGCCCTGTCAGACAGAGTTGATCGTTCTACTGAGTGGAAATCTAGAGAGATTGACATGATGACCCTACTCGTAGAGGCTAAGTTCGTACAGAATAAAAACTCTCACGGACAAACTTCTTAGCACAGGTGATAACAAACTAACAAGCTAATTGAGGCAACCAACAATACCTTTTGGGGTGCTGGAGCGCATTTAGGTGACCCATCTCTACATGAAGGTGAATGGAAGGGTTTAAATCACCTGGGAATGATCCTCATGGCAACTCGTATGAAACTGATCCGTGCAAGAGCAGATGGTACCTTGTCCAAATTGAGTGATACATCCAAACTGAGCAGAAGACAACAAAGAGAGTCTGCTAAGGCTGCCAAAGCTGTGAAGCCTCTGGAAGCAATACACAAGCTGATTCACCACCTGCAGTAGAAATACGTAATCAGTTTAAATCATTAAACGATCATGACGAAATAGCACGCACAGAGGAAGACATAGAGGTTGATGTCAATTCAAGCGTGGATTCCAATGACTCTAGCTCAACTTCTACTCTTCATTCGTTCAATTCTATCCGTAGAAGATATGAAAGGGACCCCAATGCCATGGTGTTTGACGAGATCATTAACAGATCTAGACGCGTCTTTATGCCTAAGAAAGCATCTACCCCGGCGCGTCCTGTGGAAAAACCAACAGAAATGCTTGTTGACGACAACTTTTGTAAGAACATATCGGAACAGCTGTTCACCACAACACACGATCATCCAAACTAGTTCTGGTACATGTTTACCAAGGTGACCTAGATTGATATGTCATAATAATCGTAATGGATATGCTTTCTTCCTTGAAGATAATTGAGTGTATATAAGCAAATATCCCCTGTTCCAACTTCTGTCTTTAGACCATTTGCCGAATTTTTCATTTATTCTCGTCTCGAGTAATAGGTTGTTGCATACGTCTGTTTATGACATCATGTATAACTGCTTAACATGAAGTGTCATGGCGGACCAGGAAACAAAGGAGCGGGGAGGGCTACAACTGAAGTATGTTTTTTATTATAGTCAACCATGTTTTTTTGTGAGTGTTGTGTTCCCTATATTCTACCAATCACTGGTACAAGACTCCGGAGGTCGCCCAACTCACAACCCACACCAATAGACTACTCAAACGCTGGAAACTTACAAAATCTACAGCAACCAAAGCCAAACTCTGAGAAGCCCAAACACGCCTGTCCAATGCCATCAACAAAGCTAAACAAAAAGCCACTACCAAGAAACACCACACCCAAACATGTTCGGATACATCCGACATAGATCAACCACGGATGCCATCACCTTCATGATCAATAAGGTATCCAGGGCTAAAGTATCACACCAAACCAGATACCTAGCCATCTACCTTGATGTCAAATCCGCATTTGTCATCACCAACCCCCTGTCCATCCTCAGAGGACTCATAGCCAAAGACAGGCCAAAACCCGGTATGGAGGAACCCTCTCCAACCCAGCAAACCTAGACCGAGCTGTTCACCCTGGGACAATTCCCCTCCATGGGAACCCCCCAAAATCACATACGTCATCCAACACGATTTCACCTCCCCCCCCCCCCCCCCAATCACCAGATCCAACAACGACAAATCCATAGCCAACAATATTATATCCTACTTCAGCGAACAATATAAAGACTCTGACCCTCTATGGTTCTGGCAAAGCCAAATCTCACTCCCAATCTCTCCAACAGCTACACCTAGTCCCCCAGAACTTCAGAAGACATGTCCTTGCCATCAGAGCGGGTGCCCAATCTACCCTCACACAAAGCGACACCTGCCTCCTCTGCCAACAAGATCTTACCGAGTTCTTCCCAGTCCACTTTCTCACCCAATGCGGTGCCACCTCTTAATTCCACCTCCCTCTCCTAGATCTTCTAGACGAAGAAACCCACAGCCTAACCAATATGCTTAAAGCTCAGGCCATATTAAACACCCAAGCATCCACAGGATACAGGATACACAATACTCACAAAAATCCTCTCCAAGACCCCATACCTACAGCCCTATCACTTCACCAAATAGGACCTCCCTGGGGCCCTCTCTCTCTCTCCCAGAAAGGTAAAAAGGAAAAATAGAAAAACAAAAAGGGACAAAAGGAAGAAGAAGAAGAAGAAGAAGAAGAAAAAGGGAAGAAAAAGGGAAGAAAAAGGGAAGAAAAAGGGAAGAAAAAGGGAAGAAAAGGGAAAAGAAAAGGAAAACTACAGCAACGCCCACTCTGGACAGACGCATCGGGACTGGCTGCCCCCCCCCCCCTCCTCACCTCTTCAAGCGACTCCACCTACCTGCCTCTCCTGCCTCCTCCTCACCTGACCGGAAACGAATGACTTGCTTTGTCACCCACTAACACTAACACTCCTGCCCCCCCCCCGGGGGCAAAATTTCATCGGCACATCCCATCATGTCTCCAATCATCCAACTTCACCAGGAACCAACATCAGACTCACAGGCCTGGCCGTTGCGGGCTTCTGCGCAGGGCTCCGTGATGATAGAGAGCTATGCCACTCTCACATTTCGTCAAGACTGCAACACACACACACACACAATGGCAGATTTACCAGAAGTGAAAATTCTGGTAAGGTTGACCACTTTGTGTTTGCGCATCATATTATGTTAGCAATAATCATAAATTTTGTAAATTAGGCTTGAAACTGTAATCTCCTTATTATCAATCACTCACTCACATGGAACATACCGTGCCCCCCGGTTTTATGAGGCCGTTAGGAGTTAGAGTGATAAAACATGGAAAAGTGGAACAAGTACTGGAAATAAACAATATACATATACATACATGTATGCATGTAGGGGAAGGGAGAGAGGGGAGGGAGAGAAAGCGGGGAGGGGGAGGGAGAGAAAGCGGGGAGGGGGAGGGAGAGAAAGCGGGGAGGGGGAGCATGAGGAAGAGGGGAGGGGGAGGCCTGAGGGGGAAAACAGGTATGAAAGACAGTGAAGAGGGGGAGGGAAAAGAGGGGGAGGGAAAAGAGGGTGTAGGAAGAGGAGAGGGTGTAGGAAGAGGAGAGGGGGAGGGGAGGGAAAGAAGAGGGGGGAAGATAGAAAGGAGAGGATATAGGGGAAGGGAGAGAGGGAAGGGAGAGAGGGAGAGAGGGAAGGGAGAGAGGGAAGGGAGAGAGAGGGGAGAGAGAGCAAGCATGGAGGGGGAGCATGGGGAAGAGGGGGGGATCGGAGATGAGATTGGGAGGGAAAAGAGGGAGAGGGGGGAAGTGTGGGGAGGGGGGGGGGGGAGAAGTGTGGGGAGGGGGGGGGGGGGGAGAAGTGTAGGGAGAGTACAAACACATAACTTTTACGTAGTTATTTGTATCAATGATTTTTTTAATTTATATCATATTGAATTGTTATAGATTGTCACATTGCCACTTTCCATTCAGTTTATACTGAGGAGTGTTTGTGACTTCAGAGAATGCTTTATCTAATACTTATTTACCTGTAGTAAAGATTCGTATGATCACTTGCCACTCTAAACAAACTGGTTGAGTGTTGTGATTTAATTCTACATACCAAAAGGAATTTAGTTACATTTCCTTATACAATGTACATCTCTGAGAGCAATATATATTATATTATATTAATATACAAAGGTCACTAGTAAGCGACGTCCCATCAAACATCACTACCATCGGACAGAGAAACGCTGGTTACAGTTGAAGGGAAGGGGTCCCATGGAACAGTTTCGCCAAGAGCTGGAGAATGTGGCCGAAATAGCTCCCCTAAACCCTGCAATGGACCAGCCAGGCTGCATGATATTCACGGCTCCAGAGAGCGACAATGAGGACCGTGAATTTCCTGGTGACAACCAGATGGCCAGGTACGAGACTGTGTTGTGGCCAGAACTTGTCAAGCAAGAATCCGTAGGTCTGGGAACTGATGGGGGCACATGCTTTGTGGGAGCACGGCTTCCGCTGTCCCTTCCTAGTCTGCAGGTTCCTGCGAGTTAACAGCCAAGGGTGCAAGGTTTACAACACTAGGGAAAGGCTCTTTCGACATTTTTGTGAGGAGCATGCTCCCTTTGTGCAGGTGTGGGTTGGTGGATGACAGCAAGTTTTAGATCGCCGGGTGGAGCTTGTGCAGCATCTAATGAACGGAGAAGAGAAGGTGCATAAGCAGAAGAGGGTTGATGCGAGTCGTAACGCGACAAGAGTAACCCCTGGCATTCGTCCAAATCAGGCTTTCGAGCGAATGACATACCTGTCTGGTATGCACATGAGCATGATTCGGTGGATGGAGAAAGCTACTGCGGACAAGACTGCCAGAAAACCACCTGGTAAGATCTCCACACAGTCCGCCACTGAGGGAAGGAATGGAAAGGACAATTCCCAGTCAGTGGAAAAGAAGAGAAGAAAGCACCCATCTGCTTCTTCTTCCTCTAGAAAGGTAGAGTCTGCCTCGCAAGATGGGAGGACCTCCTCCAAGAGACCCCGATCTCAATCGGTGTCTGATACTGGAGAAAGGTCAAGATCAAGGTCTAGTAGCAAAGCACCTGAGCCCAAGAACTGGAGAAGCGAAGTCCTCAAGGGTAGACGAACTGGAGGATGAGAACTGCCGACTATGTTCTCTTCTGGATGATGCTGACCCGAGCAACCCCTGTCCGAGCTTGTCCGAGAGTGTGTCCGTCCCGTTCAGCACCTCTTCCTCCTGGTGGCAATATTATGACCGTTGGGGCCGCTGATATGACAAAGGAAGGTGGAGAGACTAGCGAGGCGAGTTGGGGAAAAAGAGGGAGGGATAATAGATGGCCACAACCTTTGTCCGTCCCCATTGGCAATCAAAGAAGCAGTTGATGCTTTGGAAGCCGAGATGAAGGATAAAAGGAAAAGAACATCTTTGGTAATTAAAGATTACTTTGATACAATTCAATATAGAATCTTGATACAATTCAATACATTTTAGTTAAGTTTTTTTATGACATCTGGTCGATTTTAAGATTGTATTGTATAGGCCCATAATAACAGGATTCCAGGCCCATAATAATTTCCCAGGCTAGCTAGCGTCGACCAAAATGCCCATTTTCTAGGCTTTAAATTTATTTTAAATATTGTGCAAAGATGTTCGAAAATATTACTGATAAAAGAGATGAGTGTCTATATTGATATGGTTGATTCTCATGAAATGGTTCCAAATGGGAAAATGTCATTTTTCACTAGTCTTCTTCAAACAGATCTTTCCTATAATACAGTTATAAATGATTGGGCCAACCAGGTTGAACGCTTTGATGCGGATCCCAGTCATCATGGAGAGTAAACTGGAACAGCTGTTGTTGGGCGACATGGAAAGGTTTATTTCTCCATGGTGCTGGGAGAGCAAATTATGCATATTCTGTATATGTCGCTGTTTACTGTTATTAATATTATGGTATAATAACTGGCCGATATACTGTGTTCTGTACGCTATGGCGTTCCAACCTATGACTAAACTATGGTCTGATTTGAAATTGAATGCTCTGATGCGGATCCCAGTCATCATGGAGAGTAGGCCAGAACAGCTGTCGTTGGGCGACCAGGAAAGGCTTACTTCTCCATGGTGCTGGGTGAGCATATCATGTCTTTTTTTTAGATGTCGCTGCTTATTGCTATTAATAATCGGGTATGATAACTGGCTGATATACTGTGTTCTGTACACCCATTGCGATCCCATCTATTAGGTTAGACAGGGCTAGTGGAGGACGAGGGGGAGGTATTTGCTGTTATATTAGGCAAAATTATTTGATCATACAGGATGTCAATCTGACAGTATCTAATGAGAACATTGAAATTCTATCTTTTTCTTTACAAAGAGAGCACACCCCTCGCTACTATGTTATTTGTTATCGTCCGCCGAATGGGAATATTAACCAATTCCTAACTGATTTAGACTATGTAAACATGCATGTAGGTCCTCAACAATCGAATTTAATTATATGTGGTGATATATAAATAGATATTAGCGTGAAAGATACAAAATCCAGAGCATTATTGAACTACTGCGAGGATAAGAACCTGTGTACTACGACAGATTGTATAACAAGGTTTGGGCTACAACGAAACTCGATACTTGATCCAGATTATTCTACTGGTACAATTGACTACTCCCTTTCAGGCCACCAACCCACCTACTTGATTCTAAAAAAGATTCCCATTTGTAATAAGAAAACTGAGATCAAGGGGAGAGACTTTAGTAACTATAGCCATGACCTACTTAAGGACCTCCTACTTAAGTTTAAGTGGGATGATTATTTTGATACTATGAATCCTAATGACTGTTGGTTAATCATATATGATAGAATTATAAAATGCGCAGACAAATTGGCGCCCTATAAGACCTTTAAGGCCAAAAGAGTGAGTCAGTGAGATTGATTGCTTTACGGCCTTATCAACACATTTAATATGGTTATATCAAGGGCGGGAGAGCTGAGAGGGAGGCAGTTTATGATCATACCCAGGAAATAGAGATAGAGAGACAGGGAGAGAGAGACAGGGAGAGAGAGACAGGGAGAGAGAGACAGGGAGAGAGAGACAGGGAGAGAGAGACAGGGAGAGAGAGACAGGGAGAGAGAGACAGGGAGAGGGAGAGAGAGACAGGGAGAGGGAGAGAGAGACAGGGAGAGGGAGAGGGAGAGAGAGACGGAGAGAGAGACAGGGAGAGAGAGACAGGGAGAGAGAGACAGAGAAAAGAAACAGAGAAAAAAGACAGAAAGGCACTTTATGGTCATACCCAGGAGTAAATCCACCGTATTACACCGCTGCTTTAGTTAATTTAGGAAAGAACCGTGACAAGCTGTATAAAAAAGCAAATAGAACAAAAAACCCGGGTGATTTAAGAGTGGCCAAAATGGCCAGGAATGCATGTAATAGGGCGGTTGGCATAGCAAAGTCGGAATATTTCAAACAATTATGTTATTTAAGCATAAAAGGTACTCCAAGACATTTTGGTCAGTCATAAAAGATATAGAGGGAAACTCACGCGGAGACATTTCAAGTCTAGAAATCGATGATTCTATGGTTGACAAAATAGACCTAGTCAATGGACTGAATGAACATTTTTGCACTGTAGGTAGTAAAATAAATGCCAAACTGGGTAATCCCCCCCCCCCTGGTAACTGGTCCGACATTGTTATTCTTGAAGCTGACCTAGTGAAATATCAAAGATATAGATATTAAAAAGAATTCAGGATGTATTAATTTAAACAGTCAATTGTATAAGGATGTATTCAGTATCTTAACCAAGCATATGTTACACTTGTATAAGGTATCAATAATGTCTGGTATTTTTCCAGATGCTTGGAAATCTGCAATTGTACGACCAATCCCTAAGATAAATATACCTAAATCCCCTAGTGATGTAAGTCCAATCTCCCTAACCAATGTTGGGGGGAAACTGTTTGAACGAATGATGGTCGACAAGCTAATGGATCACTTGTCTGCTAATGGTATTTTAAGTGCTAACCAGCTGGCGTATCTCAGGGGTCAATATTAGGGCTGATTATGTTCTTAATTTATGTTAATGATTTAAAACTATTAGATATGACCTGCAATGTAATACAGTACACAGATGACACAATCCTATATATTTCTGGTCCTGACCCGGCGACTTGTGTGTACCTTATCAATGCGGACTTATCCTTATTCTATAAATGGTGTTGTTCCAATAAGCTACTCGTTAATATTAAGAAAACCAAAGTTATGTTATTTCGAGCTGAAAGATTTGACAGTGGATGTTGTACTGAATACTGAAAAAGTCGAAATTGTTGACAAATATGACTACTTAGGCATAACTATTGATCAGGCCCTATCGATAAAACCCCAGTATAATAGTCTGATTAAACAACTGAACAGTAAAATATTTATATACAGGAAGATTAGAGGTGACCTAACAAAGGATGCAGCTATCATGATAGCAAAATTTAAGCTCCTCTCGATTTTTGATTATTGTTTGTTCTGTATAACCCCATTGAGCCAAACCTTCCTGACTAAACTTCAAAGAATACAAAACCGAATACTATGAATTGCCCTTTGTTGCAACTACTACACCCCCAACGCTGTACTTTTGCAAATGTGTAAAACTATGAGTATTGCAAATAGAATCTCTTTCAACCTATCCAAAATAGCATACATGGAAGTTTATGTAAATAATAAAGGAAGCGTACCCGCCAGACACACGCGACAGGCCGCAGCACGGTCTTACAAAGCTTTATAGCGTGTACCAGTAAAGATTCTAAGTGTGTCTACAATTCTGTTGTGTCAACCTGGAATAAATTGCCACCATATCTAAGAATCATTGGCGACCCCACTAGTTTTAAAATATCCCTGAAAAAATATTTCTTTGCTCTTCAGGCTCCGGTTCATATCCCTATACCGGGGACCCCTTAACCCATATACCCTGCTACTACTCTGATTGTATTGTGATGTGCTATAACTGTGCCTTGTTTGTATATTATCTTTCTTTGTTTACTCTGCTTGCTTATGTAATGCTGCCTGTAGGTGGCTCATGTCTGGGCTCGCTTCGCCCTCTTGGCTAGCTAACAACTTGTTGTATTGTGTACATTATGTGACATGGCCTTATTCATGGCCACTGTCTAGGTCAAATTGGACCCTATGTGTAACCGGTCGAGCACTTGATACACTGTGTATCATGGTCCGTACCCTTTTGACATCCTCTGTAAATAACTATACTTATATCAATCCTATTGTGTAACACAAGTAAAATTGTGAGTGCTGTTCAAAAATCACCAATCCCCCTCTCACACCTCTTTTAAATGAAAAGAATCAAATTAGTCTGGAACCTATCACTTTCATTCATATCACACCTCATCCCATCATATTTCTCATCACTTGAAATGTAATACAAATGTATCTATATTATAAATGTACGGTTGTAATTAATACCATGCCCTCTCTCTATATGTTTTAATACTTAGCACCATCAGGGCACAACAAAAATTCATCCACGGATGAGCGTGCTGTAATTTATGTTAAAAAATTTCCTGAATAAATAAATTTGCGAAAAAAAAATAATCTTTTCATCCATCTGATAGAAAGCAAGTATTTTCCACCTGTCATCCTTCTCCAACACTGTTGAAACTACAGCCAAGGTCAATCCTCCTACCAATGGCAGGGGATGCTGACTGTTTTCCCTCATGCCATTAATCCACAAGTAGTCGTAATTTACTGTTGTTGTTGGTTGATTGTGAATTTCGGTAGTGGTTTTTTTTTAGGTAGTGGTTTTTTTTTAAAAATTGAAGTTTAAAACACCAAAACAAGAGAAATGAATGAAGATGATGATAAAAATGAGTTTCAGCTAAATCTACTGGTTTTCAGTTATTGAAATATAAGCCGGGCCCCAAAGATAAGCCCACCCAAGTATAGGCCGGGTCAATTCACCATTTGAAATTAATATAACCCGGGGCTTATACACAGGTATATACAGTAATTCATATTCAGCATATTATCCTATATGACTAGAATTGTATATTGTAAATGGTAGATTCACATAACCAACTTTATTTTATGGTTATGAACTATAGATGTAGATAGTAGATTCACAGAAAGAAATCATTTGGGGACAGAGGATGATGTCCTATTCGTGTATTTTGTCTATTCTACTTTATGTATACTATATTTCTGTTTTCATGTAATAAAAGTATTTATATATATATTTAAGCCTTCATTAATAGAATGTTGAATGTGAAATGTTAAAATGGTTAAATGTTAAGATGTTAAATGTTATTCATTAATATTCATTGTTGGTAGTGGACAGGCCCCAAATGCTTCACCGAGCCCAAAAATTGTGTGGTTGGCATATTGGTTTGTGTATTTTATTACCTGTTTATTCGGCCATTGTGAACCAAATAAATACAACATCCCAGCAAGGTATAATAGCAGTTGTGTGCATTATTAATAGTTAATTATACTTCGAATTAATAGTGATATATCCTTGAGTAATCCTACAGGTGTACCTTACACATATTTGCCAAGCTGAACAACTTCAACTGGACTTGTTGGCTATTTACCCCATCCCGATCTTCACTCATCCCTACGCCAAATGAAAGCTCAGTTACTCCAGCTGACATCATGGAAGATGAGCCGATGGAGTTTGATATCAACCTGCCAGTCATATCTCCTTCCAGTGACTTCATAGAAGACACCCAGTCCACTCCGCTCCAAACCCTCCTACCAGAGCAGCCAACCACCTATTAGATCATTGTGGGTGGCTCCCAGATGGGGAAAGACATCCTATTAGAGAGCCAGGGGTTCTCCTACACCAAGAAGGACGTCCGTCAAGCATCCACCACATGGATATGTAGTAATCAACGAAAGTACAAGTGCAGGGTAACAGTGTGGCAGGTGGGGGATGATTTCCCCAGAAAATCGGGGTCTCACAACCATCCCTGTGACCCAGAGGCTGCACTTTGCATAAAACAAAAACTCAATCTCCCAAATCTGCTGCTAAATCTGACATCACTAAGTCTGCCAATAAAGCCGTTGTAGAAGCCCTACAATCCCTTGCCCCCGCTCCTGATGCTGTCCTTCCCAGCCTATCCAACATCCAACGCATGATCCAACGGATGATCCAACGGATGATGCAGATTGGATGATGCAATTAGTATGGTTGATCCGCTGGGTTATGGTGCAGGAGTTGACATTGCCATGACTTATCACACTATTAATGTTTTCCCCAACACCAAACATACCAGGGATTTCGTTGGAAACTCAATGGTATTGATTATTTATTTAGAGAAAATTGTTTGTCTTTTAGCCTTGGATCGGCTCTGTATATATTTTGCAGCGTCAGTGATTTCAAAGTCAAAAGAGCTGCTGATTTGGTGGAAGTCATGTTAAAGTGTAACTGGTGTGATAGGAAACAATTTGAAAAATTGACTGGTTATTAGGCCCATTGCACCACCTTGGTTTATGGTGGGCGTACCTTTTGTAGACGTCTGTATCCTGTGTCCTTCGTTCATCTAAACATAGAGTGAGTGAGTGAGTAATGGTTGCTTAATGCCATGACGACATCCATGTGGAGTCATATTCATGGCAATGAGAGTTAGTGAGATGGGATGAGATGAGGAAAGTGATTTAGTTTACAGTCCAGCTGTAAATAGCACAAACAAATAAAACAAAAAATAAAATGGATATAACAATAACAAAAGTTTGGTTTTATATGAAAGAGACTATAACAAAGAGAACAGACCAGCAGTTCTTAGATACTTGATGACATTGTCACCATTGACCATTTTAAAAAGTGTTTTGAGGTCAGGAGCGTTGAAATATTTGATACGGGCATCATGCAAGTCTGCCTATTCCAGTAGGATATGCTTGACAGTGAGTGGGGTTTGACAAGCAATGCATTCAGGCTGTGGTTCTCCCTTCGCCAGGTGGACATGGGTCAGTCTGGTGTGTCCGATAAGACAACAAGAGAACACAACTTGTTCCCGCCTGGTGTTAAAGGAAGCCTTAATAGGTTCCGCAAGCATTGGTTGTATTTCATGCAGTTTGTTGCCAATACATTGGTCCCATTCACTTTGCCAAATGGACTGGGTATGTGTTTTAATGAGGGGCCTCAAGTCAGATGGAGGGAATGGACATATAGTGATTTTTTGGTTGAGGGCTTGTTTAGCAGCTCTGTCAGCAAACTCATTCCCTGGAATGTTGACATGAGCAGGAACCCAGCAGAACTGGATATCATAGTCAGCATCTGTCAGGGAGTTCAATTTGTCATGAACGCACATGACTGTTGGATGGTCAGTTTTTAGATGGGCAAGAGACTGCAGGACAGATTTGGAATCACTAAAGATGATGCATGCTCTGGCTGTACGGCCAAACACAGCAGAAGATACACTCCAGCTCTCTTACTGACAATCAATTGTTGAAGTCTTGACAGTAAAATATATATCATTATGTTTGTCAGAATTTGAGTTCTAATTTAATTTTGGAATTGGAATCGGAATCGGACATAGGAGATTTAGGATTTATACACTTCAGACTTAACTCCAGACTCCAGACTTAGACTTATAGTTGAAGATGATTGGCCGTACATCCACATGTGACGATGTGGCTCAAAGATAACACAACTATCCCTGAGGACGCTATTAATCTTCTTAAAGGTATATAATCAGTATTTATTTCGTCCTATATAAGTAAACATGAGTCACATGTGTTCAATGTGTCCCTTTGGGAGTCCCTACCACGCCAATCTACTGACACATCTTGTACGCCGGCATAAGCACGACTCTAAGTTTATAGTTCACTGTAATGCCCCAGGATGTGGCATAACATTAAAAAAATATGCTTCCTTTATAAAGCATGTTCAGCTTCAATCGCTCCACCAGGCAGCTAGAGATAGCTGAGCCAGACTATGACTGCGGCGATTTCAACTTCACTGATGCCAACCGAGAAACCCCCGAGATTAACCGGCCAGTCTTTGAAGATGCCTCTGATGCCTCGTTCCTGCTGAAACTTCAGGCAAAATACCACCTTGGTGAGGAGGCAAAGAGTGACATCATATTTTCGATACATGCCATGTGTGAGGAACGCCTTAACATAGTACAGCATCAACAAAATGTGAACTTTGATTGCCAGTCTTTGATTGCCAGTCTTTTACACGCAACCTCTTCGGCAAGGTGGAGACAGTAAGTCAAAGGGAGCGTTTCTATACGGACAATTTTGGGTTAATTAAACCAATACCTGTGCACATGGGAGTAAAGACAATGAACAAGAAAGTGTGTGGGAAATACCGGTTTGTGGAAACCCCAATATATGGATATTATGGATATTATGTGCCTTTTTTACCACAAATCACTGCTCTCTTAAACATGCCAGAGGTCATCGAAAGAGGGCTACATCGACCAGATGGCCATGGCCGCATGATGGACATGACAGATGGTACCTACATCCAGAGTCACCCCAAGTACATATCAAACCCAGACAGCATCCTAATATATCATCTAGCAAAAATGAATTTATGTTAAGTTGTTTTATAGACCTAAGTAAGGCATTTGACACTGTCATTCCTAGCATATTAATGGAAAAGCTCTCTGATTGTGGACTTCCTAGGCAAACCATACAATGGTTTGATTCTTACCTTAGTAATAGGCAACAAAAGGTGGTTATGAATACAGATGAATCGGATATGATGTTAATTGAATATGGAGTCCCTCAAGGGTCAATTCTAGGGCCAACTCTGTTCCTTATATATGTAAACGATTTGAAATATGTTAATTTAAGCTCCTCTATCATGCAATATGCTGATGACACCATACTCTACAACTCGACTGCTGACCTCACCCTAGGGTGTAAAAATATGAACGACAACCTAAAAAAATTTAATGCCTGGTGTGTCAGCAATAAATTAAGAGTGAATACGAAAAAACAAAAGTCATGCTCTCTGGGAGGAAAAGAAAGGTTGACAAGGTGAAAATAAACATCATCCTAAATGAGGCAAACCTGGAACAAGTAAACAAATACTTATACCTGGGCATTCTATTTGACTCTGGTATGACCATGTCGCTCCAGTATAACAGTTTAATAAGTCAAATAAATCAGAAGTTATATATATTTCGGAAAATAAGACCCCTAGTCACCAAATTTGCGGCAATTACAATAGCTAAATCAAAACTGATGTCGTTATTCGACTACAGCTTATTCAGCCTATCTCCCTTAACGAAAACCCAATCAAAGAAATTACAAACTCTTCAAAACAAAATATTACAAGTGGCATTACAATGTGATTATCATACACCAACTGCTGATATGTACAGAGATACCAGAGTCATGACCTTAGAGATGCGACTAAAGTTCATTGCATGTAAAATTGCACATAACAATGTATATATCATGAGTCAATATGGCGTCACATGCTATGGTCACCTTAGGCTGAGCTCCGGGCCTCGCTACCCAATAAGGACTTCACTTACCCAATATATCAACCTCAAAATTGGACAATTATTACATGAGGTATAGAGGAATTTACCTACTCACTTACAATTAGACTGTGTATGGTAAAGTGTGAATTTTGATCAATAACTTGATGCCACCTAAACCTGAAGGGAAATCTGCCCGATCATCGCCCAGACTCAATGCTGAAGCGGTGACGGTGCAGAAACCGCGTCGAGCTATGAGCCGCTTAACTACTGACCTTAAAGGGTATGAAAGTCAATCCCAACCATTAACAAAAGACCCTGAACCTGCTAAAAGCCCTGAATGGCCCCAAAAGGAAAATATCCCATTATCCAACAATATGGCTAATAATAGCACCACACCTGGCACCAAAGTTCAAGGGTCAAGGACGGCGAGCCACACCAGCCCAGTCGCTGATGATAGTATACTTGTTTACTACACGCAAGGTACACCTGAACCCAGCCCTAGTAAAACACATGGCGAAGGCCGGACCACCGGCCACGCCCCCCCTTGCTATTGAGGAAACGTCCGCCGACCCAGCCTTAGATAATGCCGTGTTAAAGCGACCCCAAGAGCAATCGTATCTAACTGACTTTATCACTGACTTGAAACACCACAACAGTAAAATTCTAGCAGCCCAAAGCGCCCAAACCTCCACTCTGATAGAACAAAATAGAGAATTGATGCAATCTATCGCAACCCTAACAGGGGAAATTAGAGACCACAAATCCCATTATGACACCAAACTCAAGGAGCTCGATACCAAATTGACCACTCAACTTGAAACCCATAAAACCAATTACAATCAAGAACATGACGATCATGAAACTAGATTGGCAAATGTCGAAACTTTAGTTAGTCAAAATTCATTAACTAATCTCGTCAATACTTCTGCCAAACCAGTACTTGATGATGCCCACCAGAAAATGACTGATCTCCAACAGGAAATCAATGATCAAATAGAAGCCTATAATGTTAAGCTGAACGAGACTCTAGACAACTTCAAACCCCCGACTCAACCCCCATAAATGTGCCAATGCCTGACCTCAGTGTCCCCCCACCCACCGACCATAGGGCGGAGATAGCATCAATCAGAACGAAGCAAGCAGGCCTTGAAGGCCTCCTCGCTCAAACGTCCAGAACGCAGATTAAATTTCACACACAGATTAAATCTCTCAATGAGAAGTATGAGCTACTAGAAATGAAATCTAGGAAGCTAAACTTAATATTTGAAGGCATCGCAGAGGAGAAAAATGAGAATATTCCTAGAAAGTTAACCGCTATTATCGCACCAATTGTCATTAACTTTGATGAAAATGATATAGACGCGGCCTACCGACTAGGCAAATTTAAGAAAACCAATACTCGATCGATTATGGTAACTCTGCAAACACTCTCAATGAAAGATACCATCCTAACTCAAGCCCCACAAATCAAAGACAGATGTAAAAATCCCAAGTTATGGATCAACAGAGACATCCCTGACCAATTACAGAAAAAGAATAATATAGTGCGGAAATGCTTCAAACGCCTCGCTGAAAAAGACAAGGTAAACCTCCCCACTATGCGCTCAGGAGGTATAGTCTATAAAGGTAAACACCATACACGTGACGAGCTCCATCTCCTACCCGAAGGCTCTAGACCTGAGGATTTCAAAACCCAAAGCTTCCCTGCCGCTAAGGGACTAGGTTTCCAAGGGGAACATAGCTATTTATCCAACTTTTACCAGCGCGATTTCTGGCACCAAGGCATATTATACTCGTCCGCCGAACAAGCCTTCCAACATGTGAAGGCTTTACACAAACAAACACCTGCCAATGCACGACTAGCGGCCGAAATCTTAGTTACAGATGACCCATATCTCATCAAGAAGAAGGCCGCTGACATCGAGGTTGGTAACGACTGGACACAAGGTGAGGAAAATTGTTTGGGGATTATCATAACCAATAAATTCACTCAACACAAAGACCTAAGACTAAAGCTTGTAAATTCTACCGCTGAACATTTCTATGAAATGACCTATGATAGGAAATGGGGGACCGGCTATCGGCTGTTTGACCAAACGTTTGATCCTACAGCCACAGCCACGAGGGGTGACAATAGATTTGGCTTGCTGCTTGACCAACTAAAACAAACTCTTACTCGTTAATTTCAGGCATAGTTCTACTATTACTCACAACAGCATTAGAATAATGGCACCCAGACCGATATTAGTTATAGGAGACAGCCGTGTTCGAGATTTAGCACCATACTTGAGACCCTATCTCCCTTACCATATATACACACGGGCGCAAGTTCTCTCGCTACCAGGGGCCTCACTCAAAACGTCTGCACACCTAGCAGCGGACACCATCTTTAGGTCTAAACCGCTAGCGATCTACTACGCGTCTGGCCTCTGTTCCATAACTCGGAAAAACTCTGTGACAAAGAGGGTTGAGATGGCCCACAATACTCTAGCCAAAACCACCTCTAGTTACTCAGATGATATTGAATACGTCGAGAGATTCACCAAGCAAACCATGTACCCTTTCAAGGCCCCAATAGTATTCTGTACGATTACAGGGATGGACCTGGCATGGTACAATTTCAGGATAATTGATATGATCGATGCAGCTCAAGATCGACTAAACTTATCAGTTGTTTCAGTCAACCGAGAAATTGCCACTACTAACGCCAGAAACTTCATCCCTATCGGCCTGGATAATTGGGCAAAACACCTGTCCAAAGCCATTCAACAGATGAATCTGTTGTAATCACCATAACAGCGTTGTTTCAATGAAACTTCCATTCATGTCATATATTTTATACTACTGCCCATACATTGATAATTGCTTCACCATGATATCCACCATCACCACGACACCATTAAGCAGCCAGAAAATTCCCATGGTAACCTATAAGACCACTGATAGCTGTCTCTGCACCCCACCGCAACCAATAAACTCTCCTATCCAACAACAGTGTTCTGCAGCAACCTCGAAAATTACATGAACAATTAATACAGCTCCAAATGATGACTCAACCAGTTGCAGAAGCAAGCAAAGGAAGCCAGATAAGTACTGGCTTATTTCAAAACTAACTATACTCATTTTAAAACCTGACCATATTTTCTAGAACATTGTACTGCAACGAACATTCCCGTGGGACCATATTATGACTTATGATACGAACATTCCCGTGGGACCATATTATGATTTATGACTTATGATATCTTAAACCCTTAATATACTGATGGTGTCAGTAAGTAATTAAATGTTGCCGCAATATTTGATTGATACATACTAGGTATATTTTATTTCGCACAAACATGCTATTGTTGATGCTATGGGAGTATGTAATAGTGACTGAATACCTGACTCACCTGAGTGTACCACAACACAGTGGACTAATATCGTGCTTTATACATATAATTGTTACTGCTTATATACTTCCCATATAACCCAGTGGTCATGGACTAACAACAGTGTAACCTCCCCTTGAGTATACCACAAAACAGTGGCTAAACCAAAAAACCTCCCGCCCCTGATCACTGGACTAAGAAATATAAAATTTGTATCCTACACTACTATTGGAGTGGCGCTACGAAATCACTCCCCATCCGTTACTATTGTATTCTCATTGCCACCAGATCTCATCCCCTGTTATTACTCTTTATTACTCTTTAATTAATGTTGATACATCGCCGATAATTACTCGGTGCCTGTTCACTGTTCACTATTTACCAGTTCACCTGAAATAGTGCAATAACGCCATGTTATGTGCTGTCTATTGTGAGTAGTGTTAAGTCTGCATAACTGTAGTTTGATGTTATACACAAATATGTATACGATCTTGACTTATCGATGCATAAAAATTAAAATTAAAAACCTGAGAACTGCAACCCTCTTTAGCCTTATATACTTTAATACTTGTCTTACCTCACCTGCTTTATCCATATCTCAATGAGGTTTAAAGACCTGACTAGAAATAACTATTTCTTCTGGTCAATATGCTTAATTATAAGTGTTGGCAATTTGCCAAACTTAAAGATAAATTAACCCAACATACCATGCTCCTTGTATACAAGGTCATGGTACTACCGATTTTGGACCAGGCAGACTTCCTCCTAGACTCATTTGGTGGTAATGCCCTCCACAAGCTCCAAGTATTCCAAAACAGAATTCTTAAGATTATATATAGATTACCTGCTAGGGCAAACGTACATGACCTCCATATCGATAAGCGATTACTCCCGCTGTTACACCGCCGCAGGCTCCACCTGCTACAGGTGGGCCACCGATGGGCACAAAATCCCCACAATCTCGATCTTAGAGCAGTAAACACTAGAAATTTTGTACAAGGCAATCCTCTTATATTGTCACATACATGATGGTGAATATGCTTCTGTCCGTTGTAAATATATTATATTCTTGCTTGCCTGTAGAACGGTGCTTTAGTTTGGCCTCTGCATGTATAATTGCTGTATATATATACAATTTGTACTTTTATCCCGCATCGGGAAAAAGCTCTATGCTGTATGCTTACTGTTCTTGTCGAAATGTACTTTATCATTAAGCAAATGTTTGCTCTCTTTATCGAACACAAGGTGATCTATCAAAACCCTGGAAACGAGCCAGTGACACCATGAGAATTTGCTGTATTTATAATACATTTGATGATATTCTTGGTTGAGTTCCTTGTCGATAGCACAAACCCCCCCAGACTCCCCCAGCCCATATAAGATATGCATCAATACATAGTCTGTATAAAACCCTCACCCCATCCCATCCCATCATTTCTTTAACTAACACCAAATCTCGCCAAGTTTACCATCAGCACCATAAACTGTATAAATGTTAGTCATAAACTGTAATGATATTTTGCTTAGACTGAACCTAATTATAATTCTAATATAAAATTGTCACATACTCCCTGCTATGTAAATTTGAAATAAGATAATTCATCGTCAGGGTCGCATGAAAAGCACCTGAATTTGTGAATCTTCCTTGATGTCTTGTGAATAAAATTGATTTCAAAACGTGAAAAAAAAAAATCCTCATCTGCTTGTACTGTGACGATTTCGAAATTGTAAATCCAATTGGTACGCACCGAAAAAAAAGATATGTGCCTTTTATTACACTGTCCTAAATCTTCGTCCTAAATCTTCATCCAGCTTTCCGAAATAAACTACAGGCCATCCAGTTGCTGGCATTGGCTAAAACTCTCCATGTGAAGAAGTATGGGACTGATAAGTTGTTGGCCGATTTCAAGAAAGACCTGTGCACACTGTATGAAGGAGCTACAGTAAAAATCCAGTGAGTTAGGTTCAGGTTTTCTGGAAACTGATTTTGTTTTCTGGAAACTGATTTTGTTGAGTGTGATGAGGAGGAACACCATCTACGGTGTGAAACACTTGATCAGGCCAGTCAAGTGGACCAACAGCACTGGTCGAAAGAGTATGGTATCAATGATTCAGGCATGTTATCAGGTATTCCCGGATTCCAGATGACTAAATGCCTTCTGCATGATCCCATGCATGTGTTGCTCGAGGGAGTGGACAGAGTCGTCATGAAGTGCCTTCTCACACACCTTATTCTTGAGAAGAAATATTTTTCATTCAATATCCTCAACACAGTCATTAGAAACTGTAAGTACAATGAAGAAGAACAACTCGATAAGCCTCAAGAAATTGAGAAGAATGACTTGCTGCTATCACCATTGCTGAAGCAGTCAATGAAAAACCTGCTCTTGTTGCTCCCACTTCTAGTGGGGCATCATGTACCTGAAAGCGATCCTCACTGGCAGAACTTTATACGTCTTCTGCAGATTAACATTGTATGTTTTTCTGCAGTTGTTTCCCAGAAGACTATCTTCACCCTACAACAGCTAGTTCTTCTCCATAACTCCACATTTAAAGATCTGTACCCTAACCAAAGCATTACACCAAAGATTCACTACATTACGCATCTACCCCAACAAATGAAGCGCTTTGGACCGCTGCGACAACATTCATGTATGCGATTCGAAGTGAAACATATGCTGTTCAAGGGTAGGCGTTGGCGAAACTTCCCAAAGACATTGGCTCATTCCCACCAGCAGTGGATGATCCTGCAACAGGTATCTGCATGTGGTGATAAATCGACAGTGTACCTGTATGAAGGAGACCAAATCAAAGACGGTATCTGCCATGTAGCACAAGAATGTGGTGTATATGACCTGATTAGGAACAGCGTTCCATCGATTGCCCCGGTCCTCATAACATCAGAAGTGAAGATCTGTGGCCTCGCGTACAGAACTGGGTGTGCACTACTACGGACCTGGGATGACTACGATTCTCCAGATTTAGTGATGATCATGACTGTTGTGGTGCACGAGAATGACAAATACCTGATATGTGCAGAACTGAAGTTAGAGCGTTTTGATGTACATACCAACACATACATTGTGAAGGAGGGTAATGAGATGTGCGCTACAGCCCATCCAATTGCAGTTCACTTCGCCACAGTGAGTCCATATCTTACATGGACAGATGTGCGTGCTTCTCCAAAATGTTGATGATGTATGGAAAATATAGAATGGACTATTATGAAATGTATTCTGAGCTGTAGGAAAGTTGTTCCTCGCCCAGATTGAAGATATATCAAAGACTTTTCAGACATCGATGGAGGATACAGTGTCTTTTTGTATGTAGTATATATATGTATATATTTCGAGTAAGAGGCTCGACCACTTATATGCAATTTTTGAATTTTATTTGCATAGATTACTGCCTTGTTTATGTGCATTCGATCATTTTCATAATCTTCTTCAGGCTGTATATGTATATATATTGAATAAAATAAAATAAATCAATTTGAATTTCAACTTACTTCCATCTTGTTGTTGTTTGTGACCCCACAACTTAAGGCTATTATTCCATGTATTTTGTTATGTATCCCATAAATAATATAATGTTTATATGTTGATCCTGTCAACCGTTGTCAGCATGAAGAGCCCAGGGTAAAAATGCTCATAAGTGCCTACTTCCAAGAGGACAGTCACTATGTGTTGAAACAGGCAAAGGTGAAAATAATTTTGATAAATTTGACAAGGCCTGTATAAATAATATAGCCAAGCTATCCATCCTTCTTGTTCATAAATTCATAAACATGGGACCTGTGAAAGATGTGTTGGACATGTAAAAGATTGATTGATATATCTATTGTACCATGATATTAAATTTTAATGCTTCCAACTTGGCCCCAAACTGAAATTTGTTGTTACATTTGTTATAACAGTGATAGTGTAATGAAGGTTCCAGTATGTTTGAGGAATATTTCTGAAAATGGAAAATCTAATGTGCCATCCTGCTTACAGCCCACAGACACAGCTGCTGACATGGTGAATGCGCTGAGCCCAGAGCCATGCATCCTTTACTGTGGTAGGTGTCAGTAATACATATTATTATTCTATAGATATTGGAAGGAAGGATGTTGGGATATTGATAGAGAAAAGAACAAGCCAGTTATCAAGCTAGAAGATTATTCAATTATGGCAACCAGCTGTAAGAGTCAGTAGCAGCTAGGAAAAAATGTAGATTGTATAAATGTATATAAAATGTAGTTTGAGGGGGCTTAATACAAATGCTGCCAGGAGCCAAAAACCTAATGGTCTCAATTGTTTTTCAGGATCTTCCCCGCTGTTAGCCTCCCGCTACATGGTTGCTGTTGATGGAATTGTAGTGAACTCCAACCTGACAACCTTTGCCACAGCTCTGGCATTCTTCTACAGAGTACACTTCCTACTTAATGTGAAGTACCATGAAATGATTTTGACATAAGCATTTTAATTGGAGTGTGAACATTCCAGTAAACATGATGTTTCTTCTATTTCAGACTGTTTGCTGGAATTTCTCCAGACAGGAAATCAAACACAGTCAAAGAAGGGGAAACCAGGAATACCGAACAGAGTGACAACATTGATCACTAAGTTGAAATCGTTTCTTAAATCCAAGAATTAGATATTGATAATTAAATATCAATCTGCAATGAGAATGTATTTGTTACATACAGTTAGTTAATTTATTTTGAGGCTTCAGCACCCTGTCCAGTTTTAAGCTGTTAAAATAAATATGTAAGGTATGAGGCGGCTTATTTGTGAAAGCAAACAGTGCCATTTATAAGTGCTATGGCTATGCACTATTGATATATCTATGTGATGAAGTATTGTGATAGATTATTGTATTTTGAGGCTTCAGTAACCTGTGTTATTTTTAACTGGATACTTGTGGCAGTGCATTGGTTAAAATATGAAAATACATACTGTCTTGATGTCTCAGTTCATAAATTATGGTACTTTCATATTGATTTTGATTCATTTTGAGGCTTCAGTCAACTACAGTTTTAAGGCTGATAATAATCTGCAATGAAAGGCTAGTCCTCCCCAATGCCTGGCTGTGCCAAGCACACACAATTGTAAATAAAGTAATAAATGTGTATGTGATGAATGTGAATAAAGTGTTGCTTTATATGATTTCCAGTGTTTGTTACCATTTCCTTTCTAGTTAGTCATATTGAAATTTTTTAGGTTTTCAACAGGGGTATACTACTAGCCTGTGACACCCCAGGAATTGCAGCTTCCCGGTGTGTAACAGGGGATAATAGTACTATAAAACCTGAGAATTCCTATTTTTCATAACCCCTATAATTTGAATGAATGAAAAACCCACTGAAAAAAAACGGTCAAACCTTGGTTACCACCAACAAAAAACTGGTCAAATATTGGTAAATAAAACACCCTGCAAAAAACAGTCAGCATTGAGATGACTGGGATTTATCGGTCACTGACCGTTTTTTTGTTTTTCGTTCACCAAATTTCTGACTTTTTTTTCACGGTCACCAAAAGTGATGACCGTTTTTTTTTGGTCACTGAAAATCTGACCAATTTTTTCTCGGTCAGTGCCTGTCAATTGGATGCCAGTGAATTCCTGAGAAAAAACGGTCACTCACTGAGGTTGGGTTTTTCAGTGTAGTCAGCACAACCTTTGGAGTGCTACTGTTCCCTCATTGGCCACAGGAGCTGGCAGCTTAATATAAATACCACCCCTTGCCCCAAGCATAATCATAACCTACAAGGCACTACACTACAAACTACTACATTATTACACTTCTGGTCTTAACGCTTTGCTGTTCTTCACATCTGCCTAACTAAACACTACTTTCAGCCATCAATATTGTTGATGGCTGAAAATTAGCCGCAGGTGTCACCCACCTTGCTGTCACAGCCAGGCAACAATCCCCCAAGGGAGAGTCGTCAATGGCCGTAACAGCCGCAGGTAACCCCACCACGTGAAATAATGGGACAATATACGAGACCATGCTACAAAAAAAATCATATTTTATATCCGTCATCATTTTTCAACTTTTAATTTATGAGTCACTATAGTGCTATAAAGACTCTATAGTGGTTACAGTATCTCACTTATTCTTACATGAAACCAGCAGAAATTATATAGTTAAGTGGGGTTGTACTGAGTTTTTAGGTATCTCTGGAAGGTCGCCAGGTCTTGAATGGACCTGGTGCTTCTGTCACAGTTGAATACACTTAAACTTCAACGATTTTACTGGTTATGTATACTAGGTACTAGTAGGCAGGATTTCTGAAGAGGAATTTGAGGAAAAATAGTTAGGTAAAGAGTTTTGGGCAGCAATTTCCCTTGGTTTTGGTGCAGCACCCCCAGAAATTGGCTGCCTAGGCGAGATTTGTCAAATCTGGAATTTGCCATGCCCAATAACGCTTAAACTTCAATGATTTAAAAAATTCTTTCACTGGTTATGTAGTCTAGGGGCCTTCTCCCACCATATGGATGAAAAGATTTCAATATTTAGCGTTTTTACGGCCACATTCCTATCCTAACTCTATGGGCGCAAGATTTAGGATTTGATCTGTACAAGCAAAGGGGGATCATATGTCTTTCAAAATGGCTTATTGCATGAGATTCATTTTAGTCTTTTTATGACATCTGGTAGATTTTAAGATTACCTAAAATCATTTTTTGTCATATAGATTGTAGCATCTTATTTAGACGCTGAAATCGTTGTTAGCACGTTGGTATTACAGGACCTTGAATTCCTTGAAAGTCTCGGAATTTCAATTTACCAAGTCAGTGTCCCCCTGGACTGCTCATTGCAACTCACTTCTGGATTCGAACTTTACACAACTTTATGAACAAATAAATCTGGCCCATCTTTGCTTCAAAATAGACATTATTGTTGATTCAGATGTTCTAAATTTAAAATTTTAAAGGATAATTCTGTTTCTGATTTCAATATTCTATGCAAAGGTTTATGTAGATGGCCGACCACTTTCACCGATTTGCGCACCGAAAAATGACGAAAATAAAAGAAAACTTGCTTGAACACAACAATTCCTGAGAATGCTGTTCAACTCCTTAAAGGTAGAAATGGTGGAAGGCAGCAAGATAGAATAGATGATGACGATGATCCTGCACAAATGCTTGATGAAGCCATCAACAACCCTACAAATCCTTCATCAGTCTTTGAGGATTCCTCAGATGCTGCTTTTGTTCTGAAACTTCGTGCCCAATACAACTTGGGAGATGATGCAGTAAATGGTATTATCTCATCAATATGTCTCAAGTGGGAGAATCGATTAGCTATCGAAGAAGAGACAAAGAAGAGACACAAAATGTTGATTTTGATCCTCTGATATTTTCTCAAAAACTGTTTGCATGTGTTGAGACGAAAAGTGACAAACAGCTACTTCAATAGACAATTCGGGATGATAAAGCCCACCACAGTACTGATGGGGACCAAAATGATCAATAAGAAGGTTGGAAAGGCCTACAAATTCAAGGAAGTTCCTAAATATGGATATTGTGTGCCTTTTTTATAACAACTGACTGCTTTGTTGAAGGCGCATACATTCAGTCTCATCCCAAGTTTGTATCAAAGCCAGATAGTATTCTAATATCGCTCTATTGTGATGACTTTGAAATTGTGAATCCGATTGGATCCCACCACGGAAAACACAAAATATGTGTATTTTATTATACCATTCTCAACCTCCATCACTCTCTGTGAAATAAGTCCAATGCATCCAGTTGCTTGCCATAGCCAACACAGTGAATGTCAAGAATTATGGCACACAATGCATTGCTGAAAGACTTCATTTTGGACTTTCTAAGTTGTATGAAGGTGCAGTGATGGTTATCCAAGGCAACAACCAAGTCATTCATGGTTTCCTGGCATGTTCCCTGGCAGATACACTTGCTGCACAGTACACAGGTGGTTTCAAAGAGGGTGTGGGTGGACAAAAAGACCATGTCGTTCATGTGACATCTCAAAAGAGGAGCTTGGATCCAGCTTCCTACCATCACACTTCATAGAGAGGGATGATGAGGAGCATGTCCTACGATGCGAAATGCTGAAGGATGCACCACCAGATGAACGAAAACACTGGTCAAAGGTGAGTGAGTGAGTGAGTGAGTGAGTGAGTGAGTGAGATTGGTGGCTTTACGCCCTTATCAACACTTTGAAGTGTTATATCAAGGGCGGGAGAGCTGAGAGGGAGGCAGTTTATGATCATACCCAGGAAAAAGAGATAAGAGAAGAAGGGAGAGAGAGACAGAGAAAAGAGACAGAAAGGCACTTTAAGGTCTCGTCCAGGACCAGGCACTTTAAGGTCTTACCCACTGGTCAAAGGAATATGGAATAAATGATGCTGGTATTTTGTCTGATATTCCTGGTTTTCAAGTGACCAAGTGCCTCCTTCAGGATCCTATGCACATATTGCTCGAAGGAGTAGACCAAATCATGATGAAAAAATCTTCTCATGTATCTCATCACAGAAAAGAACTTCTGCTTCAAAACCCTCAACTTGGCCATTCAGAATTTCCGGTACTTGAAGCAGTCGGTGGCATCCATGAAAACCCTGATTGTCTTCCTACCACTTCTAGTTGGTCAGCATGTTCCTCCAGGTGATCCACACTGGCAGAACTACATCAGGCTCATACAGATTCATTGCATCTGCTTTTCTGCCGTTGTGTCTGTGAAAACGATATTTACATTGGAGCAGCTCATCTTCCAGCACAACACAACCTTCAAAGAGTTCTACCCTAATCAGAGCATCACCCCTAAAATGCATTACATGACGCATCTGCCCCAACAGTTGCAATGCTTTGGTCCCCTCTTGCAACATTTGTGCATGTGTTTTGAGGCCAAACACATGGTTTTCAAGGGGAAAAAGTGGACAAACTTAAAAAACCTCCCGCAACAAGTGAGTGAGTGAGATTGGTTGCTTTACACCCTTATCGAACAAATCAATATAATAATATATTTTTTTTTTTTTATTATTCACTTACGGGCCAAAAACATTATAATATAATATAATATGGTTATATCAAGGGCGGGAGAGCTGAGAGGGGGGCAGTTCATGATCATACCCAGGAAATAGAGAAGAAGGGAGATAGAGAAGAAGGGAGAGAGAGACAGAGAAAAGAGATAGAAAGGCACTTTATGGTCATACCCAGGACCAACCTCCCGCAACAAGTCGACTCATTATCTTTATGATGTTGACCAGATAGAAGAGGGTCTCTCCCTTGTTGTGAAGGATTGGTTGCACTACAACCTCATTTCATCTGATGTCTCACCAAATGAGACGATATTAGTGACATCAGAGGTAAAGATCCATGGTCTCAACTACAAATCTGGCAATGCAATTCTTAGGAAATGGGATGAATATGAAAGCCCATGCTTTGTCATGACCAAGTCTATTGTTAACCATCAAGATTCCAAGTTCCTTATCTGCAATGAACTTGTACATTTAACTTGAAGTCAAAGTAAAAGGACTGGATGCTGTGGTGGGTGGACGTGTTTTTGTTTGCTCCTCGTTACCGCTACACACTGTGGATAGTGGACATAACGTTACATTGAATCAAATACTAGCTATTCGATTCATCTCATCTAGTATCATGTAATACATCATTGTGAGTGAGTGGACTTCGTTTTCATCTATGATTGATGTATATTACTCTTTCTGAACTGTATATATTTTTGTGATTGTGCTGTATGGCTAGGTATCAGTATGAGGCTCGTCCTCATAGGCTTTTGTCGATACCGACAACAGACAAAGCTTTCCCTGGACCCTTACTCCCTGATATATCATTTGAAAGACTGAACATTGACGATACCCTATCTTTGGTTATTCCGCAAAATAGATGTCCGGACAGTTTATTCTTAATGAAAGATCCTAGTGAGTATGTCATTGCAGATCTGCAATGTACTGTGAATGCGCCCCTTGAAAACCAGCACAAGTTACTGACAAAGGTGGGCTCTCTCGCTGAAAACAAAAGACAAATGTCTAATTGCATTGCCTCCTTACAAGAGAATGCTATGTTGAAGCGTAACCATCACAATTTAGAGAATGAGTTCCTAAAAGCACAAATAGAGAACAACTGTGCATGACTAATAATCAATCAATGTTAGGCCCCTTCGCAATAAAGAAATTGAACTGTGTAACACCATACTCTGCAAATTCGTGAAGATCTTATGTGCACAAGAAACATGGTTAACCAACGCAGACAGTGATAGTAATTTATCCCTAAATCCTAACTACTCCATATTTAGAATGGATAGACGCACTGATCTCAATGATGTTAAAAAGAGTGGTGGACGTATATGCATGTACATACACAATGATTTTGAGGTAGACCAAACAATATTGAATGATTATAATGTGTGCTCAGGTAACAGGAAGAGATTAGAGCAGAGCTTCGACAATGTGATAAGAACCGCAAAAAGTTCTGGAGGAAAATAAATACCTTATTTGGCAAGGGAGAAAAATCCCTACCAACTAGTTTTACTCATGAAGGAAAGGTTGTAAAATATATCGAAGCCAGCAACCTCCTAAACTCGTTCTTTGGTAAACTAGGAAGTGCTGAGAAAGACAATTAATTACAAAAATTATCTTTTACCTGAAATATCAATTCAAAGCAGCAGTAACATTATGATTACAGAATCTATGGTAGGAAGAAATATTAGAGGTATAGATATAACGAAAAATAGCGGTTTTGACTGGGTTAACTCTTAAACTCTGAAACTTATCCCTCATATCAGTTGTGTTGACCGCCGTGCAATGTAGACGTGTCCCGAGGTCGCTCCCCGGGACTCCCAAGCTTACCTGCTACATATGTGTGTTTCATCTATTCATCCACTTTCATATCACTCACCATCTGAAGGAAGGACCCAAACCATGTCTAGCACTTACCATTCACGGATTTAACATTTGCTAGGGTTTGGAATTCATGTTTGGAACTTGGACTATTACACCTACAAGCACCAACTATATGTGTACCGGTAAGAAACTCCACCCTGCATAGCGTGCCTGGATTATCGTGCTTGGCCCTGTACACACTCCTGCATTCGAGTCACTGTTTCAGTATTATATGTGTGTGCTCAATACTGCATTCGAGTCACTGTCTCAATATTATATATGTGTGTGCTCAATACCTATTATCATTCTACTTAGGATCAACTGCATTCTCAAAATGTTGTCCTGTAATGGTCTAATGGAAGAAGACTAACGAACGTCTGAACTTCATGAGAAGAACGAAGCAACTGATTTAATGGTAACTAATGGTACAGGCTCCTCCAGGAGGGTACATGCATAATAATGAGTGGGCGGAGCCCTTACGTAATATCCATGGCCTAGCATGTATAAGTAGACTTGCACAGTCCTAGCTAGTTAAGTATAATTAGCGATTTAAAGTAATGTGATAATAGGTGATAATTAATAATAATATAAATATAATGAGGTTACACAATGTTACGTAATGTTACATAACACTGCCCCCCCCCCGCCCTCAATCAGATACGAAGTATCGAGTGAGGGTGTACCCTAAAAACTTACAAGAAAATTTTTAGGAATTTTTGAAAAATTAAAAATATTAAGAATTAATAATTTTTAAATAGCTGTGCTGTTACCTAGTTATCCATACCAAGCCATATGCGCGGTTACATTGTGCGCAAGAAGATATTAAATACATAAAGCAAATCATACGATTTAATTACCATTTTGTAAAATATTTTCAATAAATTCATAAAGATTTAAAAACGTCGTTATGAACATGTAAGAGTGTAAACTCAGAAAGTGAAAGAACTGCTAATACTAAGGTCTTAATCGCTTGAAAAATCTGGCTAATATCTTACACAAAGGGTTCCATGTCATAATAAAAATAACAAAATGACAAGGTCTGCAAACACCGCAAGTGTTAACCCTATGAAAAACCAAATTCCAGTGTTAAATTCCCAATAGTACGGTCCGATCTGAGAATTTTACTCTAATCACACATATTAAAAGAACATCGCGTATACCAACACGCGTGGAATCCTGAAATATATTGGGATCCTATGTTAAAGCCTAAATAGTCCGGTGCAAACAGGAACAAACTACGTCGTTCTAATTTTTCCTATGTTAAATTCCCAATAGGTCGGTCCAAACAGTGACACCAGCCGGCGCCACCGTCGAATCGGTTTTGGACCGGACACCTACCAAGTATAAATAGCTGGTCATTTGTGCGGTGAACCATTGAGAACGCCACCGCTGAGCCGAACACACACCCGTACTATGGGCTACAAAGTTTTTTTCAGAAAGAGATTGTTATATTCTACTGTTGTCTACCTACACGCACATAGGCAAGGATCCATTGCCGAATGAGCAAGAGTATTGGTATATTCCAACTACCCGCCTCCCATTCCTGGTCCATAGCCTATTCCTTATTCAAAATTAGATCTTGTCTAATCTAGTAATATACAAAAAAGTTTACCGATACATTTAGTTATCTCCTTTTCAAATAAATACCCGGAGATAAATAAATTCAATAATCCCGCAAGGCCTGATATGTAATCAACTGGCCTCGCTTGCTGATTATGTAACAGGTTAACCCCATCCCCTTCTACTCCTACAAGGATGACGGTTCACCCCGTCGCTACGCTCGATTTTTCAATCGCATAGCAAAAATGTCTTCTTTCTGCATCTACTTGCAGTAGAATACATGCAAAATAATTACCCGTGGGTACATATGACTAGCTAAATAACACTACAACTTCAAGTAATAAAGCGACTGATCCGCTAGACTTAGTATTGCTGACGTATCATATCCACCTAGTCATAAGATCATATAAATCTCTTGGTCTATGGTATGTCAATCCTACTCACGCTATTTACACCAGTAAAAAGAAACCATCTGTCCTTATTGGAAACAGATCTAGTGACTCCTTTAAGAGTCTGTACTACATAGTCGTCCCCTGTTGGTGTGATTACACCCTGGCTTATGGCCATCGCATCGTATCCTCAGGGGGTATCCTATTACGTATACAGTACTTAGTGCGCAGTAAATCACTTTACAGCCATATGCCACTGCCGTGTGGCGCTAAATAAACAAAACACTTGAGGGAACCATATGGGTTATCTCAATCCTCAATGTATAACTCAAAGTAGTTCCTCTAAACATATTAACTGTTATGTCTGGTAATTAGATCTACACTAAAAATACACATATACCAAGAGAGCTGAGTACCTACTCAGTGTAATCAAAGCAAACAGAGTCGATGATACGACCTAATCGTAGGCATTAATGGCCTCACCAATCCTGTATGTACATAAAGTCGTCATCGATCAACACATATAAATCACACACAAGTAAGGGAATAAAAAAATAAAAGCAAGAAGAAATGCAATGAATAAAGTCAGACAATAACGCTTGTCTGTTGCATGAAATGTCATTTAAAGTTATCGACTGAATTCCAAAGAACCCAGGAAAAAAAATTTTAGCTTGTATAAACAAGTAAAGTCCTTCCTCTCTTTCAAGAGAAATTAAAGTCAATATTATTTAGTAAAGGTGCCGTTGCTGTCCACCTTGACAAATGGGGGCGATCCATTTGCCATTTGAATCAAATATTAAATAAAATGTTAATGTCCTTGTAAAGTAAAATTATATCTGGCACTCCTAGGGTGATCCTGTCACATTCGTGGCGTGGGGAACTATAAGCATCTCCTCTTCTTGGCCACTCTCTCTTGCCGACAAGTACGCCGCCGTGCTCCTGTAAGAAAGCATCGACCACATACCAATGACAGGTTGCATAATACTTTGGGTATTTTGTAAATGATTATTTTAAAATTTCACAGTTCTTTTGTGCCAATATTTCCCATGAAAGCCACATCACAGAAAGTAAAACATCAACATACATTAACAAGAGGAAAAGACGGATATAAAATATTCGTGAGAAAAGAACACCCTACACGTCTATAAGGGCAAGAATAACTATTGTTTCAGTCCATATATTAATTATATATAGACTTACATGTTCACGTTGGACCCGTTGGGGTCGTTGATCCACGGGATCTGGTAGGATCCGTTCTTGGATTCAATCACCAGGACATACATTGCCTCTGATGATGGCTCCATGATGGCTGCCAGTTCGCTTCTGTACCTCCTATCCACCTTTACGTTGGTTGGAAGCAAGATCTGTTTGTTGGCCCTATGGATCTTCAGGGATAGGGCAGCCTTCCAACGGAGGTCCAATGATAGATTGCAACAGCAGCACCAATTGACATGAGACTTTCCCAACCTTAGAGGTGGGGCTGGGGAAGATCCAAGAATAGAATTCACTTCAAATGGGATTTGCATTAAACGTATTGAGACCAGACTCTCATCCGAGTGCAATCTCAGAGTGATCCAAGAGGCTGATTCATCGTTTACATCTTTCGTACACCTTTTACACGTGAAACATCTAGGCAAATAATTGCAGATACATCTCCTGTTTTTCCACAGGAATCGCAGGATCTTGAAGGCAATAATTGCTGCAATTATTTTGAGAATTGCCTGTGTTGGACTTGGGGGTTCGTATGGCAGTAGGTCTTGAGTCATAGGTTGTGGGGTTGGGATATCGAAGCCCAGATTTATGTCCTCGAAGACTGGGGCCGATAGGTTTAATCTAAAAGCTTGAATGGGCCTCACAAACGTGCAAATAATTGCCAGCTTGTGAATCCTATAAAATAAATAAAATGAAAATATTGTCACACCAAGACTGATAATCAACGCTATGTTTATAGTGGCTGGATGAGTCGACATGGTACTAACTGACTTTTTCAGAGTTTCCCACCGATCATTTGCCATTTTGTCAGCCACTAATAGCTCGTTAGCCAGCCTCTCTGTGTTCATTCCTGACTCTATAATCGATTTGGGTAGATGTGACAATGCTGCATGCATATCTTGGGGTGTGGGCAAATTTAGATGAATTCGTGATCCATGTTTGGTTTCTCCAGTTAGATTTTTGAATGGAATTTTAAAAATTGCTGCTATGGCTAAATTAAATCCTGATTCAACAAATATACTGGTCTGATTCCAAGTAATACATCCATCCCTAGGGGCAGAGATTACTAAAGATCCACTAACTAGGGCACAGTCGCAAGGGACCTTGACTATAGCCAAAAGGCTCAAAGCCATCCTAGTTCTGGGTCGTTTGTGACAAGCCAAAGTCACTTTGGTCGTACGACCAACCAGTAGGTGTTGCATCCTATTCATAGTCAAATGAAAGAATGGGGTTGGTTTAGTCAGATATGTGTGGAATACACATAACCGAGCAATTTCAGAAGCTTTATCTTTAAAAATGGCCGAATAACAAGTTTCTTTTCCCTTTAGAATATGAGTTGGAGGAGTAAAACATGCCACTGAATTCCTGAGCTGTGTGCACTGCTCGAACGAATGAATTTTCATTTCGAAATAAATTCCCTGAAGGGGACATTTTGCCAGAATATGGGGTATCTCGGTCTCTAACATGGTATACCCTGTTGAATCGTTCGAGCTACTGTGAATAGGTATGCCGAATTTCAGGGGTCGATATGCAATGCAGTTATCGTCATTATGTGAAATTATTAGTGGAATTGTTATCAACAGAGAATTGTTTTTAAAGGAAAAATTTTCTACTCTAGTGTAGGAGCTGTCCAAGGAATCGTCCAAAATCCTCAACGTGGGAGATTGGACTTTCAACTTGGTTGCTACAGGTTTCAACAATTCTCTTAGGCCTCCCATCGGAAGAAATACATCCGACAAAACACCATGTTTTAAATCGTCCAATCCCTTCAATAATGTCCTAGCTGTATCTATATATTCTATTAGTACTAACAAATTTAAAGTTGCTTCATGCAGCATCGCATGTAAAGCCATGGTGTTAGATATTTCTGAAGTTAGGTTAGCTACAAAGGCATTGATCTGGTTCGTCAGATCCTTAATTTCGTCGGTAGAGTTTATAAATAATTTCCCTACCTCACTATTGTGTTTAGAAGCGTGCCTGAATAAGTTTTTCAATTGCTTAGTAAGACCTAAAACTACCTTATCCCTGTTCACATCGGATAATTTTCCCAGTGATAAAGTATCTATTAAAGCATCAAGCTTGCTCTCCACTAAAGCCAAATGGGGGTCTGTAGCTAAGCCTAGGGCTGCAGAAACTGTATCGCCTATAGGCTGTAAAAACGCTTTTCTCTTATACCTATTGTATCTGTCGTTTGCCACATTCTCTATTTTATCAAATAACTCAAGTGCTGTCCCATAAACAAGCTGTAATAGGCCTTGGATCTTATCTCTAATAAGTCTCATGTCTGATGTTGTATTGTAGTGATTTTCCATCCTAACGATTGTTCCATTAGGTGGCAAAATCACTGTTGGGATTGCTATTTGGACATAGGTTTTTTCCACGTCCGTCAAGATGGGTTTCCTCGTTCCAGCAAATGCAACCCCGTAGTTGTGTTTCACTACAGAGTCCGCATTTGCCCATACGGTGAGGAACAGAAGCCTAAACGAAGGTAAGAAAGAAAAGAAAAATTCTCGTAAACTTTTGTGTTCAGAATTCAAAACTAAAGCGATATTTTCCCAAAAAGTATATCCCGTCTATATTACCGACTGGGCTTATGCTTAATCTATTTTCACGATTAAGGCTATCTGTCGGGGGCCTCTTGCCACTAAATGACTTATCTCCACTATCATGCTCACATATAAATAACAACATACGATAAAAGAAAGAATAATATTCCGGTGTAATCCATGAGTAAATCCTTGGCATTGATGGGTATCCACATAAGTATAAACATCAGAGCAATCATAAATCAAGTCTCAAAACGACACTTACCAGATTGCAAGACGGAACATGGTGATCAATCGTTGTGCCTATCGTGTAGCAGCTCACTATCAGTGAAAAATAAAACGAGCAGCTCAACTCTCCCCGATGGTTTTGGCCACTGCTAAGGAAGAACTTGAATTCGGCTGGTCATATAGTAATGTCCGCCTCAAGCCATGAATAATCTTGACCAATAGCAGCTTAAGACCCTGGAATTGCTCTTCCTGAGGAAGACATTCCGCACCATATATAGCAAGGGGGGCGTATACTAGGAGCTGTCGTGCCACCATCACTCAGCATCATTTACATAATACGATTGCATCGTCCCATCCTACTGGACTTGCATAATAATGCCGCCTATCTGACTCAAAATAGATACCATCTGTTCAACCCACGGGGACCCCGGATCCTAGTAATTTACTCTAAGATATATCCTGTCGACCAGAATTATTTTCCTATTTATTTGCTGTCTCTAGTATTTTGATAAGCTTGTTATCAATCGCACTGGATTTCTTTATAAATTGTACATGTACTGGCCTTTTTACCTCTACCCCAGTCTCCAAATTCCTGATCTTCACAGTATATGGGGATGGGAACCCACACACAACGAATGGTCCAGCAAATTGTTGCTGCAATTTCTTTGCTGTATTTTGCCTTAGCAAACGATGTACTTTAGCATAGACTATAGATCCAACGTCTAATGTGTGGGGCTTGGCCTTCGTATCATGCTTCTCTTTCATTTTTCTTTCCCTCTCTCTCCTGCTTTTATTTGCAATTTCAGCCGCTTCAGCCTTTGTTTTCATTATTTGTAACAACTGATCTATTACTGGCTGAGTGTGGGCTATGTCATCTTGCAGTTGAGCCTCTGAGGGAATGATCGGGTTTTTGCCGAATGCAAGGAGATAGGGCGATATGCCAGTGGTGTAATGATCTGAAGCGTTCAGAGCAAATTGGATATTAGGTAAAAATAAATCCCAATTCGTCTGATTTTCATTCACCATCGTCCTTAAACAACCAATAATCGACTGATTTTGGCGTTCTACTTCTCCCTGTGATCGACTTAAATATGGCGAACCATGCACTTGTTTTATTCCCCAAGCTTTGCATTTTTCTCTAAAAGTTTCTCCTATGTAACAGCTGCCATTGTCGCTCCTCAAGATCTTAGGGACACCGACGTATGCTATTACATATTTATGGAATTCAGCTGCTACCCTTTCTGCTGTAATAGCTGGTGTCGGCCATATAAAGCAGAACTTTGAAAAATGATCAGTCACTACCTGGATGTAACAATTATTCCTCTGTGTTCTAGGTAGAGGACCCATTGCATCTATCATCAAAGTTGAAAAAGGTGTGAAAGTCGTTTCTCTGATCTTCATGGGGAGCTTATTCGGATGCTTTACACTTTTAGATTGAAGACACTCATGGCATGATGTAATATGGTCTTTCGTATCTCTAGCCATCGAATTCCAGAAGAATCGGGCCTGGAGTAAAGAGAGTGTCTTTGCATAGCCAACATGTGCATTAATTGAATTACCATGTACATAATTGATCAAGGGGGCCTGTAATGTCTGTGGAATTACCACTTGAAAGGAATTTGCCATCTGAGCTATCTTAGTCCTCTTAGGCAACCTGCAGAGTATGTTATCCTGAATGAAAAACATATCGTGTGTGGTCAGAATTAACCTAGTCAACTCATGATTCTTGGGCAATTGTTTTCCTTCAATGTAACCTGACATTAGTTTACAAAACAAATCATCCCCCTGCGCCAGCTGTAATTTCAGCTTATCAAATGGCAACTCAATCGTATGTTTATTCGCCATTCCATCTCCAGGATTTGGGGTATTTATCCTGTTCCTGGAAGTGTATTTTCCTGGTCTGATTACAGGTCTTGCCTTTGTTTTCCTAGCCTTCTGGATGTTGCTTCCCTTAGACACACAAACTGGGGTAGACATTTTATCCCTACTAATCCCATCTGGCTTGCTAGTCAAGGGTCTTGTATCAACATTTCCTAATTGCTTTGCACGATTTTGAGCTCTCGTTTCCACTGGAGCAATTAGGATTTCCTCTACAGTGTTTATCGCTGGCTCATCGTTATGCAATTTTCCTGGAAGGTCTGGAAACTCAGGAATTTGTGGATCTTCATTATCTAATTCCTGTACCTGTCCTGATGTCTTAAGTATTTTTCTGCTCTTGTAGAGCATGATGGGGTTATTTTCGCAAGGATCCTCCTGTTTATAGTGTTTAGTGGCTTGGATGGGATTGAATGTTACTGATTTCTTCATCTCCACATGTGGGACTGCTGGTATATTTGGATCATATATTCTTCTCGATAAAACATCTGGGATGATGTTCAATTTTCCCTTGATGTATTTGACCGAAAAATCAAACTGTCCAAAGAAATCTAGCCATCTAAACATTCTACCAGTTAGATCCTTTTTAGTGTTAATTGCAGTAAGGGCTGCATGATCGGTAAGAATCGTGAAATGCTTAGACATAACATAATGTCTAAACTTTCCTAGGGCGAATCGGATGCCTGCCAATTCCTTTTCTGTGGCACTGTATTTTTGCTCAGCTGGGGTTAACCCTCTCCCAGCAAAGGCAATTGGTCTCAAATTCCCATTAATATCGGCTTGAGATATGCAGGCCCCTAAACTTTGGTTAGAAGCATCTGAAGCTAAAATAAATTCTTTTGAATAATCTGGATATACCAAAACTGCATCCTCCAGAATTGCATTTCGAATTTTATTAAAAGCACTCTCTGCCGCAGACGTCCATACAAACTTAACCTTTGCCTTGGTCAGCATATATAGGGGCTTCATTATCTGGCTAAAATTAGGAATAAACACCCTATAATAATTAGCCAGCCCAGCAAACGAACGTACTTGTTTCACTGATTTTGGGGTTGGAAACGATCGCAAAGCGTCTAGTTTTGCTGGGTCAGGATGTATCCCATCCTTGTCGACAATGAACCCTAAAAAGGGGACTCTACTGAGACCAAAGGAACACTTTTCCTTTTTAAATTTGATATTCGCCCTATCAAAAGCTGTAAATACATTCTTGATATCCTGCACGTGAGAATCCCATGTAGGTGATGCGATCACCACATCATCTACGTAATAGAATGCATTTGGGACTGCTCTCAACACATGTTCTATTAGAGAATGAAATGCTTTTGGAGAAGTTTTAAGTCCCATTGGCATGACTTTGTACCTATACACTCCTAGAGGCGTATTAAATGCTGTAATAAATCGATTTTCTTCCCTTAAACCCACCTGATGGAAACCAGCAAATGCATCTAAGCGAGAGAAGAATCGACCTTGTGTTTGCCCCACAGCTTCGATAGTGTCGTCGGCGCGTGGAAAAGGTCTTATTTCGTCCTTTACAGAGCGATTTATTTGCCTATAGTCAATCACAAGACGCCAGGCTCTTTTACCGTCTGTTGTCATTGGTTTTTGTACCAAAAAACAAGGTGAACTAAATTCTACAGGATCCACACATTTCTCGATTAAATTTTGCTTTACCTGGTCCTTCAGAATTCCAGCCATAACCTTGGTCATGACTGGGTTCATTCGGTATGGCTGTCTCATTGTGGGACTAAAATCTGGTTTTAAATCAATGCCATGTTCATACTCTGTAGTTAACCCTAGTTTTTTATCCTTACCGACAAAAGAATTTTCATGATCATGCAATAGACTTAGTAACTCCTTTTTCTGTTCAGGATTCAAATCCTCGCCGATCTGAAAATCAACTACCTTATCATTGTTTTCACTCGATTGTGCGACCAATTCATTCAAATTTTCCACCTCTTTGGGGGAATAAAACTCGTCCTCGTGAGCCAACGTATATATACCCAGAATTGTTCCTCTCTCGATAGTTGTGGCTGCTTTGGAGGCATTAAAAATGGTTATAGGAACTTTATTTTCTCCAAATGGCTTAACTAACGCATGTTTAACAAGGAAAGAAACTGGCCTCTGTCGCTGCAAATTCTCAGTCACTCCCATTGAATTTAACATATCTTCATAAGAAGTGATTGCCGCGACAGTGGTGTATTCAGTCCCCGGAGCTATCACAAACCTACGTGCAGCTCTGATAGGAAACACCTGTTGTTTTTGTCCTGATTTGAAGCTAATCTTTGCTCTAAACTTTCGTAAAAAATCAACTCCCAGTATCATGCTTCTGGTTAACGCAGGAAGAACGATAAATCTATGGGTGAATTGTTGGCCTTCTATCATGAAATTTAACTCGATTTTCTTATAACAATGATGTGCTCCTCCATCTGCAACAAATATTTTAATATTACAGCGTAAAACCTTCCCATTGGGTATTTTACTTCGGATTTTCCTGAAAAATGCAGAACTAACACAAGAAATAGTGGCACCTGTATCAACAAGAACTGGCATATTCAAATCTTTTACCTCGATTTCTATGCAACCTTTATCAATTGGAGCAGTGACCGAAACTTTCTCACCTTTATGTTTGGCTTTCCTCAGCTTCAGTACTGCTTGGCAATTGTCGTCGTCCCTGTCTGTGTTGGTGGAAGAAATAATGTTTTTCTTTGTACCAGCAAACTTGCCTATTCTAATTCTGGATATTCTGTCTTTTTCTGCTACCGATTTACTAGGAGAAACACACTCTTGTTTGGGATTGTCCATTGGCTTGCCTAATTCGTCAACAATTTCATTTATGCTGTGTCGGTCGCCCTCCCAGACACAGCCTATTCGTTTAAATCATCACTCTCTTTGGAGGATGATCTGTGGGGGGTGACGTCTCTCCATTTGTTTTCACCTCCCTTTGGCGATTTCGATCTATGTTTCTTGTCCTTGTTGAAGGAAACCGATTTGTCTTTGCTATTGCTTCTAAAATGCTTTTTGTCCTTTCTATAATACTTTTTCTCATCACCACTTTTCTCCCTGCTGGAGCTTCTGTTGCTAAAATTGCTGTGGCGACTGGACGACCTCTCTCTGCTGCTATCGTAGTAGTCAGAGCTGTCATAATTCTTGTGCTTTGATCTGTATTTCTGAGGCTTTTCTCCCTTCTTTTCCTGGGCTTTCCTAGCCTCTCTATATTTATCAGCTCGAGATCTGTGATATTGCTCTCTCTTACGATCACTATCCTCGCTGTATTTCTTTGTATAATTTTTTTCTTTCTTCGAATACATCATGTGTATTGCTTCCTCCATAGGCATGTGGCTAGGGGCTCTGTCGGAGGCTATCATTCCCTCATGCTTGGCTGCTATTTTTGAGGCCTGATCTAAAGTGGTTGGAAATTCAGAGGCCACTCTTCCAGCCAATTCTGGTCTCAGATTCGTAACATAGAATCTGATCTGGACATGTAAGGGAACATTTGCCTTAGAGAGTAAGGTTAACATATCGTTGTCATAATCTATCACCTTCTCGTGCCTGCCCTGCTTTCTATGGGAATAATCCCTCAACACCTCAGCTAAAGGAAGCTCGCTGAATTTAGCAATAAAATCAGTCTTAATGCGATTATATGGCAATGTGTCGCCATATACACCAACTATTTGATTATAGAAGGTCTTAGCCCTCCCCGACAAGTATTGGACCAGAGTGGTAACCATAAGCTGGTTATCCTCGCGAATAGGCACTGTAAATGCCTCAAATTCATCAAAGAATTCATTCACAGGTCTCATAGCTGTGGGCTTGTCAAAAACCAAGGGGGGCTTTCTGTATTGCTTGGATAATGCTGCTGTCGAAGTGAGGCCAGTAGCCTCTGCTTGCCTTCTCAGAGACACATCCAGAAAAGCAGTCTGATCTAATCTCATCTGCTTTATTTCATCCACCAAATCGTAGAGATGTTGACCATAGGGTGGGGGTGGTGGTCTGTACATCCCTTGTTGTACGTTTGGCAATTGAAAATTTTGTTGCTGTCTGTTAGGGGTCTGGTTCCTAGGATAATTCTGCCTAGGCACCTGTCTGTGAGGGGGTGTATTCCTACCCCTTCCCTGTCTTTGTCGTCCTCTTTGGATCCCCTGATCAATGTTTCTTGGCTGGGGAGCTTGATTCACATTAACGTTGGGATCTGGGACTTGGTATTGCTGTGGCTGATTCACAATATTTTGGGGCTGTTGTGGCACTGCATTTTGTGCCTGTTGTTGCACAAAGTTTTGTCCTTGTTGTGCCACATTTTCACCGTATTGCTGATATTGTCCTTGAGGTGGAACATACTGGTAGGGGGTATAGAACTGTTCATGTATACCAGCATTTCCCTCATCTTGCACGTGCCTGGGAGAAGGCAAACCTCCCTGTCTATTCGCCATATCCCACCAGTTTTGATATGGATCAGGTCTAAGTGGGACTTGTTGCTGTACGTGATGGGGGGTTATCACAGGGGGTCTTGGACCATTTATCACAGGGGGTCTTGGACCATTCACGTTAAACACTGGGGCCTGTGGGAAATTCTTCAGAATAGGCCTCTGTGTCTGTTGCATAAGCTGATTCAAAGTTGGTTTTGCAGGGGTCTGTAAAGGGGTTTGAAAGTTGTCGTTTAAACCAGGGGTCTCGAATGGGTAATATGGCCCTCGATTAGCTTGATCTGCTTGGTTTATCTGATTAGCTGGGTTAATCCTCGGAGAAGGAGGTGTTGGCACCCTAGGGGTTAACACTCTCTCTCTGTGATTATTTATGTCCCTTTCATCAACCTGGTTTTCTTCCACAACATTTCTTTCAATATTATTATCAACATTCAAACCGACCTGAGGCTGATTTTCCTGCAACTCCTCCTGTTGATTCTCCACTGGATTAGCCGCTTCCACAGCTGGCTCAGGCTCCTGCTCTCCCTCTAAGTTAAGGTCCACTCCTTCTTGCTGGTCTTGCTCATCTCCAACGAGCTGCTCCTCCTCGTCTGACACGTCCTCAATGTGTTCCTCGTGCCCAATATTGTTTCCAGCCAACTGCTGTACGTTTCTGTTAATAATTTCGTCAATTAAGTCCACATTTATATCGTTGTTCACCACCTCCTCCTGTTGATTTTGACGAACTGGTGGTGGAGGTAATGGAATTGCTTCTGGATTTAATCTTGCATTTACATTTGGGACATTTTCCATGTCCTGAGGCACTTCGTATGGGTCTTCAACAAATTCCAATTGCCTCGGCTGCTGGTTCAAGATTTTGCCTCTATTCTCTCGTCTCTGTCCTCTCGTTACTATCGCCTGCGGTAACGCTGCCAAACGCTCAACGGAACGTTTAATCTTGTCGAACAGAGCCAACTCAGGCGTATTCGCAGCCTCTTCCATCGCTCAAAAACATGCTTCAAATTGCAAATAAACTCGCTTTTTGTGAGAAAAAAAAATCTCTATGTCCAAGATCGAGCGGGTTGTCCGCCAGTGTAATGGTCTAATGGAAGAAGACTAACGAACGTCTGAACTTCATGAGAAGAACGAAGCAACTGATTTAATGGTAACTAATGGTACAGGCTCCTCCAGGAGGGTACATGCATAATAATGAGTGGGCGGAGCCCTTACGTAATATCCATGGCCTAGCATGTATAAGTAGACTTGCACAGTCCTAGCTAGTTAAGTATAATTAGCGATTTAAAGTAATGTGATAATAGGTGATAATTAATAATAATATAAATATAATGAGGTTACACAATGTTACGTAATGTTACATAACAGTCCATGGATGAACGCCTCTCGGCTATTGAGGAGAATTGTAAAAATCGCCTGATACCGGCTAGCCATAAGGTGGATAGGGTACAGGCATATGCCAACCGTCTAAACTCGAGGATTATACAATTAGAACTTTCACATGTATCTTTGGTCACAAATAATCTGGAAGAGTATTGTCTTGAGTTGGATAGGGGGCAGAGGCGGCGTCACATTATTTTGTCAGGCTATACTGAGACTGCCGATGAAGTCAAAAATAGAACTAATACTTGGACAAAAATGGTTGAACTCTGTAGAGCAATAGATATGACTTTCCAGGCAAACGACCTAGAGTTTGCCTCACGCATAGGTATGAAACCCCGTAAGAAAAATGCCTCCCGTGACATTATATTGAAATTCCGGGACGAAGAAACTCGCAACCAAATCTTTAAGAATAAAGCCCGCCTTGGTCATTCCCCTGCTTATAGGAATTGTTTCTTCAACCCGGATCTCCCCGACAAGTTGGCCCATAGACATGCTGACATGTGCCAAATACTTGCACATGCCAAAGCAAGTGAATCAACCCACAAAGTTGCCCTAGCTAAGGGAAAAATTAAAGTAGATGAAATAGAGTACTCCCATGATCAACTAAATGAGCTCCCTGACGGCCTAAAAATCAAGGACGTTAAAAACAAAGAAATTTCAGGGGCGATCGGGTATCAGGGAGAATACTCCCTCTTTTCAAATTTCAGTCCAACTAAATTCAGGTTTAATGGCCACAATTACAGCTCTGCCGAGAAAGCATACCAACACACAAAGGCCTCACAAACAAATAACCAGTTAATAGCTACAATTATAGACAGCACAACCTGCCCTGCTTGGCTAAGCATTGCGAGGACAAGTGTGGTCAGCACGACACGTGGGACAAAGTCAAGAACCGTGTCATGAAAGACATTTTGACAGCCAAGTTTCAACAACATGCTGAGGCAAAAGCCAAACTCCTGGACTCTGGTAACAGGACATTGGCAGAATGTACCTTTGATAGGTGGTGGGGGACAGGCATACCCTTACATAACAGTTCACTACTCGACAATGCTACCCAGTGGACTGGTAAAAACTTTCACAGAGTCCTGTTGGGGGAGGTCAGGGAGGAGTTACACAGAGAAGCTTATATCAGACAACCTCTACCACCCCCCGACGATGATGATGAGGACATGAGGGAAGAAGGGATAACTGATTACACTGAGGGAGTACATGGAATGTCCAATGAGAATGAGGCAATGGCAGGCGATCACTTGATGGACAATGGGTCTACTACCACCTCTGTCTCAGCCACCCCCTCTAACAATGAAGATAGTGACGATGACAAAGCAGATGAAGCAAGTGCCCGTACACCCAATGCCATTAAATCTGACACCCCTCCCCCAGATGCTAGACCTAAAGAAAATATTGCCCAACCCTCAGACAACCCGCTCACAGCCCATGACCCCCCCCCCCCCCCACTGGTACCAAAGCAGTCCATGAGATTGAGTTCCAACTAACTGCCGCCCCAGTAACACAGAATATACCGCCCACAATCCTACAACCCTTGACCGCGGCTGCTCCTCAGTTACCTACCCAACCCAACAACCAACCAGGTAGACCAGCGAGACAGAATAGGAACCAATCAACATCTGCCTCTGATCCAATTATTACAAGATCGGCCAGAGAGAATAGGGGTGGTAGCCGAAATGCCAGTCCAGTTTCATCCAAGCACTCAAACGGCTGAGACGTTCTCCTTTGACTCTTCTGATACCAGCGCACGTGCAATTCCTCTACCTGAAATGGAGTTCTTCCCTGACTCTACTGAGGAGGTAAAATCTCTCATTATATGCGATTCTCGCGGAACCCACCTTCCCATGTATTTACAACACAATGAGATTCGTATCAGGATCTTGCCAGGCAAAGGCCTAAGAGCTCTATTTAACCTTGGCTGTGATTCTACCGACCATTACAGGCCAGAAATTGTAGTGTTTTTCGGCGGTATTTTTGACATTACCACCAAAAGTGCAATGACCCGCAAGGTCTCACTTAGATGGAATGACCGACAAGCTATCGAGAACCATCTCCAGGACGAAATTCTTTGGGTTACTTCGACCATGACCAATAACTACCCTGATATTTGCCCAATTTTCACGGGAATCTGTGGAATGTCGTTACATACTTATAATAGAGAATTTCACACCCACCCAGGCCAGCACAAGCTTAATGGTGCCGTCAGTGATATTAACTATTTTATAAAAACTCTTAACATCAATCATGGCATCATACACCCAACGATGACGAGCAAAGTACATCGCAGGTATATGGGTCGTACACAGAACAACTACGGCGCGCTTGCGTATGGTCTGCACCCGAAAGAAAACATGGTAATTGACTGGGCCAGGAACCTCGTCAAGTGTCACGACCACAACACTTCGCATTAAAACTGCCTGGCATATGCCTAACCACCCGTGCCCAGTCTGGGCTCATGTAACCATATTGTGTCACAATACATACCCTATGTTCCCAAGATCTATTGTATATGCTCACTGAATATGTGCTACTGAGCCCATGCATATTATATATTTCCAACTAGTGGCCTATTGTGATTCTCCTATGGTCATTCATTATGTTTACTACTGTATTGTGTTTGTTCTTTTCCCCTATGTTCCATGCTCCACTGGTTTAACATATATGCCCACTGAACATGTGCTATTGAAGCCCATGCATATTAGTTTCTCCCAACTAGTGGCCCTGAGACTTGCCTACGGTCAATCATTATGTATGCTCACTGAATATGAGTCATGTACTCATGCACATAATGCTCTACCCACTAAGCATTGATGTTCCATTATTTTTGTGATTATGTTCTTGTTATTGAAATATTGCCTTTAACATGCGGTTGGTTGGGTTATGACATATGTTCACTGAATATGCGCCACAAGGCCATACATACTGTCTACCCCTATTAATGATACCTCATTATTTACGTGTTATGACTTATATATGCCGACTATGTTTGATTACACTGCCATGTCTCAACTTTATGTCCATTGATTATGAACTGTATGCGTACATGCATATTCATTTCATCAAGTTTTCAACAAGTATTCAACAAGTATTCAACAAGTATGACTTGATGATTTGTTTCTATTATAGTTTACTAGTATGATTGTATGCCCCACTGAATATGAGTTACCTGTGCTCATGCATATAAATCAAACACTGGTAATAACCATATACTATTCTTCTCGCCTGAAGATCTATTATTATCACACGTTCATTAACCATGCGTATATGCACACTGAATATGAGGCTTCCACGCCCATGCATATATACTACCATAAGAAAACAATGATTTACTAACCCCATACCAGGGAGGCTTCAGGAAAAACGCCTCGACTACAGAGACTACCTATCTACTCCTACATAAACTAGTTACCAACCGTAACTGTAAATTAACTAGCAGTCTTGTATTTTTCGATTACCAAAAGGCCTTCGACTCGATAGACCATGAAATTCTACTCACTAAGTTAAGCCACCTAAAACTCCCTCTCTGGTTCCAAATTTGGGTTAAAAATTATTTAACCGATAGACAACAGAAAGTACGAATTAATAATTACTATTCTAAAAACCTACCGATTAAGTGCGGAGTAGCCTACCCCAAGGTTCTATCTTGGGGCCACTCCTATTTAATCTCTTCATTAATGACATCTGTTATCTACCCATTAAGGGCGATATACTGCTTTTTGCGGACGACATTGTTTTAATCAATAGTAATGATATATATCACGAGACCCTGGCCCAATGCCAACATGATACTACATTGATAGCCGATTGGAGTCTTGCTAATAAGCTATCTGTCAGTCTACCTAAAACCAAAGCCATGATTATACATAGTTCGATCACTAGAAATCCGATTCATCCACCACCTGTACTACGAATTAATAATACTTGTATTGCATGGGTTGACTCATTTGTATATTTAGGCCTTACAATAGACTCCAAGCTAAGGTTTGACTGCATGAGCAAAAACATCCTAAAATCATCCAGATTATACAATATTTATATTAATCGTCATGCACTGGACACACATACACGTCTGATGTTAGCGAAATCAATGATAATTACTTACTTAGATTACTGTAATAACTGCTATTTAAATTGTACGAAAGCACAACTTGACCAGCTGCAAATATTCCAGAACAAGGTGTTGAGGTTTGCCTTAAAAAGGCCACGTAGATACGACATACATTTGCTCCATGTAGAATCAAAAACCATGACTATTAGAGAACGCATCTTTTTCAATTGTTGTAAATTCTACCATAAACAGCTACATGCTTGTCGTGTTGATTGGATTGTACGTGCCAGAAATGATGGAGTCCATGATCTAAGAGGGAACCGCAACCTAAACTTTGAAGTGCTACGCCCTACATGTACAACCTACCAAAAATCGATCGCTTTTAAAGGCGCCCTCTGGTGGAATGGTCTACTGGATGTCCTTAAAATGATCCAAGACACTGATCGCTTTAAACTCAGGCTTAAAAATGATATTCTACAGAACCGGGTTCCAATACCAGATTTCTAAACCCCCATGATACTAGACAAATATAAGTATTTAATACCGTGTTACCCCAGATCTAAGACAATAGTTACTGATGGTAATCCTTCCTTCATCTTCTATTTCAACCACCATCTCATACCATCTATTCTACTCACCTCATTATTTCTACTATGTACCAAAGTGATTGTACACATGTTACGATATCAACACCTAAAATTTTATTGATTGAAATGTAATAGCCAATAATTCAGGGCTTGGCGGTATACCGGGTATAACCCGAGCCTCTCAATAAATAGCTATGGCATACGCCACTATATTATTATATCCTGAATAAAGATATGTTCAAAAAAAAAAAAAATATTACTCTTCTGATGAAATCATGCATTAAATCCTTATAATGCCAGCCAACTGGAAAGAATATGTTATCAAACCCATTCCAAAAGATGGGGACCTTCGGTTGTTCAATAATTTGAGGCCCATTGCTCTAGTACCTATAATGTCTAAATTATTAGAAAAATTATTATGTAATCCTCTTACCGCTCATATGGAAAGGAATAACCTTTTCACCGAAAGCCAAGGAGGTTTTAGACATAACCATTCTACAGACACCACTATATACGAATTCTTAACATCTATCCTGAACGGCATAAATGATGGGAAAGTAACAATGGCCTCCTATTTTGATATAGCGAAAGCTTTCAACTGTTTGAATCATGATATTCTCAATTATAAACTGGAGTATTATAAAATCAACCCATGTTTAAGACAAATTATTATGAACTATCTTAAAGATAGAAAACAGAAAACAGTTGTCAATAACATTACATCCTCTACTATATCGATTAAAAGAGGCATTCCTCAGGGAAGCCATCTCGGATCGATTTTGTTCCTAATCTTTATCAATGATTTACCAAACTGCCTTGTTGATAAATCGAATCCAGAATATCCAATTTATATAACTCTATATGCCAACGATACAGCCATTAGTGTCTCAGATAGTGATCATAAGAACTGTGTCGAGGTCAGCCAAATTGCTGCTAATAGTGTTAACAATTGGATAAGCAACATGCTTAAACTTAATGAAAAAAATGTATAACCCAATTTATTGGTACAAAGATTAAAAAACCCATTAAACTATCAAATATATACAAAATTACAATAAATGGCCAACAAATCCCATGTAAAAAGGTGGTGAACTATCCAGGCTACAGGGTCGACGAAACCCTAACATTTGATCAACATCTCACGAGAGTAAAAAACTCTGCCATGTTTAAGCTTGTCCAACTGTATCATATTAGAAAATATCTTACCATCAATATGTCAGAAACTATTGTGAAGACACATGTACTTTCCTTAATGCAATACGGCCTCTTTCTAATGGGATTATCCCATGGAAATACCAAGACAAAATTACAGCAAATTCTCAACAAAGCAATTCGTCTGATTTATCCATATGATGCATGTAGCACTGAGGAGTTAAGCTATGTAATATCGAAAAGCTTGAGAAAAGAAGTAAAATATCATTGTTAAGGATCATATCTAGCAAAAAGGGACCTCCTTGTCGAAAAAAGAGAGATCACTAAAGAAACCAGACTTCAATCTGGATTTGTTTTAAAAATAGTAAAACCTACAAATGAAAAATTAAAAAAATCTTCACACTACCAAGGACCCTTTTTATGGAACAACCTTAATAGTACACTCAGAAATGGAGACTGGAACACCCTAAAAACATAATAATAATGATTGGATGTAAGTAATTAATCTGGTCGAAGAACGAATATCTAACCGTCTGGTGAAGAAAAGCATAATGAAAGAAGCTAAGAATCTCTGAAACCCTGTTGTTTTTAACTGATTGTACTTGTATTATACTATGTTACACTCTATATCTTGTACAAATATGAGGAGCTGATCTACGAAAATCGAAAAAAATCTGTACATATTATTTAGGAACAATAGTTCCAAAGGTGTGCAAAAACCGACAACATCAAATAACCTTACAAGTGTAGTGAAATATGTTGGTAACTGGAATAATAATATTAAAACTTTAATTCTAAGTAATGTTTAACAAAAATGATCTAATGTATAATGTCAACTTTGTAAATTTTTTCGTGAGTCTGAGTATATCAATGTAACCATCAAAACCAGCTCAATAAAATTTCTTTAAAAAAATAAATAGCTGTCACTGACGCACAGAAGAGTATTGATAATAATTGTGCATGTATTAATAACAATCTAGCTATACTTCAGGGAAAAATCGACAATCTTTAAAAACAAATGTCGGTGAACAAATCATTGATTGAAAAATTCAATCCATACACCCAATTCCCATCCCTGGTAAATAATGCTAGAGTTAATAGTCTCAAACAAACCAAAGCACTCACTCAACCACTGAGAAACCCATTAGGATCGATGAAGAAATGACATATCCAAGACCAAGATAAAGTCACTGTTATCTTCTCTCAAGGACAAAATTGACATTTTTAAGAGCATGAATAGGAATAACAACAACCAACTCCTAACAAATTTCCGCATTTCCTCCGACTCCACTGAAGAAAATGGTCTCACCTTCTATATGAAGTTCCTTTTCCTCATGTGCGCCAAGTACTGGACTCATTTCATGAGAAAACCTTTCAATTAACTGATACCAAATGAGCACTCAGTTGGTGAGAAATCCTTTCAACTTTCCTGAGACCGCATGTTGAGGTTCCCTGGCACTGGCATCTAGATTGATTGATTTGATTTGATTTGAAAAATATTTCATTCAGGTACAAATATATTTCTCTTTATTCTCGATATTCTCAGAATTGCCTGATCTAATTCACATGATCCACAGAGTGAAGTTATACTATGAGAAGCAGTTGATGCTTTGGAAGCCGAGATGAAGGATAAAAGGAAAAGAACATCTTTGGTAATTAAAGATTACTTTGATACAATTCAATATAGAATCTTGATACAATTCATTATAGAATCTTGGCTGTCAAGTTAATACAGCATATGAATTAGCATATTATTCAGGCCCTTTTTACCGGTGTCCATTTAGTAATGAAGAATTCTCATAATCAACATTTGCAATTATAGTAGGTTGATCCTATATATTCTCATAATGAACATTTGTAATTATAGAAGGTTGATTTTATATATTAACCAAATGGCATTTCTTTTCCAGGTGGAAATGTTTACCCACTGTGGTGGAATGGACCCCAGTAAGGCAGCCCATACCATAATGAATCGGCTGTTGGAGCCAGAGACTGCACAACAGTTCAATATGTGGGGATGTGGTGGCAAAGCACAGTTCACCAACTACACATTATTTGGGGTAGTAAAAGGTAAGCACAATGGTTTGAAAGATATATAATTCATTTTTCCCCCAATATTAATATTTTCCCTCAACATAATTTTCCCCCAATTAAGGTTACTCAGTACTGAATTTTTTTCTCAATGAATTTCGCTTAAACATTAGTATTCCAGCATATTGTAATTATTATATAGTTCAAGTATATTGTAATTATTATAGTGTATGATGATCTTGCTTAAAGTATTGTGACGAAATATATCAAGATAAAAGTGACATTTAGTCTCGAAACACATTTAGCCTTATTTTAGCAACTTGATATTCATTGACCGATCTGCAATTGATAAATATGATTCTTGATCTTCAGAGGCAGTCAAGAAGAACTTCCCCTCTGGTGGGCCTGCAGCGGACAAGGCTGTCCAAAAGGCGATAGGTGAAAACCTAAGGGGAGCAGAAATCTCATTGTTATCTCCTCAAAAACAAATAAAGTTTCTAACTCAGTAATATATAAATGTCAAACGAGGTGGAATAATTTAATGCCGGTTGCCCATAAGATAGAGGATAAGTATGCTTTTAAAAAGTATACTGAAAAACTCTTGGCACCTGACGTCCAGTTACCAAATTAGTTATGTAACTCTAGCTGCTCACACACTCAAACCCACATACTGAATATTGTAATAGGATTACTCTCTTTTTCACTTGGTCACTTGGTCACTCTAGGTTCTATGCTGCTATGCGCTGGAACAACTTATTTTAGTGTTTCACAGCTGATCTGCATTTAGCCTAGAGGGGTTGTTCTGTTGTAACTGTATGATCACAAAACATTAACTGTCTAGATGAATTTCTATGGCAGCACTATTTAACTTATCAATTTCATTATATAAATCCTGACGCATTGAAAAGTATAGATTCTGTTAACGATCAGTCTCTCAACATACTGTCATTAATTAATTAATAAATTTATTTAAGCAATATGCTTAATATGTTAACCAATGAATTGGCTGTAAGCCACCAAATTAAAACTAATTAATAATGTAAGATATCAAGGTATTAGGTTCTGTCACATAAGGGCAGTGACCCCTCAACACTGTTGTTGTGCCCCTTAGCGCATAACCAATCTTCCATTCTGCTATCTCTTTCACTGATAGCTTGCTTATTGTTGTATTTCTGCTGTTTTTTCAATTATTGTCACCAAGGAAAATAATGTAATGAGGCACTCACTGGAAGAGCTGGCACGCCAGATTTGAACAACCACCATTGTTTTGAGAAATTCGACAATAAAAGAATATTTGAATTGAATTGAATTGAACTCAAAAGCTAAAACAGAGAAAAGAAACACCCATCAATTCTGCCGAACTACCTGAATCTGCAGAACCAACTGGATCATCGAAATTACATTGATTTATATGCACAAGATTTGTAATAATGTGAAATATGTAATAATGTGATTTAAATATGTAACCATGCCAGAATAATAGTTGTGATAGCGTTAAGATTATTTATTGTAAATATTGACTTTCATATTGAATAATAAAGGAGTAAACTGTATATAATGTAACCATTGTCTTGTCTTCTCCTCAATTTCGCCGATAATAACTCATCTCTTTTTCATACAGCATAGTACAGTACAGTAATTACATTATAATATTGGATATAAATGAACCATAATTAAAGCTAATATTTTCAGTTTTCACCCCCGCAAAATTGACCATCCCTGTCCCCCGGCGAAATTGACTGCCCCCGTCCCCCCCTGAAGCCTGGCCCACAACGCACCCGCTGCGCTAAAAATAGATTTCTGAGTGCAAAAATAGCACCTTCTATTGCAGTCACATAGCGTTTTCATTGCGCAATGGGTATAAATTGAGCGACGCCAAAACAAAATGGACTGACAAAGGAATTTTTTTCCAGTCTGAATTCTTCCCTTTAAGTAATTTTTACCCGTCCCCGATCAAAGTTGATGACCTTACATTCAACTCAGCAGAGCAGGCATATCATTATGCTAGAGCCAATCTTTTGGGAAGAAGAGAGGAGGCAACGAGGATATTCCTCGAAAAAGACCCACAAAAAAATTTTAAAATCGTATCAGAGATAGTCCACTGAGAAGTGGAACAAGATTAAAATCCGAGTAATGAGAGCAGTCGCTGAGGAGAAGTTCTACCAAAATGAGGAATTGGCCGACCATCTATCCCAAACTGGTTCTAGACCAATATATGAAGCAACTAATGACCGCTTTTGGGCGATTGGATGCAACCTTTACTCAGAGCATATTGGCAGCGACAAATACATTGGAGACAATACTATTTTTTTTGTTGGCGCGAAATTCAAAATGGAAGCTGCATTTTTCTTATGGGCCTTCTTATGGGAATTTTTGGGTTATACAGGATATACCAAACATCCCTGGGGAGTCTTTATGAGACTAATTGCAGGAATAACTGATCGAGACTGTATATGAGGACTTTTAAACTTTGATCGATCATTATTTCGAGAAATCAGACATTTTAGTGGCTGATCAGATCGTGCATGAGCGATAATATGGAGAACATGGTGGACGGCAATGATAAACAAAGTGAGGCGACGGCTGCACTGGGGGAAGCCTCAGCCAGCAGCACCGGGTGGGTCTGGCCATTGACGCCAACATGAGAGACAAGTCACACCAAATCGTCCAAAGACAACCACTGTCAACAGAACAACTAAGGCAGATACTCAGCGATGCAACACATTTCCCTGCACCTGCACCTGCCCAATATAAGTTAGTGATATTTATATGTATTACCTTGGGTTTAGACAATCAGAGGTCGCTCCTCACACGCACAAGGAATTCGACCCATCAAGACACATTACATGCCAAGACATACAGATAAATGAAAACCACATCACCGTAGTCCAGAAATGAGTGAAGAATCTCCAACGATTCGACCAATGGAGAACCCTCACTGTGCCAAATGCACAAGATAGAGACGCCTGCATCATCCGAACATACAAACAAGCCATCAAGGAGGCCCCCACGAGCTACCATGGACAATACCCAAAATACCCCCAAACCTACAAGCCTATAACCACCTCAGATATCGCCATGCATTTCAGATGGTCAATAAAGAACCTCGGACTTGAAGAAACAACATATTCACTACACTCAAAATAGACTCTGACATCAACTTTGCAAACAAAATTGAACTCGGTTATCGACCTTGCATCCTTTTTAATGGGCCTCCCCCACTTACTATTAATTCACAAAGGGTCTCACCCATCTCTATCAACATATAAATGGGCACCGCCCAAATACTATTAATTTCATTTACAAAGGGTCTCAACCTTCTCTATCAACATAAATGGGCACCGCCCAAAAAATATAAAATAATAATACCTACTTTTATACAGCTGCACCACAGCTTTTCATACAAACAGTTGGCACGTTTGGGGCTTGGCGACATTTATTATTTAATTTCAATCAAAAATTCTTATTAAATAAAACAATTATTTTATCACTCATTTAATCACTTAATTCTTATACAAATTTTATCAACAATAAAATGTCGCCCAAATGCTGCTTCTGTTTGATCATTATATTTATCACTTCAATATTCATTATCAATTGGGGGAAACCACAAATGGTGTTGGGTTCTAAGGAGAAAGTCTATCTTTCAAATGCAAAATTTTTTTCCCTGCAAAATAATGATCGACAATATCCAATTTACCTCAGCTGAGCAAGCATTCCAATATGCTAAAGCCAATGACAATCCCACAGCCAAGAATACAAAACTAGCACAGGAAATACATTCAAGCTAGGGACAGGGCAGTTAGAAGCGATAACAGCCAGCTTAACTGCCATGAAACTGCATGTACCATCAGCATTTCAACGATTCACATTCAAATTAATAAAAAAAGAACATGATCTGTGATTAAGGTATTCTTGTTTCTTTTTTCTCAACTGCTGATGGTTTATGGTACATTATTACAGTATTAAAGTTTAATTTTGTATTTAGCTACAATAATAGATTATTGTATGGAAAGCCCCTGAAGGAGGAAATAAGACTTACAAAGCATTGCGAATATAACACAAATATCCAATTCATCTACAGTCATCTCTCTGAAAAGTTCACATTCAATCACCCCTTGTTTTCAGCAGCAGCCCAGTTACTACTGTGATCCCCCTCCATTCCAATACTATTTTGACCTATACTGATTTCCATCTACCAATTAAACACGGTGACCGAAAACCTGGAAGACTACTGTTTAGAGCTAGATAAGGGTCAAAGGCGTAAACACATAATTTTATCCGGCCTACAGGAAAATAATGAGGAATCAAAACCCAGATCTAATGAAACCTGGAGGAGGGTGACTGAACTGTGTGGCTTAATTGATATTACATTCAGAGCTGCTGATATGGAATATGCGGCAAGAATAGGCACAAAAGGTGGGTGAGTGAGTGAGTGAGATTGGTTGCTTTACGCCCTTATGCACAAGAACTCCCCTAGGAACATTATCCTTAAATTCAAGGACAAGGAAACTAGAAATCATATTCCCAGGGGGAAAACTATGCTCAAGCAGACTAAGGGTTTTGAAAAATGTTTTTTTAATCCTGACCTCCCCGATAAAATTGCACATAGGCAAGCTGACATGCGTCAAATCGTGGCACATGAAAGCAAACCGAATCCAAAGTCAAACCCAAGCTAGTTTGAGGTAGGCTAACCCAAAAATAGATGACAAACAATATGGTCACAAATAACTGACTGGCTAAAAATAGCGCAGGTAAAGAAGAAAAGAATTAACAGAGCCACAGGATACCTAGGAGAGCACTCCTACCTGTCCAGGAACAGGTTTAGCACAGCTGAACTGGCGTATCAGTACCAACGAGCAGTTATGAGTAAAAAGATGGTTAAAGTTAAATCAATTACCTCTACTACATGCCCCAGAGCTGCTAAAAGGTGGGGTGACAGATGTGGGGACCACAAAATATGGAATAAAAACAAGCTAAGGATTAGGAATGAAATCCTACTAGTTAAATTCAAGAAGGTTGAATACGCAAAACAGGCACTGCTGGCTACGGGAAACAACATGCTTGCCGAATGTACTCACAACAAGTGGTGGGGAATAGGCCTACCCCTATCAGATAAGATACTTAACGATGAGCAAACTGAATGGCCAGGGAAAAATCACCACAGCCAGATTCCCCTGGAGGTAAGGGAGGTAACACGAAGAAATGAACAATACAAACAGCTAAATCAATTCCCACCCACATTTAATGAGAGATTCGAGGTAAAGGAACCAGAATTGTCTCACCCATACCTAGAAAGTGATCTAGAAAGTGAAGAGGATGAGGAGGATGAGGATGAGGAGGATGAGTATGAGCAGGAGGATGAGTATGAGCAGGAGGACCAGGAAGACAATGCCATTGGAGCTGAGGCAGGATCGCCACCAACCTCCCCCACTAGACTCCCCCAAACTGCTATCAATATAACAAAGGAGGGAAATGACAACCAACTATTACCACCTCCCCAACTTATCGTACATGACCAAACAAGTCAGAAACAAAAGTTAGCATCAACCATTCCCATACAGGTAAATGCCTCAAATCTCCAGGGCCCCACTATCGCAGATGAGCATGGGCACGCCACAGCTAGCAGTGCTGACTCAAATAGAAACCAAGGCAAGGACCCCGCCCATGATGTGGACCAGACTCAGACAGTAAACAAAACAAGACCGATGACCCCACTCAGCGCGGCAGGCGTAGCAAAACAATCATGTCTACCTCTGAACGTCCTAGCTTCTGCCCACTTGAACTGATTACACCCTACGCGCATGAGGCCGACTCGGAACTCAACTACAAAATACAAGCAAACATGGCTTTTTATGAAGACTATGACACTGTAAAATCTATTATCTTATCTGACTCTAGAGGTGCTACACTCGCACCATACCTAGACCATGAGGAAATCAGAGTACAGCACTTTCCGGGCAAAGGGGTGGTAAGTCTATATGAACTTGGCAGACCTACTCTCGATATGTATCGACCACAGTTCATGTACCTGTTCGGCGGAATATGTGACTTCACATATAAACAACAAGGGCGTGTCAAGGTGAGATATGGAAATGCACAGGCTCTCGAATATTATGTTATAGGACGGATCGAAATGGATCGAAATGGTACTTGACAGAATTTTCTGATGCTGATGTATTTGTCCTCAATGGTGTATGATGAGGTTTTCATATTGTTGATACCGATATTGATTGTATGTACGACCAACGTAATTACAGTTCTATTCTAGATGTGAATATGTCTGATCTTATGTGTAAGAATGTCTGTGCCTTATTACATTGCAGCAAGGTTTCTCATGCCATGCTATAGCTAAGTCTGACAGTAAAATGCAGCCTATTAAGGACTGCTCTCATCCTGCTATTTCTATTAACGATCACATGAAAGAAACTGCTGTTAAGTTTAGTTTTTGCAGAGTTGATGATGCAATTAGTATGGTTGATCCGCCAGGTTATGGTGACATTGCCACGCACTATCAATGTTTTTCCTCCACAGCAAACTTACCAGGGATTTCATTGGAAACTAAATGGTATTGATTAATTTAAAGAAAATTGTCTGTGTTTTGGCCTTAGATCGGCTCTGTATATATTTTGCAGCGACAGTGATTTCGAAGTCAAAAGAGCTGCTGATTTGGTGGAAGTCATGTTAAAGTGTAACTGGTGTGATAGGAAACAATTTGAAAAATTGACTGGTTATTAGGCCCATTGCGCCACCTTGGCTTATGGTGGGCGTACCTTTTGTAGATGTCTGTATGGTGTCCTTCGTTCATCTAAACATAGACATAGAGTCCATCTTCTTTCAGATATGGTCAAAGCAGACCTTCATTGGTGGAATTCTTTTCTACCTTATTTTATGGTAGGTTAAATATTATGTGAAGATATTTCTGCTACTCATATTATGTACACTGATGCTTCCAATACCTGCTTTGGCGCTTGTGTTGACGATGACTTCTTGTTCGGACATTGGTCCTGCTATTTGTACAACTGTCATCATTGTATTGTTCCACCTGTTTGTGATAATGTTGGTGATTCTAATATCAATGTAAAAGAATTGTGGCCTATTGTGGCAGGTATGAAACGATGGTGTTCCCGTTTCAAGGACAGTATAGTGCATGTTTATACTGATAACACACAAGTTCAGTACATGCCTATGTCGGTCGACGAGAGTATTCCAGTAGCCACTGGAGGATTAGCTCGCCAAGGTCAATCTAGTTCGGTGACTGCAAATGCAGAGCTGGTAAAAGATTTATTATCGATTAAAAAGCCAGAAGATTTTCCTAGTCCAAGTAAATCGCCTAATGTTGAATTTATGACACAGGTCGATAGGTTGATGGGTGAAACAACTCACGTATGAATCATTATTTAATATATTGCTAAAAAGCATCTCATTTGGGTAAATATTCGATTCAATCTGATATAATATTCTACCTATTTTATAAAGCCTTTAATTTTGAGGCGAGATTAATACCTGTTCTGGTTAATATTTGGGTGAAATAATTCTACCTAGTACACAAAAATCTGCTTTGATTAATATGAGTTAAATAAGTTTACCTCGTTCGATCATTTTAAAATGTCTATATCCACCGCATTGTGGAAATATATTATTTTTCCTGTTATCTCTACTCTTCTCTGGAACAGTGATGGTGCCTTGACCTCCTATCCTTGATACAAGTTTAAGAAGCAGCAGATTATTCGTGGACGCTTATAAGAAACAGCAGATCAGGATGATGTAGACGATTCCAAGACGATATTACAACCAATTTTTATAAATAATATTTTTGAAACGATTTATTTAGGTTTTTGAAATCATTGTATTCCAATGCTTGTGTCTTAATGAGGCTAGATAGCATGGTGCATGTTTGTACCGCAGTTTATTTATGGTTCTTAATATAATTACCGTTCTCTTATGAAAGAAGCATAGTTCTTCTTATTATATTATATTTTTACAGAAATATTATTTCTGTTCTTGTCGTTCGTTACAAATACCTCAAGATGGTCATTTATATTATATCTTCTTGTCTGTCATATGTATTATTATATACTTGGATATTGTATTGTTCTGTAAAGAAATCCTTTTAAGAATTTATTTTAAACCCGGTAGGGGGGAATGTAGTGTGTTGCCGTTTCCAAACACCAGTTTTTATAATACTACATCAGCTCATATAATAGCCATACAGACGTTCATGGTTTCCACTAGGTGGACCTGTTCTCCATTATACCTTATATCCTGTATATTTACTGTGTCATTATTATACCATTATGTGAACTGTGTTCAGACAAATAATACAGATATCTCACTAGTAGTTAGAGAAACTGAAGACCTCTATAGAAAAATGCTCTTTACTACTATGTACTAGATATTTATACAAATATGAATGAAGATAAGGTGACAAGGGCTGCCTACCTCAACTTCTGAAAAACATTCAATAATGTAAACACTCACCTATTGGAAAAACTAAAATTAATTGTCATAAGAGACAAGGAATTAAACTGGATAAGAAACTATTTAGCTGAACGATACCAAAAGGAAACAACTAACAAATTGCAATCCAAATAAAAGTTAATCTCTTGTGGCGTACCACAAGGTAAACACTTGGCCCACTTTTTTTCAACATTTTCATAAATGATATGCCAAAATATGTATTACGAAATCAAAAATCCAGTTATTCGCAGACGACACCATTATATATACCACTGGCACTAACACCCTAGAAGCAGCAAAACTGCTTCAACAGGACCTAAATGCCATGATATACTGGTGTAAGACAAATATCACTAAATTAAACAAAACCAAAATTCAGACTTTCCTCGGAAATCAGAATCAGAGGTTGAGGTGGGCCAGAGAACAACAGTCCCTACAGGTAGAAAATGTACTGAGTGTGGAGTGAGGGAGTGAGATTGGTTGCTTTACACCCTTATCAACAGATTTAATATGGTTATATCAAGGGCGGGAGAGCTGAGAGGGAGGCAGTTTATGATCATACCCAGGAAATAAGAGATAAAGGGAGATAAAGGGAGAGAGAGACAGAGAAGAGAGACAGAGAGAAGAGAGAGAGAGAAGAGAGAGAGAGAGAAGAGAGAGAGAGAGAAGAGAGAGAGAGAAAAGAGACAGAGAGGCACTTTATGGTCATACCTAGGACCATGGCATAGTGGAAGTTGATGAATCCCTTTTTGGTTGATGAGTAAAGCACCATAGGGGAAAGGACAGCGGTATGAAGGCGAATGTTTTATTAGTTAAAAACATGCATTCATTGTTTTGCTTTGTTTGTTTGTTGTAGGCGTTGATGCATTGTTGCCAATTTCACCAAAGGCGTATTAGTGTAAATGGTGTTGGTGTTGATGTCGTCTGATGTTTGTTTCTCAATATATACCTAAAAATAGTTTAGACGGTTCTTCGATGACACAGTACCCACTGTTGTTCAATACTAATAAACATGTGCAGTATTGTATGGGGGAAATCCCTCTGGTATCTAGAAATATAAATATAAATAGTTTTGTTATGTTTTTCAGTTCTGGATAGTGGGACTGGTTGAACATTTTACTGATCGGATATTACTTTTTTCTGTTGATGACTGTAAAGGGGCCACACTTTGTAAAATCATAACAGATCATGTGGAAGTTGGATCTACTATCTATTCGGATGGATGGGCTGGGTACAACCAGTTGACCAATTTGGGCTACAGGCACTAGGTGGTCAACCATCAAGAAACCTTTGCCGTGGACATAGTTGATGAACACACTGGTGAAATGGTCAGGGTACATATGAACAGAATTGAGGGAGCATGGAAGCATGCCAAGGTAAAGTGAATTCTGCAACTTCATTAAAAAACATTTATGTATGATATTCATTCATATTAGGTAATTGGGTAATGATGGAACATGCATTCTCACTTAATAGTTTTGTAAATTGATTTAAATATACATTTATTTAAACTTATAAGTCTCATTGTCATTGCACACCATTGTCTACTAATAGGGCGGGAAATAAGTGCGTTGAGGAATGAATTTGTCAGTTCAAAAATATATGAAACTAATAAATTTCAGGATCATTTCAAATACATTAATGGGACAAAAATGGGAACTTTCGAAGCAGATCTCTTGAAGGTTATATATTATGGAGAAACCATATGAAACGGGAAGGAAGGCATCCCATACCTGCCCTTTTTGAACTCATAACATGGGCATACCCCCTCACGCCCCACCTAGAATGACTGCCCCAAACCCCCTTTTCCCTTATTGGGAATGTAAAGGTGTGAATGTGCAGGAGTTTGCGATAGAACCACAAGAGGTCTCACAGAATGATGTAGGAGAAATGAACCAATCATGCATAAATATCAATGAGTGAGTGAGTGAGTGAGATTGGTTGCTTTACGCCCTTATCAACACTTTGAAGTGTTATATCAAGGGCGAGAGAGCTGAGAGGGAGGCAGTTTATGATCATACCCAGGAAATAGAGATAGAGAAGAAGGGAGAGTGAGATAGAGAAGAAGGGAGAGTGAGATAGAGAAGAGGGGAGAGAGAGACAGAGAAAAGAGACAGAGAAAAGAGACAGAAAGGCACTTTATGGTCATACCCAGGACCTAAATATCATTAGTTGTAAACACCAATAAAAGATAGTTTATATATATATATATAAATGCTTTTATTTCCTCAATAGACAATTACATTAGACAGGAAAATGGACAGTATTCTTTCTGTGCCCTCACAGTTCTTCCATGTTATATGTACTGACTACTGACTACTAGATCCCCCTAACACTAACATGGAACTACATGATACAAGTTTTTACATGAGTATAGCAATATAATTATGTATCAGCACCTTATACTCTTTTTTTCGTTTATCGGCTACAGTATAGCCTCTACTTTTACATAGTTTCATCTCGGTGGTGTTATGGGTACAATCATTCCCAATAAATTATATAGCTTATTGCCTAGTTTTAATATATGAGACACTGTAGTTAAGTAATAATGGATAATGAATTTTCCTGTCGCATGGAAAAAATGACTATATGTAATGCTTATTAGTTTCATGAGTATGAAATATATCATTTCAGACTTGGAGGATTCCATGGCAAGACATCGGGTAGTAACTGCCTGTGGAAGAGAGGCAACACCAGACATTTTCATAAGCCAAAAGGAAAATATCCACGCATGGAATAATGAGGAAAAAAAAGGGATGAAGCTACAGAACAAATTTATTCTATGCATCTATCGGAGCATATCTCAGCGGTGATTGGATCAGATGGGAAAGAGATGAACATTCGAAAAAGGGTCAGGATGCTAGAAATTCCTGAAGGTATGTTATTTTTTAAAATAATTGAATACCATTAATTAGAAAAGTTCCCATTTGGAAAATGACAAAATATAGTTAGTGTTTCATCATGTTATCACTTCATGTTTTAGAATAATCATTATTAATTGGTTGAGTCAAAATTCTTTATCTGTGTGATGGAACACCAGTTGTCCCAAATGTAGGTTAACCCAAGTCAAAGTGTAAAGCTTAACCCAAGTGGTATGTATACCAGAGACGATTTTGTAAAAATGTAAGGTGACATGTATATCTGAGTTGACATACATAATTATAAGCTAAAATCTATATTTTATAAATTAAGTGATATATCAAAGTATGTGAACACAAGTCAAAGCGTAAAACTAGCTCCAAGTGGAGAGCACGTTGGGGTCCCAATCCCCCATGTCACCCATTGCAGCTTGTTATAGTACTTGCAACAATTAGTTGTCAGCTATAATCGCTCTCCACAAGTTCTTGGGTTATGAGTGCTCTTTCAGAGAGAATTACTCCATCAAGCTTGTCCTCATGGGACTTGCCAATCAGCTTGGCAAAGAGGTTAAACAGAAACTTTGTCCTTCCATCAACGATCTGGCTGCAATCTTCAAGTCTGTCAGCCTGTCCAGTGTCAATGATCAGACTTGCTGTGCTGCGGTGTTACTTAGCTTCCGCACTCTACTTCGGAAGTCTAATTTCGTACCAACTTCCATTTCTGACCTAGGACATGTTCTACATTGTTCTGATGTTGTCTTCACCAAGAATGACATATCTATTACAGTGCGCTTGTCCAAAACACTGCGCCATCGGCGGGACAAGCTAACTATTCCCATCAGAAGGTGCGATAGTCTCCTTTTTGATGTTGTGGCTCAGCTTGGTTGCCACTTCATGAGGTTTCCTGCCTCTCCTGATGAGCCTCTATTCTTCAAACTTTCGGATAGCGGCAGTCGCTCTTACCTGCTGTACAAAGATTTACTTGTCTTCTTGAAAGAAAAGACTGCTTCAATTGGGTATGACCCTTAGTGACATTGGTCTCCATTCGCTTCGATGCTCTGGTGCCTCGTATCTGCATGGACTGGGTGTCCCTTTGATTGACATTAAGTCTTTTGGGGACTGGAAAAGCTTATCAGTTTTCGATTATCTGCATACCCCCCTCCACAGGAAGATGTGTATTGAATCTGATAGTGTTGCTGACTTATCTAAATTTGTATGAATTGTTTTGGAGGTGTTTTGGAGGTGTTTTGGCTGCCTCAATGGTCGCAGCTTCCAGCCGCACCCTTGAGTTGTGTTATTATCATTTAAAGGGAACGGAAATTATTTATAGTGTGTATTGGGTGACAATCCCAATGCAGGTATAAATTACTATAGTGGTATCTGATTCTGGTGGCGGGGTTGCTGGTGGCGGGGTTGCTGGTGGCGGGGTTGCTAGTGACGACTGCCTTTGTTTAATCACTGAGGCGGCCTCAATGGTCACAGATTCCAGTCGCAGATTCCAGTCGCACCCTCGAGTTGTGTTTTCATTATTTAAAGGGAACGGAAATTATTTGGAAATGATCCCGGTTAAATTGTCCCTGCTGAGATGGGCTCATTTGTGGGTCGATACTCATGTAGTGCTATATTCCGATAATACAACCGTTGTGGCTAGTATTAATAAAGGTACTACCTCCAGCAAGGCCGTTATGTCCCTTATCCTAGAGATTCTCTGGCTGTGTGTCTCTCATAACATTTATTTAACTGCTAGACATGTTGCTGGTGAATCTAACATTATTGCCGACTACCTATGTCATCTTGATTTGCCTCCCCCAGGTGTGGACTTACATAGTTATCCGCTTTGTTGCAGACATTGCCTTGAAGGTTGACATGGCTGCATTGGATAGTGAAGTGTCCAACGTCTTAGCAACTGCTTGGTCGGCTAATACATTAAAGACTAGAAACTCTCAATGGAACAGATACTTGGTTTTCTGCTCAACAAATGACTTGGTGCCTGTACCAGCCTCACCTCAAATTATTTCACAGTTCCTGACTTTTCAGGCTAGGATGTGTTGTTATTCGACTTGTAATAATTATTTGTCGGCCATTAATAGTTTACACAAGTACCTGGGTCATTCGGTGGACTTTTGTGAAATTTATTCTATTAAACGAACTATGATGGGCCTAGCAAATACTTTAGGCAAGGAAGCAAAGTCCAAGATGTGTTTTAGTCCTGCTGAGTTGTCCAGGATACATGATTTGATCTACTATTTGGATGGAAATGATATTACCTGCTGGTATGCAGTGGTTTTCTCATTTAGGACCCTGCTCAGGAAGTCTAACTATCTACCAACTAGGCCATATTGTTCAACGTGGGGACTTGGCTTTCCATTCTAATGGTTTCACAGTGACTCTTAGATCCTCGAAAACTTTGAAGTATCATAGGGATAGGTTTGTTATACCTGTTTTGTTATATCTGACATGTCCTAACCCTAAATTTGACGTCTTCACTCAGCTGCGGAATCATTTTCATCGTTGCCCTGCTACCCCTACAAGCCCTATGTTCTACAAGACTTTGAAGAATGGATCTTACATATGCAAAGACATATGCACCACCCCATAGTGTCAAGTGGCTGGGAGTACACATCAATGCAAACCACATGAATTTAACCATGTCTGAGGAGAAGTTAAAGGACTTACGCAAAGAAGCTAGAAACTTCAAAAAAGCAAAGACCATTAGAAAGAAACAACTCCAATCAATCATAGGAAAAGTCTTACACATCTCAAAATGTGTTTCTCCAGCGAGGATCTTCGTTAGGAGACTGCTCGATGCCCTCCGCGAAAATAAAAAAAAACAGACTATACTAATGACAAAACCCATGCGAAAAGACCTGTCATGGATTTCAACATGCGCCAACACATGGAACGGGACCAGCATGAACCCAGACTATTATGTGACCATGACAATATACATGGTAGAGGAAGGAACATCGGTCAAGGCAACCACAAACGGCTCTCCACAGAGGTAGGGCTGCCTCTAAAAAAGGAGAAAGGAAAGAACTATGTCACCGTCACAGCACCAGACATAGTCCAAACTCTTATGACAACCCAGCCGAAGCAAACATGGCCGGTTGTGGCTAATACAGGCCATAAATGACATTAGAATTATATAAAGCGAAGCATCGAGAACAAGCATAAACGAAGAGCTAAATAAAACCACAATAAGCCAAACCTTGGTTATGGCACCAGAATATGATATTTGGACCTGCACTTAAACCACCAAACATTGTATATTCCAGACCCGGAGATGCAACCCCTCCTCAAAAAGGCTGAGGAAACAGGCAGCAGCTCAAGCAGCAGGCACAATGGTGAACAACACAACAGGGCTCCGAGCATTCTTCACATACAGGTATAAGATCTCACAACATTACGGTACCACAAGTCTGCGCCTTTATTGAGTACTTGAGGTCCACAGCCCGAAGTCGGTGAGCAACTACTTATCGGCAGTTAGAGAACACTTCAGAAGAAGAGATATGGACACACCTGCACTATACGCACACAAGAGTTCAGCTAGCAATAGACGCCACCAAACGAGATAAGACAAATACAGTTATCCAGAAGTTACCATTTACCATAGAACAAGTCACAGAAATCATACGCCAGGGCGAGTACTTCCTAGCGCCTGCATAATATAAATTTGCAATCATCATATTATACACCACAGGCTTTCGCCAATCTGAGGTCACACCGAGATCACAACAGCAGTACGACCATACAAGACACACTCAAAAAGAGGACGTCATAATACAAGATGGCAACATTTCCATACATCAAAAATGGGCCAAAAATATGCAGAGATACGACCAACGAAGGAAAGTGGTGATACCAGCAGCCCCACACAGCCCTCTTTACCCTGTGGAGGCATACACGAAAGCGCTCAAAGAGCCACCTACCACCTACCAAAACCAACCACTAAACATACAAAGCCATCACCACAACGGACATGGCAACGCACCTCAACTGGACACTGACAAACATGAATCTTGATCCTCAACTATATTCACTCCACTCCTTACATCGCACCGCCTCAACCCATGCCTTTGATATGGGCGTATCTGAAGAAGAAATCCAGAGGTACGGCTCTTGGTCGAGCGCAGCCTACAAACAATACATATGCCAACAAGCAGCCACTAAAGTCACAAAAGGACTGGTTAACAACCTGAACCCAAGAAAGTAAATCGCAATAACCCTCCTCCCTAGGGACTTTTACAATCCCACCCATACACTCTTAAATTAAAGGGTACTCACCCTATACAACCAAACGAACTTGAGGCTCACCTCATGGACTGTCACTGATGACAACCCTAACTTAAGACCCTTCAGGTCAGGGATCTCACTCCTACACTCCCCATTATGCAGGTACTCTACCCGCACTCTATAAAAAATCTTAACGCCCTCGGCCTCCGGTCTCACAGACCAACATTTATCATAAGCAGCCTCACTGCAAACTATTCTTATTTTACAATTCTTAATTAATAAAAAAACTATTTAACAATGTCGTTGCCCAAACCTCGCCTTGGGTATTCCTTTATTTCACCATTTTATTATTTTGTATACAATATCTTATAAGTAGGGCTAACAAATGTTGTGGGAATCTTTAAATTCCAAGGCATTGGGGTCTCCCCCTACCTACCTACCTGGAAAAGGCCTACGCCGTATATATATTATTTGAGTTGAGCCGTGACACTATCCAGTACTACTAACCAATGTCTGATTTTTTTTCAGAGGGATATGCGATGTCACAATGAAAAATGCGGTCACCAAAAGGGTTACACTCCGTTTGGATGATCGCCAGGCAATTGCTAATCATGTAGAGTCGCAGGTAGAATGGGTGACTGATGCACAATGCCTTATTTGGAGGGATATGCGGAATGTCACTCAACACATATAACAGACTATTTACCGGGATATCAACCAAGGCATACTGGAAGGTATCCCAACACCCAACTTGACCCGTAATCGGGCACGTACATTGTTCTATTACTATTACCACTGTTACCTGTTCTGTTCTGACTTGTTTTGTTCTGACTTCAAACCATGGCATATGCCAGACTGTTGTTTAAACCTACTTATATTGTCCACACAATGCTTGACACCACCTGTAATACTATATATAGGGGTGGGTTATGTACCTTCATAAATAATACATTGGAATATGAAAGCTTATCTAACTTGAATCAGATAAACACGCATTTAGAAGAGCAATGCTTCCATATTAAATATATAAGATCTAAGAATCTTGTTCTCTGTACCCTCTACCGACCCCCGAGGGGATCAATTAATATCTTCTGTGATGAAGTTTCCTCTATTATTGATCAGGCTCGAGAAAACCATCCGGGGGCGGAGATATTAATAATGTGAGATATAAATATAGATACCTCACCGGGTACCGTACGCCTAAATAATCACATAGAGGACCTTATAAGACTCACTAATAACAAATTCCTTAAATCATTAATAACCATACCAACTAGAATGGGACTTATAGGGAAGGGATCGGTCCTGGATCATATTTTAACAGATATCACTTACATCAAGGAAGCAGGAGTTATAGAATATAACCTTAGTGATCCCAATGTTATGTACGCGGTCAAAAAAAAACCTAGAGAAAAGCATGCCAAATGTGACTTTTATGCTAGATCCTACACTAATCTTGATCATGTTGTTGGAATCTTTGATTACTGGGCATTGGTGGTGCCCCCTACCGTCTGTTACCGGCATGTATACCCACAACCCACTACACCTATTCATTCTTCTCCTTAAAATCTCAAACAAACCTACGTCTTTATAATCTTTATAAGGTTTCAATTCTTCTCAAAATAATACAAGAAAGGAATGCCAAGAAAGGCACGCACAAGAACAAGCGCAAAAACACAAAAGCCAGGGGAAAATAGAGAACAAAACGCTGAAAATCGGGAGAAGGAGAATACTACGCTCGAGGGAAATACCACCAAACACACAGAGCAAGGATCAGACACCGGCAGCCATTGTCATTATGCAACAGACGGCAACTGGGACGAGGAAGAAATATCGGCCGAGATAGAGAAAGCGAATGAGTGGGTCGGAAAAATCGAGGAGTCTATGGCAACATTCGAGGCAATAATGAAGGATACCATAACGAAAACCATAATAGAGGCGATGGGACAGACAAAAGAAAAGGGACGGACAAAAGAAAAGGAACCAGCCCAAGAGAAACCCGAGGAAATAGACAACACAAAATACCGAGGACATACCAATATACCCGGGCACAGGTGGGCCACCGATCCAACAACAGACACGCACCCAGGAACGCTTCAGACACCCAAGGGAAATCATAGCGGACCAAATGTCCCGATTGTACTTGGACGAACATCTGGAGATGGGAAACCCAATGTTCCAACCACACCTCGCCAAAGGTAATATCAACTATGATCCTAGAATTAAATGCCACATAGCCAGACCCCATATGTACTTAGAAAAAGAGGGAGCCCTCACCCCTTAGGACAAGCTCGAATCAAAGGAAACCATGTCACTGCTGGAATACATACAGGCAATGACAGCCTTAATGCTGGATAAAAACATGACCCAACAAGAAAATATACTGCCCATGACATTGCACATTAACCAGATCTGCCAGGACGCCAGGGAACGTCCCTGGAAAAATGTGTTAAAGTGGACCAACTTCGTGTTTGACAGCATGGAGAGGGGAGAATGCAGCTGGAATGACCAGGAAAAAATCCAGTATTCAAGGACCCTACGGACACGGCAACGCTTAATAAACGCTTATTAAGCACTACAGGCAGTGCTTAATAAGCGTTTTTTGACTATCGAAAATGATACAGTTATTAAGGGCTGCATTTGCAACGCTTATTAAGCTCTGCACTGGCAACGTTTATTAAGCACTGCATTGGCAACGTTTATTAAGCACTGCATCGGAAACGTTTATTAAGGACTGCATTGGAAACGTTTATTAAGCACTGCATTGGAAACGTTTATTAAGCACTTCATAGGGCTTAATAAACGTTTATTAAGGACTGCATTGGAAACGTTTATTAAGCACTGCATTGGCAACGTTTATTAAGCACTTCATAGGGCTTAATAAACGTTTATTAATCGCTGCATTAAAATCATTTAATAAACGCTGCATTTGCCAACGTTTTATAATTGCTGCAATTGATAATAAGGGCTTTATTGTGCATCATTTATCAAGGGGCTTGAAGGATAACATAAATAAGGGCCTGCCTTTGTAGACATAAAACATGACTTTATCTCATTCAGTCATCATTTTGGGATTATCCATTGGTAGTCATATCATATAATTAACTGGTTGTCTTGTCTCAGCTTCCTTGCCTGAATGTATCAATCCTTAGGTAGTCTTTCAAGGGTTCTAGAAGATTGCGATCGCCCAAAGCAGGTACCTCTATCTAGAATCATCTGGAAGAAACAGTCATTGTCTTAATAAAAATATCAGAAATAAATGAAATGCATATAATAGCTGCTAGGGGAAAATGACACATAAGAATATAAAGAGAAGAAGAATATTATCAGTAATCATGGCACGAAGTTGAAGTAATTAGTTCATCATCACTATTGAAAGAAGAGATTTCAATTCATACTTACTATGGATTAGAGTAAGAACTAGCTGTTCTGAGGTGATGAATTTGCAACCAATTTGCAAGGGTCTTTTGTCTCTGGTAGTGGTAACTGACTCACAAGCATACAACGAAGTTCTAAAACACAAGGATTATTTGAGAGTTAGGAATATAGTTAAACAATAATGTACAAATGCTAGAGTCTAGAGAAAAAGGTACAGAGAATAGCCAGCATGTGTGTACACGGCCGAATCTCAGAGTAAAATGCACCCTGAATCTTTGAGTGCACTAAGCCAGACGCTGCCATCCTAGGAGGAAGGACGCTGCATGCCGTAACGGCAAATGGTTGTCATGGTGACTGGTCTCTTGAGGGCAGAGGAGGGGTGGGATAGTCTGCACGTAGCCCAGTCTCACACATTCTTCATGACAAGGGAGGGAGTGCGTCAACCAGTACTTGCATTGCATTCCTATGGATATGTCATGCCTGATATACATGTATACATGTATACTAATATATTCTGTTTGAGCTCTTGTATATAGTTCACAGTATATCCATAATAACAGACATCAAACAAACATATACCATTGTACATGATTGTACAGCAAAAAAAAGAGTTTAGCCCATGTTAAAAGAAATATACTAGATCCATCCCTTCATGCAATAGGTTGACTAATGAAAATAGGATATGGAATACCTTAGTAGTAATGTATATTACTACTAAGGGAATACTGACCCACCCACCCCCCTTGAACCATGTTTCCCGTTTTTAAGAGCCCCATTTCCCGAATCTCACAGGTTTTCTATTCACAATCCTAGGCCAGGCTAACCTTTCCTGAATCCCTTAGGTCCTTTTAAATGACAAATCCCGGGCTAAAATCCCAGTTCCAGAAAGTTGTTCTTTACCTGAAAAGAAATATATATCTTAAGTTTTACTTACATTGTAGCTTTCTGTCTGTCTTTGAATGATGGTTGAATATACGATGAGCTTGCGTCCAAATAGGAAATCTAAGAACACAGCTAGAAAGTATTGGACTCCCAGATGACATGGGGAATCGGAGGACAATATTTTATGAATATGATAATATAGAAGCATTGATTTTATAAATACCTATTGGATTATTAATAAACACAAATAAATAGCTGGAGTCTAATACATTGAGTGCCTGAGTAATGAATGCAAGAATATAAGCCCAGTGCCCAGAACTGAGACGCTAGGTGAATGCTGCATTGAGCAACGCTTATTAGATGGATATTTTATGCTGCAAATGCAGCGCTTAGGTGCAGTGGTCACCAGTGCTTAATGAGCGACTACTGAGTGTTGGCAACGTTGCCAGCGGAAATTAAGCGTCCAGCAACGCTTATTAAGCGTTGTGTGTCCGTAGGGGATGAGATTCGCCCTCCGACAGGAAATATTGCACAGATCGAGAACTCAAGTGCCCCATGCCCTGTATACAATAGTAAGGGGGCGTGTAAAGACCAAGAAAGACACAGCATGGATAACCCAACCTTCAATCATATATGAGTAATTCTCCCAAACGGGCAGCATTTGATTTCAGAAGTCCATTTTTTAAGAAAAAATAAAATTCGTCGAATCTCTACAATCTTTGGTGTACATATAGCGGGTAATATCAGCATAATGCAGGTAAAGTTTGGGAAGGCTGGGACTAATATTTCGATCCTAAACCTATGATTCAGATACCTATATTTTCCCTATTATTTTGCCTTATTTCAGCCCTATTAAGCCCGATTAATCTAATTATTTAGTGTAAAAATGAGATATAATACTCACTAATTCGTCTAGCAAAATTAAATAGATATTCAAAGCTGGAGAATGGATGTTTGTTGGCAAACAAGACCTGGTTCTGACCAGAAGTTTGACTTGATTTTGTAAAGATATTCATTTTATTACTATAAAATCATTGTGTTGGAACAGGAGAGTCTCTCTTTTTTGTAATGATTATGGTGTAACGGCGACACTATGGCGTAACGGCGACACTGGTACACAAGCTCTTCTGAATTTAACAACATCAATATTTAATCATATTTATATTTTTCACCTTTTTCAAGCAGGCATGAACAATTATTAGAGGGGTCGAAATTACATGAAAATGTTTTTTTAGAAAAAATATTGGAGATGTATCACATGTCGTAACGCGACCAAAAATATTCCCACACAGGTTCAAGGAATTTTATGTGAGGTAATAAAAGGTTACAGGGATATCATGGGCTATTAACTTTTCTTTTTATCCAACGATACATACATATACATCTTCCCTCCACAAAAAACGAAATGAAATTTAAAATTAATTATTACTCTTAGAGTGTTTCATTGTTTTGAAGCCAATACATGTCGTAACGGCGACACAGTTATTCCAAAACAATATTTTCCAAGTCTAGTTCAGTTCAAATTAATGAATACATGAATGTTGAGTTTTTTCATAATAATGAACGTGTGTGCATGTGTAGAAACCGTTTCTGTTCAGCAGAAGTAATATATTTTCTATATTAGGCTGTGTATTATATCCAAATTCCATAATTATTATATATTTTCGGCGTGTGACTATTGGAATCACTTGTAAGGGTAACAATACACCCATGCGTCGACGACACATGGGTGGCCCTTACTACTGGTGCTCTAATATATAAATAGTTAAGTCAGAAAAGCAAGAGACGAGACGAAACGCAAGGGGTAGCCAGGGAAATAGCTACTTTTAGATAAGAATGGTACTATAAATAAATAGATCAGCCCCTCCTGACAATTTAGTCAGTAGAGGCAGCAGAAGGAAGGTAACAAAATACATACTCAAATTTTAGATTTCTTATTGCTAAGAGTTTCAAGAGGTCAATATAATATAGTCATAAGGTATAAAATTCAAACAGGGACGTGAGCACGGTCATGAGAAACCAGAGAGGGGCAAACGAGACGGGAGTAAGTAGGTAAGTAAATTGGGGGACCATTGTGTAAGATGAGTACAGTCATTAAGTGGTAATTTAATAAAGGAAATTCTGGTCTATCCAAATTTCATTCTTTTTAGACTTGTTCGTGAAGTGGTTGTTTGTGTCTGAGTTTTGTGTTTCAATCCTCAAATGGTTCCAGTAATATGGAATTTTATAATGAATGGATCTTCTAATTAGTTCAAGCCGGGGTATTGGACACTTCATCATGATTCTACCTGGGTGGTGCTGTCGTGTTGGTCTACGATTTACCTCTAACATGTCTTTATTTGTTCGCAAACGAAATGCCTGCTGCAGAAGGTGAAGCCTCCTCCTCTCTTTCAAGGGGAGCAGACTGAATTGGCGATGATATTCATCAACATTTTGAAATCTATTTGTTCTAGTGATTATTCTAATAGCTTTATTTTGGGCAATTTGAAGGGATTTGAGGGTAGTCTTGGGGGCCGAGTCATAAAATATATCTGATTGATCAATTAATGGTAGAATTGAAGTTTTGTATACTTGGGCACTCAGTTGTACATTCAGTCTGCTCCTCAGGTGTTTGAACAGCCACAGTTTGTGAGAGACCTTCTTTTTGGTGTTAGATAAGTGTTTCTTAAATGTGAGGGCACCGTCGACGACAGTCCCTAAGTATTTATAGTCTTCTACTTCATCAAGTGGCTTATTGCCAAGAAGGATTTTGTGGGATGAGGAGGAGGCCTTCCTCCACCTGGACCCCTCAGAAGGCTTACCAAGGAAGGTAGTCACTTTAGACTTGTCCTCATTGAGAGAGATCTTATTGACTCTACACCATAGCATGACTTTGTCAAGATCAGTTTGGAGGTGTTTAGTTAAAGTTTTCATATCGTGGCCTGTTTTACAAATAATGGTATCGTCGGCAAATAATTGTAGGTGGGTATTACTAGCAGCTAAAGGGAGGTCATTAATATATATAGAGAACAGGATTGGTCCCAGGGTGGTACCCTGGGGAACACCACAAGTGATTGTGTTGGGAATTGATAAAAGTCCATTCACCGATACCTGTTGCTGTCTATTGTCAAGGTAATTCTGGAACCAGCTCAATTCAGGGCCTTTGACTTCGATTTTGTTCAATTTGGTGAGGAGTATGCTATGATCTACGGTATCAAAAGCCTTCCGGAAGTCCAGGTAGACAGACCTACAGGAATCTTTGGCATTTATTGCTCCATATACAATGTTAAGATATGACACCACCGCGTCATTGGTAGAATAACCCGACCTAAAGCCATATTGGCCATTGTAAAGAATGTTGTTGGTTTCAAGATATGACATAAGTTGTTTTTGTACGATTTTTTCTAATAATTTGGCTGGGAGAGAAATACTGGTAATAGCGCTCCGCCAAGCACACGTCACAGGCGGCTACTTAATATTCATGAGGTAGCGGTACGCGAGGGGGCAGGCAAACAAACCCACGTGTATGCGGGTCCCTATGCTAAGGCATGGCAATCAAGCCAAAACCTACTCAAACAAAACATCCTTTTACACACATTGTTTTCATATTTTTCCTTTGAATTCCAGACAGGTTGTTAAGAAAACATGTTGAACGTTAATGATCTGGTTTTGTAAAGAAAACTACCGGGAATTATAGATTATTTCATAGTGGCACAATGGAAGGAAATAGTGATAGCTGTGCGTGTGTACTAGACTTACTAGGGTTATGCTGTATGACGTACTGCATGCTGGTATTTGGGCCACTTAGTGCAGGGTATAATGCTAATTCTCTGGGGATTATCACATCCTGTAAGTGCCTAACCGTCTTCAGTTTAGCTTTGGATTATGGCAGAACAAGACATAAATTTGGATATCTCTCTCACTGAAGAGGATATTCCTGGTGCTAAGTTTTCGTCCGCTAATATTGAGGATCATACAGTTCTGCAACTCAAAAGATGGCTCCAATGTCGAGGATTACCTCAGAAAGGGCTACGTGCAGATTTACTCAAAAGGTAAGCACATTAATTAGTTGTGATAATAAGGATTTAGAAATGGCACGAATTTAAGTAAATGAGTATAAATGTGATGTGTCCCAGGGAAATGTACTGTCATAAGTCACAAAATTGATATTTTTTAAAGTGTTTATTTTACAAGATCCCTTCATTGGAATGTTCTGAATTTCGGGGGGTTTATCACTTATAGGTATATCAATCGATGTTTCAAATTTCAGGACGATGTATGTAATATATCCCTTCGTTTAATTATATAATTGGTTCTTGTGAAAAAAGCATTTGGAAAATATCATTTTTTGTAACTTGTGGCTCATTTTCCTGTAAGATATCCCATATATACTCCGACATTCTTCATTTTTCTGGAGTACCTTTATTATATATGTTTAGTTATAACATTGTTTATACTTCGAATAACAGTTATAACAAGCTATTTAAGAATCTATTATGGGATTTTATTTCAGAGTTTCAGACTGCATAAATGCTGGAAAGTCATCATCAATCGATATAACAGTTGACCAAGGGAAATGGTATGAAAAGAAAGTTAGAGGCCCGCTTGATGTAGATGATACTACTCCCAATTCTACAAATAAATTTCCTGGCAGTGGATGGACTCCCTTCCCATCTAAGCCTGTCCCAAGTGTGTTCAACTACGGCCACATATACCATTATATCATCGAGACCATGCCTTCACTTGGATCCACTGAACATTATGAAGATGAAGATGAGGTTGACACCAAAGACCAGTCCAGCACGGTGACCAACCTTTTTCCTCCAGAACCCTGCCACTCCAAAACCTTTTTCCCCATTCTTCCCTTTCCCCTTTTCCCTTTTCGCTCCACCTGCAGTTCACACTCACACATGCTTCTCCCTGTACACATTCGCTCCACATTTAGCACGCTCCATATTTTACCCGTGAGCGGCCGCAAACAAAACAAGCTTTTCTTTTATCTCTCATGCCTTTGATAAATGTCATACATGAACATGATTTATACCAACTTGAAGCTTGGATAGTTGCCTTTCGAATGATGTATGTGTGCACATTAGTGAAGAAAGGATACATTGAAATAAAACGATATTACGCAACAGTTACAAACAGTTTTTGCACGACGATCGCTAGCGCTAGCGCTAGCGCTTACTGTTATATGGGCACATATGTGATGTGTATCAGGAAAATGAGTCATAAGTTGCAAAATTGATATTTTTCAAAGTGTTTTCAAAAAAAGAAAGGTAACGTTTAGAAGACCTGGATCTTATCCAGCTTAACTTGCTTACCGATTTGTCTATATTTTTCATTATTGTATAACGTCAGACAAATAAAGTATTTTTCAATTCAATTCAACAACATTTCTATTTATTCATATTCATATCTTTAACGAAATTCAGGCAGGCCTAAACAATTATTAGAAAAGGGGAAATTGTATGAAAAATATATTCTATTTTAAATATGGGATTTATTTTACATGTCATAACGCAACATAAAATATTCCCACATCAATTAATTGAATTTTTTTTTATGGAATAAAAGGGTTCATAAACGTCATGGGCCAATAACTTTTATATTTACCGAAATATAAATACACATGCATCTTCGCTCCTCCAAAACCTAAATACAGTATAATATTAGTGATTAGTTTAGGGACATTTCATTCTTTTAAAGTTATACATGTTGTAACGGCGACTGTGTACGCGTGAATAGTCACTTGAATGGGTTGTAAGTACAGCTATGTCCCTACCCACCCCCCCTCTCTCTCTATTCTCCACCTCCACTTTGTCCTCCCTCGTACTCCTACACATGTATATACATATATCTATATATACATGTATATACATGTATGTATATACATGTATATACATGTATGGTCAGTATGTGCAGTATACATACATGTACATAAGATACATGTAAAACATACATGCATACACAGATGTATGCATTAAACATTCATATATATAATAATTGAGTATTTATGCATGGTCCTAACATGTACATGTATACATGCACATGTATACGAATATCATAATTGTATACATTTACAAATTGTATGTGTCAATTCGTTACACAATACTCCTTATTTCTAACTGCATTTTAGGATTTTAGGATAGTGTTTATTTATTCATTTATGTTTTATCAATCAACACAGGCATATCCTTCCACTTAATCCTCCTGAACCAAGGTCGGGGTGACATGAGGCAATGAGGATACCAAATATAGACTGTGCAATGTAATTAAAGGTGAAACATAACTACACGGTTTGATTACAGGGTAGCGGCTATTGATGATTGGAGGAATATTAAAGTAGGTGAGGGTGCTACCTGAACCTCTACATGCTACCGTAAATGCTGCAATAAATTCCTGGATAATTATACTTCTAATGGGCTATGACCCTGTTACTTAATTGAGTTATTAATAATAATAATAATAATTAATGATAATTACAGTTATAAAGTGGTTACCCAGTGTTACATCATTATTGCGTAACATGATGTAACACTTATACGACACATAAGCATGTCGACCCATTTGTCGTTTCCTCTGTAATTTATCGAAAGGCAAATAAAAGACTTTCTATTCTATTCTATTATATTCTATTCTATTAATTAATCATAAAATAGCTGCCAATTGTACATTTTCTGGCAGCCTGACCCATATATTATTTGTTTTCTCACCTATGGTGTGAGCTTAGATGGGAGAAACATTGGTCACAGGTGTGCGATCAGAGGTGTATGATTTGTCGCACAATGCATAAACCAATGCTATATGGGAAGATAATAAGGCCTGCTGGCCTGTCAGAGGCGGCAGGTAGTCATGGTCAGGGCGGCTGCAAACAGTTTAATTATAGCTACTAAAACTGTATAATTATAGCTACTTTACTAAATTTTGGAAATAGAGGCACACTTAATTGCGCAATAATAACTTATAAGATTACAATAGTCGAATAAATATGTTGGGGTATATATTTATGCATTAAATGTTTGTATCAAATATAGCTCGAAGCTCATCCTATAGAGTATTTTTAGCTACATTACCAACGATTGCAAATAGAGGTACAATTAATGGCTCAATGATCATATGGTATAGTTTAATATAATAGTTTTTGAGTAATGAGCTTATGTATTCAGAAATAATTTTAGACATTATTTCGGCCAATTTTGGGCTGAGAAATAAACATTTTGAGGTATTTAATGAAATTATGTACCCTTCCCTCTCTCTCTCTCCTCTTTGTCTCTTGCCCTAGACTCTCGCTTCTCTCTCTCTCTCCCTGCTTTATCAAAAATAGATATATCGAATAAACATATTTTTAGCGAAAAATGAACGCCGCCGAAAAATGTTATATAGTGTCCGTGCGACGATCAGGAAATAAGGTAGAAAAAATAACTCTATAATGACGTTACCTTTACATATTTTAGTGGATATATGTAGCTATATCATGCAGCTTTTCTTTTGAAATAATCTTGAATAATTTCTGAGAAGGACGCCAGAACATGTAGAGCAATTATTCCCCGGGGAAGGGGTTTAGCGCCGTTAAATATACTATATAGTGTCTGTGCGATGATCAAGAAAAAAGGTAGAAGAAATGGGTCTATAATAACAGTACTTTTATGGATTTGAGTGGACATATGTAGCTATGTCAAGCAGCTTTCATTTTGAAATAATCTTAAATAGTTTCTGAGATACACGCCTAAACATGTAGAATAATTCTTTCGGCGAAACAATGTGCGGCACTGATAGGGCTTGAAGCGACGGGCTTGGTTGAGTGGTGCATACCACATGGCACAGTGGAGTGGAGTGGAGCGAAAAGGCACAAACCAGTCTTAGTATGGCGGAAATAGGTACATTCCTTCTGACTCCACTTCAGCGGGAAAAGGCATGTGGTGCGAAAATGTGCGGGGGAAACACACTGGCGGAAAAAGGTATAGAACCGTCCAGCACAACAGCCAAGCCTCTGCGACGTGGCCAACAATATGTGGATTCCAAGTATGTGGCTAATTTACAGGACCACAAAGATGATATTTTTTATTATCTCAAGTGTCAAGTGAAAGCATCAATGATATCAAAAGTTTATTCTGTGTATGTAATGTTATCAAACATCAGTGGTGCCATTGCCGACGCCAGCTGCCAATGCAAAGCATCTGCTTTGAAACGCTGCAGCCACATATCTGCTCTTCTGTTATACCTATCAGAGTATGTTACTAAGAACGGATATGACCCATCCCCAGCTTGCACTGACGTTCCATGTAACTGGAATAAAGGGAAGAAATTAAAAACCCCAGGCAAAGTCCATGATTCAAGCTATCCCTCACAAAAAAAGAAAAAATGTTTAACAATCACTCATGATCCAAGACCAGAATCGATGAGGCCCATTCCAAATAATAGGATTAACCTATTTTTAAGGGATACTCCTGGATCCATGTGGGAGACGGTGCTTCAAAAGGATTTTGATGATTATGATCTAACTCCAGAAAGGAAGAGGGTATTAGAGTTTCATAGAACGTCATTCATTGAAACTCTTAGAGCCTTTGTCCAAGGTTATACCAAGCCATTTCTGGTCCCTAACACAACAGAGCAGAGCACTTCCCATTTGTGGCACAGTCTAAGACAAATCCGTATGACAGCGTCAACAGCAAAGCAAGCCATGTCCATTGCCCAAACAATTGAGAAGGCTCCAGATACTTGCCGCCATACACTCACTTCTTTCATTAAGAAAAAGGTTTGGGGTCTGAGTCAGATTCAGACCCATTCCATGAAACTTGGTATCGAGAAAGAGGAGCAGGCCCGCCTTGACTACTTAGAGTACATGAAAGAAAAGTCTCCCAGTTTCCAAGTTCACTCCACAGGCTTATGGATAAATCCTACATGGCCTGAGTTTGCCTGTAGTCCAGATGGACTTGTAGAGGATCCTCAGGAAACCCCATCGTTGGGGCTTCTTGAGATAAAAATCCTCAAGATTCTACAGGAGTATAGTCCAGAAAATATACAACTCGCTGTTGAAGAAAAAAAGATTTTGAAGCCAGTGGTGAACAGAAGCTGCTTCTTTATCACTGAAGATGGCAGTCTGAAATTGCGCCTAAGCCATAGTTATTACAGCCAAATTCAATTTCAATTGGCAGTAACAGATCGTCAGTGGTGTGATTTTGTATTGTGGTCACCGAAAGGACCTCCAAGTGTGCAAAGAATCAAACGGGATGAATCCCACATATCAGACCTTGTTAAGTACAATCAATATCTATGGAGATCAACTATTGCGTGTGAACTTCTTGAAATGAGAGCACCACGGGATCTTACCCCCTTCACCATTGACTAAAGGACATGTATGTTTATTTGAGTTTGGCATGCTTTTTATAAGAGATAATTGACAGAATGATAACGAATGCAATAACAAATGTATTAACGGATTTCATTTTATTATGGTAGTACATATTTATCCTATGCAGCAGGATGAATAATATTGTATGTACAATTGATAGAATAGGGGAAAATAAACACCACAAAAAGAGACACTGTTATGACACACCAAATATATGTAGTCAAACATCAATATGGACTGATTGGTCACACAAAAAACATTTATAATACACATAATAGTTGGATATGCTAAGAACAAGAATTTGTGGTCGTTTAGCTTGCTAGTGGTCGTTGAAAATTTACGAGACAACCTGCTACAAATACTGCCTGGTTGGCAAGATGGGATACAGCCAAAGGTATTCTCCCTGAAATTAGTCGAAATTTTTTAAGTCTCTCATTATAACGTTCAACATGTATTCGGACCTTTGCAATCTTTCTGGTCAGGAGCTCTTCCCTTGGTGTTAACTTAGCTCGGCCCTTGAGAAATGCTGGAATATTTAAGTCAGCTTGCTTTTGGTTAAGTAAATCCTGAATAGTAAACCCCCTATCTGCTAGGATGAGGTCACCTGGATTTATATAATCCAGTATGCCAGACTTAGCAAATATGTCTTTGTCACTTATGGCACCCTCATATAAATCGGAAATGAAGGTCGCAGCACCATTAGGAGCCACTGCAATGAGACACTTAAAGGTACAATGGTGTTTATAGTTAGAATAAAGGTTACCTTGATGAGAAAAATCACGTGGCATTTCTACGAAAAATTCTGTACAATCAATAGAGCAACGAAAATTCTTAAAACATCTAAAACTTTTGGGCATATACTTCTTTAACACACCTCTTTCAGGAAACATCATGTGTCGCAGGTCGTTAAAATGACAATACAAAAACTGCAGCCATGTTGTAAATATTCTTCTTACAGTACTTTCAGATAGATTGCAAAAGTGACTCAAGGAAAAGATACTATATCCACGCCGCAAACGTACTAAGCAAATAAACAACTCAGTCTTGGGACTGGTAATTCGATGAGTTTTTGCATCATTTTTTTCTGATGAACCACTCTTTGTTTTTGAGCCATCCCAATATGTTAACTTGTTAACAGCATCACCCAGAAAAATGAAGAGTGCAGTGAATTGGAGGAAGCTCAATCCAGTGAAAAATCTCATCTTTTTGTCATCATCTTTTACACTATCTAAATCTAATATGACTGTCATTTTAATGACACCATCATCAGTCTTCACTTCTTGTTCTCCCTTTGACAGCTTTAACTCATTTTTCAGGATAATGTTTTCAACTTTGGCACCCAGAAAATATTTATCATATTGCGTTTGTACTTCTGTAGATATTGTTGATGTTGTCTCTGTCTGTGTCGCTGCTTCCTTCTTTTCTATGGATTGGCACTTACAGGAAGAATGTGATTGCTCTGCCTGAAACAGAATGATATGTCATGAGTGCATGTACAGTAACTCCAGTGAGCAGGTTTAGTGTGCCCAATAACATAACAAAAAAACAATATTTCGATCTGGGAAACATAATATTAGTTATAATCATGTATCTCTGAAACCAAGAATTAAAAACAATGAGTTGACTGAATGGATAAATGAATGTATTTGTAAGCTGATATGAATATGACTAGGAAAAAGATTAGCTATCATGTTGTAAATGTTCTTGGCCTTAAACTGAAATTAAAAAAAATAAACATAAAGTGGCTTTAATTATGGAACTCACCTGCACGACTACCATTTCACATGGAAGAGCCATTCCATTGATATCATGTTCACCCTCACTCTGAACTTCACCTAGTTTTATCTTCTTTGTTGGTGGTGTATTAATCCTCTCAGTGGGTAATTTCCTCTTTTTTGAAAATTGTTTTACCTAAATAAAAAGAATAAATAATAAAAAAATAATACAGATTACAGTATATTTGTGTTGTGATAATTTCTTTTCGTTATTCCTGTTAGCAAGCATGATTAAGTGGCTTAACATAAGGGGTCCTACACAAGTAAATCAAACAATAGATTCAATCGAAACTTCTGTGTTCAATAATTATATAATGGAGATGAGAAAGCTATAACATACCTTTTGATCTGATGCTGTTGCAGGAAGGGGGTCAGGGGAATCCTCTAAAGGGCCGTTTCCCCCAACAAAATGTTTGCTGCATATATAGGTGAATCTCTTCACATCCTTTGTCCCGAATTGCTTTCTGCCACAAGCATGTACCCACCTAGAGCACTTCTCTGGCTGAGTAGCAGGATTGGGAAACTTTATAAACGACACATTTTCCATGTGAGGTCTATGGTCATACCTGCTGTCACTATTGCAAGTCCCATAGCAACAATGTTTCCCCATTTAGAACGCTTAAAAGTAAGAAAATGTCTACAAAATGCAAGGCCTATGTACCGTGTGCTGCTCTATAGCATACACTGACGCATAGAGCGTCTCACAGGCACTCGGTTTGTTTAGCTGCTAGCGCTCGAGACCACATGTTGACCCGTTGACCTCGATCTATAAATAGGTGGCTGGCGCAGCGCTATAGGCCTATAATTTCCGGGGTCTGTTACTTTGCCTGCTTTCAATAGAGGGGTAACTTTACCCATTTTCCATTTTTCAGGTACTGTTGTAGTTGTAAGTGAGAGTTCTATTATGAATTTGAATTGGTCTAACAGGGAGGTTAGAATCTTTTTGAGTAAGGGGGTTTTCAAATATTTAATCCCTGAAGATTTGTACTTGGGGGAACTGGTAATCAGTTTATATAGGTCGTTAGGAGCAACATTACTAAACTGAAAACCAGGGTATTGGCGTTCATTGTGCATGAAGTCATTGTACGAGGTACGTTCAGTTTCATTTGGGGGAATGATTTTTTGAGCAAGCTTCGGTCCAATGGTAGCAAAGTAATTATTGAAGCATTGAGGAATGTCCTTTGACTCTACTGGAGAATCATTTTCTTCTAGGGAAATAATGTTATTAGAATTAGAGATTTTTTCAGGGCTTATCATTGGTTTCATTTGTTCCCAGAATTTGTGTGGGTTGTCTGCACAATCAAAGAGGCAGTTTTTGATATAATTATTCTTTAAAGACTTAGCTAATTTGTTAACTTGTTTTCTGAGGTCCTTAGCCTGCTCGTAAAATGCCAATGACCTGTATTTCTTAGCCATTTTAAAGAACTTATCGCGTTGCTTCATGAGATTAAATAAATTACCAGTTATCCACTCACAGCGTTTTGGTACATTCTTGTACTCCCTGACAGGGCACATCCTATCAAGAATGCGGTTAATAAGTGACTCCATATAGTCCCAGCAAAGGTTTGGGTCCCTAAGAGTGTAGAAGTGGGTCCAGTCATGATCTCTCAGGATCTCCAAAAAGATTGTTTCATCAAAGTTTAGGTAACTTCTCGTTTCAAAGGTAGTTTTAGAGGGGGTGTTCTTTATCTTTTTTCTTATTATATAGATGGGGTTGTGGTCAGATATGTTAATGTCTAATACACCCGTGGTAGAGATGAATTTCGAATTTGAGTATGCGTGATCGAGAATATTAGCGGTAGTTGTGGTAGATCTGGTTGGGGTATTAATATACTGAGTCAACTGATTTATTTGCGCGAATTTGAGGAGTTCTTTGGAGGGGGCACTGTTGTCTCCATAGTTAATATTTAAATCTCCAAGTAGAAATATTTCGTACTTATTTGGAATACTGCTAAGTGATGTATGGAGTGTATCTATGGCCTCACTGTAAGATCCGCTAGGCGGCCTATACGAATTTAATATTATTTTTGATTTTTGATTTTGATGTTCTAATAGGAGAACTTGTAGTTCTAGGTTTTTGTTGCTAACGTTTAAGTTAGAGTATTTCGTACTATCTACTTGTATTTTTTCATCAATATAGGCCGCTAGCCCTCCTCCGCGCGATTTACCACTCTTCCGATCTAGGCGTAGAAGATTGTAATTGGGAATCGCTAATTGAATATTGGAGGCCCTGTCAGAGAGCCAAGTCTCATTTAATAGTAGAACGTCCACCCCGGACTTGATTAGAAGGGTCTCTACCTCCTCTAGGTTTCTTATGAGACTACGAACATTTAAACAAATAATTTTAAAACCTCTTGAATTTGCTAAAGTATGTAATTGTTGCATTGAGTCAGCGGCCATTGATGACCGTTGAGCAACAACAGAAAGAGAACGTAAGCGATATTTGGACTCAATCAGTAAATATCGCTATACTATATCGCTCTCATGGGAGAGCGACTGTAGCATGATTTGTAGAATATATGTTTTACAATCCAGTGTTTTTAAACATACAATACACAATATTTATGATGGTGTGTTTATTTCTAAAGTAAGTATCATGATCATAACCAAGCTGAGTCTGATAACGACAATATAATTCAACAATTATATGCTGCTTTCGTCCGAGAAGGTAATCGCAGTATGATGTATATAGGATTCAGTAGTATTTTCAAAGTGTATTTAACTTCTATACAATACAATACACAACTCTTATGCGGCTTGTTTTAGTTAAGATATTAATCATGATCAAATCAAACATGTGGACCAAGAATTAAATCCTATCAAGACAATCAAGTTGGATACTGGTGAGGGTAAGTACTTCACGCGGAATAATGCTTCTAGCATAGCATATATACAATACAATACACAACTCTTAAGCGGTGTGTTATTGCTAAGACTTTAATCATGATCAAATCAAACATGGACCAAAATTTAAGTCTTATCAAGTCAATCAAGATGGATACTCGTGGAGGGCAAGTACAATAGGTGGAATAAAACTCTAGCATATCGATGTGATCTTATGGTGTGTTGGACTGTTCCATTATAATAAGGCTTGTATCACTGTTGAACATCTGTATAAGATGGGTTAACTTGGATGTGGGTTGAATCTTGGTATAGTCAAATGTTAGTTTTTGAAGTAAGAGTAATTACCAACCTCTTTTTTGAAGTAAGAGTACTTCAAAATATTTACCCTCCAGCGAGTGACGAGATGTAAGAATGATGGCTCGGGCCCCTGCAGTGATATCGTGGGGAGGCTCTCGGACATACTTCTGGATTCTAGAACGGTAGGAGTCAGATGTAGAGAACAGGCAAGGTATACATAGGATTGAAGAGGCCTATGCATATGACTATGTCAGCTGTTGTTGGTTTCAGAGTTCACTATATAAATATAGTATATTAAGGAGTGCAGGGCGATTCAATTTGTCGTGGTTGTGTGGACTGGTCAGAAGGCGCAATGTAATATATAATTAGGCCATCGTCGACGACAGTGGTATATATTGCGCAATCACAGTTGAGTAGAGAGGAGTCGACAGGCCCTTGTGATTTTCCATGCCCATTCGTCTATGCCTTTTGGGCATAAATGGCGGCCGTCAGTGAGGCGTGAATAAATATTCTTTCTTGTTCCACGGAAATTGGGGTGAATGAAGGTATCTGTGAAGGGAGTTGGCAGGTTGAGAAGCTCATTTCGGTTGTAGATGGCTTTATTGACTAAGTTGATGGTTCTGTTTAATCTGGTTTGGTCTGGGTGGGTTACAAATTGTTTGTTATATTTTGCATATTTTTATCACAATAACGGCCAAGATTTTAGCATGAGAACTTTGAAAGTGGGGTTCCCACAGCCTCATTTTTGCCAAGGAATTCAAATAAAATGGTTATAATCATGTGTGATCATCCTAAATACACGTTGTAGAAACCCTAGGCTGGAAAACCAAATGCTGCCCGATTGGGAGAATTACTCATATGCTCATACTGCTACGCGCTGAATAGTGCCAACAGACACAACCATGAATTATCCGAATGTATGAAACGTCAGTAGGCCAAGAACACACATACCAGGGACGCGAGCCCTACCAACCAGCAATTCTTCTACCCTCCTCCACCGCCCGCTGCACACAACCAACAACAACAAGCACAGTTCATGCCACGCCCACCTACGACACAACAGGCATACTATAACTCAAAAAACTAGTAGCGCCCGCGAGGGAGCCCTCATGGGAACAGAAACACGGAGGGCATAGCGCAGTGAGTAGCTTGAACTTGGTTTATGACAATGTATTTATGAGCGATGGACATGAGCAAACATACATATACAAGATCTGTACGACAGGTGCGTGTCAATGTTTACATCTCGCTGAACAAGCCGAAAGCAAGGAGAACCAAGCATTAGACCAATCAGCGACGCTCATACAGGGCCCAAGCACGATGGACCAATAACAGGCCACATTACAATCAGGAAGATGGCGGCCCCAACAAAAGCCAAACACGCCAGCGAAATACATACAAGTACACAGGACTTAACATACATACATACATAATGATGCGGTCTACGGACCTTTTACAGAGCAGACCTTCAACGAATGGACTCATAGCAACCCCCTGATGTCCTGCCCGAAATCAACACCAGAGAAGAGACGAGTGATACTAGACTTATCATTCCCACAGGACCTATCCATGAATGCTTTCATCAAACAGAACTATATACTAGGATGCACAAGACAACACTCACTACCAACTGTTGACGCACTAGTCGAGGTGCTAAAAGAACATGGACCGGGCATGTACCTGTACACGTTGGACTTACAACGGGCATATAAGAACTTTAGGGCATGCCCAGGGGACTGGCCCCTCCTGAACTTTAGGTGGAAGAATCTCTTCTACCTAGACATTAGTATGCCATTTGGTGCCAGGCAGAGTAGTGCACACATGCAACGCGTCACCAGAGCACTGATGGACATCATAGAGGTGGCAGGACATAAAGGAATGATGTATCTAGACGATGTAATAGGATGGGCGAGTACAAAACAAGCTGCAGAGGAAAGCTATTACCACGCTGTCCGCATATTGCAAGACCTGGGGCTTCCAACCGCCCATGATAAGACACAGAGGCCAGACAGGGAAGTCAAGTGGTTAGGCGTGGTGATAAACACATCCAACATGATAATTATAATCATATAATTGACGATTATTGTGTTTTCCAAGTATTTTAGCAGTAGAAGTAACTTTAACCATGTTTTATAGTCGTATTTTATCGATGAATAATATCGAGGGGTACGGATTTCTACTTAAAAGAGACATTTGGTTCATTATTTACTAGTTTTTATATGTCATACACACGTGTTTTGCGAAAGCATCAATTGCGGAAGCAGAGTGGCGCCATCTGGCGTTTATTCCTAGTATTATGCTTTTGCTCATTATTTACGACAGAGGGCGTATCTGGTCACCAGGGATAAACACCAGAACCTAACACGAGCACGACAGCAGATTAAAAAATAAGAAGTTTAATCTGCGCTGCTAGACTCGGATAAAAGTGTTTTATTGTTTGTATTTAGTCGCCTAGAAATCTTTTTGGATTTTCTTAGGGTATTAGTTATTACCTAGCGAGCTAAGAAATACGGCATTCATGGTAGCGAAAGTTGTGATTTTTGCGGAAGCATAGTGGTGCCACCAAGCGTTTATTTACAACGGTATTTTCGTAAACCTAGCAATTTCTTTGATTCTTAGTTTAGTAGCATTAAATGTCGAGCCTTTTAATCGCTCAAAGCTTGCATTTTTATGTCATTCATTTGTGAGTTGTTTTATTTTTGCCGTCACTTTTACTTTTAATTCATGTCTGAAAAATAAAAAAGGAGAGATTGTGTGGATTATGTAACAGGAATATCCAAACATCAAAAAATGAGAAGATGTAAGGATAAGATGGCGACCATTTGAGCGTCTAAAAGTATTTAAGGTATATTAGGAGATTTTAGAGATATGTAGTAATCTATCGCCAGTACAGGCTTCGGATGTCTTTCGCCGAACCAGAGCGCGTCAAATCGACGAAAGATTTAGCTCTGCTAAGCATCTTGATATATTATATTCTATTCACCGCGAGAGGAGCAGAACTCCGAGCCTGTTTGTGAGGCGCTATATTTGTAAACGCAAACGATTTGTAGTAGGATTATCGGTATTTAGATTACTTTTGCTACTATATATTGCAAGATTAGTTAAGGAAAACAAAAGAATGTTTGATTTGAAAAGAGGGGAGGGGACTATGCTATATATAGGTACGCTTGTATAATTAAAACCTATATGGGTAGTATACTCCCCCTTCTTAGTATCTTGGGTAGTATCCCCCCTACTATTGGAGATTGCCAACCAGCGCATGCGCGCTAGGTCGCGTGGGACGCGCCCATGCTCTATGACTAAATAAATCAGTTAACATCAACAAGCCGCCGTGTTCACTTGCTTTTCCCTTACATTATATTCAATAATATAACATCTTTAACCTAAGCAAACCTATTATTGAGTACTACTCACCCAGATTTATCATTCTTTTTGGTGGTATCTGCGATATTACTTTTAAACATGGATTGTGCGACCTGATTCCATGACAGATTTGACACGGAGAATTATGTTATTGATAAAATAGAAACAGTCGCCGAAAGGTGTACAGTGGAGTGTCCTACGGTCACACCCATTTTCTGCCCTATACCAGGCATGAATGTGAATAGTTATAACAAGGTCAAAAAGTTCAAAAGAACTAAACGTATAGAATACAGGATAAGAACCCACACTTGAAAGATAAATTACTAGCCTCCGCATACACAGAATACTATAAAATGAAGGCAGGACAATTCTGGGGCACTGGTCACCGGCTGGGTGACCCAGAATTTGACCCCGACTCCTTCAACGGAGAAAACCACCAGGGGAATCTACTCACCAGTGTTAGGCAACAGTTAGCTGGAGTCATACCCAATCCCTAACTTTACTACCCATCCATTTTCTGGAGCCTCCCTACGCATAACATCATATTTGGCCCAAGACGCCATAACTAGTTACAGACCCAAGTACATATTTGTATTGTCTGGCCTATGCATGCTGACCCGTAAGGACACTAACTAAACTAGTTAGCTTGGCTCACACGACCATCGCTGAATCTCTGGAAGCCTACATTGACGACATGGCCTATGTTCAACAACAACTGGAACAAGTCATGTTACCCACGCCAACATCCGTTATTTTCTGCCCAATTGTGGGGATAGACCTGGCTCAGAAAATATTTATTAATCTGGACAAAACAAAGGTGCAAACTTTCTTCCACAGGCCAGTGCTCAGATCGAGGTGGGTAAATCCACCTAATACCCCACTATGTAAAGAATACCCATTGACCCTTGATGGTAGAGAACTCGAGGATATAGAGGTATATAAATATTTAAGGAGTCGAAATAGACAATTCACTGAAATTTGGCGACACAAAAATTGACGAACAAACTAAATCATAACAGTTGGCAAATCCGCAAATTAAGGGATAAAGTGCCAAAAAATACACTACTATTAATATACAAAGTAATGATCCTCCCACTCATTGATCAGACCGACATACTCCACGATTCCCAAAGCATAACCCAAACTCATAAATTCCAAATTATCCAGAACAAGATCCTCCAAACAATATACAAACTGCCTTCACGGGCCAATGTGGACAACCTACATATAGAGAAAAGGCTGTTGCCCTTCAAGCACAGGCAAAGACTGCACCTTTTACAGCTGAGCCACCGTTTGGCACGGGATCCAGCAAATCTAGACTTGAGACAAGTTAATACTAGAAATTTTGCAGAAGGCAGAAAAACTCTTAAGCAAATTACTCCAAAACCAGAACAGATACGGAAATCAGTACTCAATAGAATGACTTACTCCTGGAACCGCCTCCAGACGGTGGCCCACAAAATCATAGACCCAAACGCATTCAAATACCACGTTAGAAATAATGCTATATGGATTGATGAGAATTTTATTGATTAACCATGAATAGTATCAGATGAGAACAATATAGAAAATAAATGTAATATATCAACATCTTGCATATTGTAAAATTGTTAATGAAAAAGAGCAGTGAGCCATCCTTCAGTCAGTGACAAAGGTGGCATTGTCTGCTAGTTAATTGATTGTAAAGGAATTGAAAGGGGAGCGTGCAAACCTGCTCTATCAAGGAGAATTGCCCCCCCCCCGCCTCAATAAAATGTTTATCTATCTATCTATCTATCTATCTATCTATCGGTGTTCCTCTTACCGATATTAAATTGGTGGGTGACTGGCATGATTTATCGGTGCTAGACTATTTATCAGCCTATGTGCGCCATTTAATGTAATGACGCCTTATCATGACGCTTTATCAACACTTTGAAGTGTTATATCAAGGGCGGGAGAGCTGAGAGGGAGGCAGAACTTTTATGACCATACCCAGGAAATAGAGATAGGGAAGAGGGGAGAGAGAAACAAGAGAAAAGAGACAGAAAGGCAGTTTATGGTCATACCCAGGACCATTATAATACCGGTATGGGGAGGCCAATGGTCATTATCCACTACTACAACCTTCTACCACAAAGTTCTGCTACCAAACCTACTACAACCTTCAGATATGGCTGCTATAGTCGAGTATGTGATGCCTGCCACCCCATCCATTCCTCAGTGTCAGTACCAGATGTTGGGGCGATTTGCCAGCAAGTAGGCTACACCTGTGCGATTGGTGTAGACCGCTGAAGGCAACAGAGATCCATCCTGCCAAAACTGCCCTGAAAAGGGCGCTGGAGAGGTGCAGTGCAGCTCTAATGACCAAGTATACCTGCTGTGCTTGCTGTGCCATGGACTCGCCCACAAGTTGTGTGCAATGTGGAGACTGCAGCGCAAGTGGGCTGTTGACTGCAGCCAAGAGGGATATGTGTGCTTTGATTGCATTGATGTGGATGAGTCTGTCAAACCATTCTAGAACAAGATGCACGGCTATGACTAACGTCATATATAATTGCAATGGGCTACATGTATATAGTAGTTCTATGATCCTCCGTGAGTCCTTTCCATAAAGGAATGGTTCTCTTTAGTAACACTAGAGGTGCCTTACGCTCTGGCTTGTGTGTTTACACAATGTTACTCTTAAATCTCTCTATTTCCCTTTATATCTTATCTTAACCCTTATGTTATTATTCTAGTTGTATTCCTCTATCTGTTTATGCCTATTCAATATGTCATTACACCAGTTGTTCACTACTCTAAGTTCTTATGAGTATTGCAGGGAACTGTAACTACCTCTTAGTAGTGCATGTGAATTCCCTTACCCTTTCCGGATAAGCCGGACTCGGGGCCGTTGAGACGGACTGTGTGGAATAAACAGACGTGTGAGGAATTGGCCTTGTTGACTTGTTTATTTCATTGTCGAGAGTGCGAATCACTACAATTGGTGCCGTGACCAGCTCTTGACCAGTTCGCTTTGACTAAGCCTGGCCGGATTAGGAAATCCGTGGATTTTGTTGACTTGATTGGTTTCTCTTGCAGAAAATGGCAGCAGCAGCTCCTGCAGCGGACGGCGGACCCCCGCCGGACTATGAACGGACGGTTAAGCGACCAGTGCAGCCGGGCAGGCTGCTTGCCTCAGGGTCTACGTTGGCTGAAATGAAATTTGAGCGAGATTTCGCTCGAGTTATTCTGTCTGATGTGGCTTCCGATTCTGAAGATTACAGGACTAGCCGGGAGGATCGTGCAGCCTTCACGGACTACAGGTCCCCGGTCAGTGATGTTGAGTCGGATGAAGAAAGCTTGTTAAAAGCAACTCGTCTTCAGATGTTAAGTTTGCAGAGAGATCTAGCTGGAGAAAAAAGGAAGAACCTCGAGTTTGTTGCACAAGTGAAACAACTCGTGTTCCAGAATCGGGACATCCAGGAAACACTGGATGTGGTAACGGAGAGGGATTCTGCATTTATAAAAAAATTGCAGGTAGAAAATGAAAAGTTGAAGTGTGAGATTTCTCGAGTAGACGATCAATCTCGTCTCCAGAATGTCTCTGAAGATCAGTCAGCTTCAACTCAGACTGGCTTTATGGCGTCCCCTATGTGGACCACTCTTCCGAGAACAGGCAGGGCATCTTCTGTGAATACCAGTAGAGCTGCTCCTGTGTGTTCTACTTTTGCTGATCCACAGGCTGGATTAGAGTCAGGAAGGGTTAGGATGGACTTCTTTGGGTCTCCAGTCGGCATGACTGAGGATACAACGAAGAGGGTGACATTCCGGGATCACAAGAGTTCGGGCATGTCAACTTCATCCCCTGCTAGTGGGTCGTTTAGTTGAAGTCAGGGAACATCCCCTCAATCCGCTCAGAAAGGTTCCCAGCGCAGCTTCTCTGTAACAAGTAGGAGTTTCAGTACTCAGACACCGTGTGATTCTGATGCTGTGGATACTAATGATTTGTCTACCAGTACAGGTACACAAACTGAGAAGACTCCTGAGGGAGAAGGGAAGAAGGGTAGCGGTGCAAGTACAAAGAAAAAGGATAGCACTACTGGTACGGACGCTGATTTCGAAAGGGGTCAGGTGAAAGGATCTGTTTACAAACCAAAGATACGGGTTGTGGCTGGTTCCCCTGATGATCCGTCGGATCCCAGCGGTTCATCTTCTTCCTCTTCCTCGTCCTCTGACTCGGAAACTCCTGTCCCTAGGAAGAAGAAAGAGAAAAAAACCAAGAGCGATAAGTCACGGAAAGCCAGGGAGCGATCTCGGATCGCTAGGAAGGATCGATCCCTTGTCCAGGGATTAAGTTATGATGGAACGGACGACTCGGACTTTGGCGAGTTTGAATATACTCAAGGTATACTCGGGTAAGAGCAAATACACCATGCGTCCGCCCGTCATAAAGATGTGGGACCAAAAGGACCCTTGGCGTGTTTACCTGGCTGAGATGCGGGTAATGGCAGTTGCATGCAACTGGTCAGAGGAAGAGTTCCTGCTTCAGTTGCAGTGGGGATGCAAGCGGCAGTTGGCGGATATGGGTGATCTGCCTGCAGGTCTGTCTCTGAAGGAATTCGTTCAACACATGGACGCGAATTTCGGCGAGGTTTCTCGTATAAAAAGACAGGCTGAATTTCGTGCTTGTCGCCAGACTCCCGGACAGACTGTCCGGCAGTTTGGTAACGAGGTAGCCCGCAGAGCTAGGTATGCTTTCGGTAAGAGGATGAATAGTACCATAGTCAATATGGCTCTTCATACTTACCTGAAGGGGTTGACTAGCTGTGAGCAGGCCAATTGGGCTCGTCTGAAGGAACCCGTAGACCTACAGGAGGCCATTCATTGGTCTGAAGTTTATGAGGGATGCCTTATGGACACAGAATCCAGTGTGGTAGTCCAAAAACTTGCCGCGCTGCCAGCTCCTGAACCAGTACAGGAGCGCGCTTTGGCTGTGAAAAAGAGAAGGTCTCGCCGCAGATCCGGTGCTGCTGTAGCCCAGGTGTCTGAAACCCTGGATGATGGCGTTACCTCCTCTGGTTCGGAGACACAGGACGTGACAACGGTCATCTGTCAGGCCTTGCAAGCTTATAGGGATTTCAGGAAGAATAAGCCTGGTGACAGCAAGGACGGACAACCCTGGAAGAAATCATTTTCTGGGACATTCTCCGGACGGAGAAAAGAAGGGCCCAAGAAATGCTACTTCTGTGGGGTGGAAGGACATATCTCTCCTGATTGTCCGACCATTAAGATTCTGAAAGGGGTTGCCGAGTCTACGAAGGTACCCGCCTCCGTGACTCCGGAAAACCCCGCACGGCCCTTATAGGAAGCGATATGGGGGTCGTGGGGACGCCGCTTCACAGTACTACAGCTCGGACGAATTTGGCTAGTAGTATAGAAACTGGGGGTGTTGCTCAGGCACTTGTTAGTAAGGGGTTAGCTTTGACGCAAGGTCAGGCGCTCCCGGAAGCAAGAGATCCTAGGTCGTTGCCGGGAAAGAACACCTGTCCAGGTGAGGATATCTCCCCGGACAGCCCGGATACTGGTTCTCTTGTGAGATGGGGACAAGACGGGTACCAAGCTGTTGAAGGTCAGATCGTTGTGGTTGGACAGAATCCCAACAGGTCGGCACGGATACAGAAAGTTTCTGTACAGCAACCAAAGACGCTGAGGATCACGGATAATTTGATTGTCCGTGAGAGATGGTATGCCCCAGTGGGGTTAGACAGTGAGAATGGGGATTTCTTGGTGGACCCTGGTGCTACTACTAGCCTGGTTACCAAGAGATTTTATGATTCTCTTTCTTCCAAACCACCTTTGGTTCCGGTCCAAATGGTGTGTGCAATGGGGAATGGGCTGCCTATAACCACTCATGGGAGCGCGCTTTGTCCTTTGAAAATAGGAGATCGGACATACATGATTACATGTCTAGTAGTTTCCGGCTTGAAGGGCCCGGAAGATGGACTGATTGGGGCGGATTTTTATTACGTCCACAAATGTAATCTTGACTGGTCTGGATTGCTATTCCTTGAGAATCAAGCAGTATCTGTAATGTGTAAGCAATGGAAGCACATGAAGAGAAGTTTGAGTCAATCCACTGTTCAGGCTGTTGAAGTGAGAGAGTTCGTGGACGGGGGAGAAGTCAGGTTGAAAGAACCTGTGGTCCTCCAACCCCGGTCCGTGACACTTGCTAAGATAGACTTGGGTAGAGGCTCTGACACATCAGGTGGATTGATGTTCGAGCCTGATCAGGGATTGTTGAAAGACTTTGCCTTGGGAAGCCTTAATACATATGTATCGGGTAACGTTAATTCGTCCGTGGTAGCTTTTTCCAATCCGTCCGGTTCTACCGTTAGACTGAATTGTGACATGATAGTAGGGAGAGTTAGCATTGTGACTTTGGTGTCCGATGCTTCCCTACCTGACGGGGAAGAGAATGAAATGATTAGGACGGTTAGAGAAATTGGTGAATGAAACTCATCTGTCTAAAAAAAAAGAAAAAGAGTTAGTTAGGAAACTGCTCTATGATTACCAAGACTGTTTTTCCTTACCTGGCACCAAAGTTGGTTGCACTCACTTGGTCCGCCATGTGATTGACACTGGGGATGCAATCCCTGTAAAGCAAGCCTATCGTAGGTTGCCAGTGGCCAGGCGGGATGGAGCAGAGGCGGAAATCTGGAAGATGTATAAAGAAGGCAGAATAGAGCATAGTAATAGTCCGTGGGGAGCTCCCATCGTGATGGTTGCTAAGAAAGATGGGACCCAGAGATTTTGTGTGGACTATCGCCAACTGAATTCCGTGACTAAGAAGGATAGTTTCCCTCTTCCCCGGATTGACGAATGTGTTGAAGCCTTGGGTGGGAACCAATGGTTTTGCACTTTAGACTTAGAGTCCGGATATTGGCAGGTTGCAATGGATGAGGAAAGTAAGCACAAAACTGCTTTTCTATCCAGTGTGGGTCTGTTCCAGTTTAAAGTTATGGCTTTTGGACTGTGTAACGCCCCTGCCACTTTCCAGCGCATGATGGACCGTATGTTGGACGGATTGCGTTGGAAAGCTTGTTTAGTATACCTGGATGATGTGGTGGTCTTTGGAAAGACTGTCCAAGAATGTGCGGACAACCTGAAATTGGTATTAGAACGCATTAGGGAATATGGGCTGAAGCTCAAACCTAAGAAATGCGAGTTCTTCCGAAAAGAGGTGAAGTATTTGGGTAGGATCGTTTCTGCCGCTGGGATCCGGGCGGATCCGGCTAAGATAGTTAAAGTACAGGAATGGCCTATACCAAAGACTGCTAAAGAAGTAAGACAATTCCTTGGGTTTGCTTCCTATTATAGGGAGTTTCAACCGAACTTTGGCGGAATTGTAGCTCCTCTGCAACAAATTGTGACGGATGCTGGGGTTGAGAAACGCTATAGTAAACCTATAGTGTGGACCAAGAAGTGTGATGAAGCCTTTAAGACAGCTAAGACTTTATTAACTTCAGCACCAGTTCTTGGGTATCCTAGAAAGGAAGGTTATTTCATCTTAGATACTGATGCCAGTGGCTTTGCAATGGCCGGAGTTTTGTCGCAGATGCAAGACGGCAAAGAAGTCGTATTGGGATACGCTAGTAATAGCTTCACCAAGCCGCAGAAAAATTACTGTGCTACTAAACGTGAACTATTGGCAGTGCTGTCCTACTTGAAAAAGTTCAGACATTATCTCCTTGGCAGTCGTAATTTTTACGTAAGAACTGACCACGCTTCCCTTAGGTGGCTCCTGAATTTTAAAGATCCAACGGATATGCTTGCTAGATGGTTAGCCACGATGCAAGAATATGGCTTGGAGCAGAGTATGATACTTCACCGGGCGGGCAAGAAACATACCAATGCGGACGGATTGTCTAGAATTCCTACCAGGAAATGTGGGAACCCTGGCTGTCCCGATTGTGGTGTCCATGATGCTGTAATCGCGGAAGCTGTGGCGGTTCTAGGCTCCTTGGAGGATGAAATCCGGGATGCTCAGCAAGCAGATCCCTTGTTGAGGAAAGTTATGGATGTATTGGACGGATCCAGTCCGGTTCCCAGCAAGGAACAATTGTCTGGTGAGCCACAGGAATTCTGTACATACATCCGTAATAAAGATAGTTTGGAGATGGTCCAGGGTGTTTTATGTCTGCGTTGGCTGCGTAAAAACACTGGACACACGTATGTCAGGAAGATAATTCCTGCCTCTATGAGGAAAAATATTTTCCGTTGTTTGCATGGCTCCCAATTGGAGGGCCACTATGGTGATTTCAAGACCAGCTGGAAGGCGAAAAGGAAATATTTTTGGCCTGGAATGCGGTATGACTTGAAAAGGTGGCTTAGGGCTTGCCCTGAATGCAGCATGAGGAAATCTAGAGGCGGACGAGGTATTACACCTTTGAAGAAGGAAATCCATGGTGAACGATGGAGTAGAATAGCGTTGGATATTATTGGTCCATTTAAGACTACCCCTAGAGGTAACAATTACGTGATGGTGATTACGGACCATTTTTCGAAATGGGCAGAAGCATTTCCTATGCCAGACCACACGGCAGAAAGATGTGCTGAAGTTCTGTTTAGAGAATGGGTTCTGAGGTTCGGCTGTCCGGTTTCGTTGCAAACGGACGGGGCGCCGGAATTCAGGTCTCGACTATTACGGAGTTTGTTAGACATGTTGGGGGTCGAAAAGCTAGTCACTCTTCCGTACAGGCCTCGGTCGAATGGTCAGGTGGAGCGTTTTAACAGAGTTCTTGTTGAGCAGCTCTCTTGCCTGACTAACTACTCGGATTCGAATTGGGACTTGCTCGCTCCGTGTATAGCGCATGCTTACAGGGGTACGGTGCATGCCAGTACTTTGTGTACGCCTAATTCAGTAGTTTTTGGGACTGAGCTTGTGACTCCTGTGGATTTAATCCATGGAGTTGAACCTGGAGGGCTGGATTTTCCTTGTCGGATGTCATACGTGGAGAACTTGAGACAGTCATTGAGAACCGGACACCAGTTTGTCAGAGAAAATCTGGGCGTTGCTGCAGTGCACCAAAAGAAAGACTTTGACAGGCGGGCTCGTCCTAGGCGCTTTGAGGAAGGGGCTATTGTGTATAGGTACTGTCCCCCTAAGGCTAATAAGAAATACGGTCCAAAATGGGATGGGCCTTTCAAAGTGCGTAGATTCATAGGGGGTACTACCTATGAATTAGAGACAACTGAGGGAATCGTCAGATATCATGTTGATTATCTGAAACCCGCCTTTGATGAGGATGGACCGATTCAGGCTGTAAATTTACATAAGGCACCTGAATTCCGTAAGTTAGAGAAGGCTGGGCGCGAGATCCTGAAGTTTGAAGGCGGAAAAGTTCTAGCTGGTGCTGAATGTCCGGAAAGAAAAGAAAAGAAGAAAATTACCGTTGGGGTGAAACCCAGAGGTAGGCCTAAGAAAATTAAAACAGCTGGAGTGAAACTTCCTCCTTCCAACGAGAAACAGACAGTAGATGTTGGTCCTGCTGTTGTCGGGGTTGGTAGGAGGAAGCCTCAGAAGAAGAAAAAGAAATTAAAAATTTCTCCGGTTGTGTTACCTCTTAAGAAAAGAGGCAGACCCAATAAAGCTAAGACGGATACAGTTGTGAAAAAGCAATCTGTTCCTCTGGTTTTGGCGGATTCTGCTAAGCCCTTGAAAAGAGGGAGGGGGAGGCCAAGGAAAAATTTGGACATTGTTCAAAATGTTCCTATTTCTCCTGTGAAGAAGACGGACAGTGTTCCACCAGTAATTGCAAGGGCTAAGCGCACGCGTAAAGCTCCATCAAGATTGCAATATGGAACTTAGGCTTTAAAGTACAGGTGGAACTTTCCTGATGGTTCCACGGAGGTTATACACAACGAGAAGTCGGTGGCTGATATATCGGATAAGTCATGCTGCCCTTTCACGACATTTGAGAAATTCTTTATTGAATTTATTGAGTGGCTGGGAAAGAACCATCCAGTCCGTAGAGCTTGGTAGAAACTGCACTGAGAAATGGCTTAGCTTGGGAGAACCCTTGAGTTCTAGCTGAACTAAGACTCCCCGGGAAGCTTGAATCAGCTCAGAAATTGGGTTGAAATTGCTATTAAAATCGGCTAAGTGGACAGTGGGCTTTATGGACAATGTATCCGCATTTGTCTCCGCGGAAGACCAGAGTAGGCTGCATACTTAAACATCCTTGTACGCCCTACATTAGAGAACTAGAAATAGCTTTGTAACTGGCGGGAATCGGTGGCGCTGAGAGAGGTGGTGGTTTTGAGAACTACGGTTACCACGCTAGCCGTGGGAGCTGTGTTGCACCCTTTCACTCTGCTTCCGGATTCAGCCACAACAACAGCTAGCCTGCATATCGCCGACAGTGTTCCCTTGGAAAGAAGTGAGTTGAACTGGGTTAAAACTTGCTTGTCATATACTGTGTTGGTATCAATGTGAAAGTTGAGAGTTGTCTGCTACTAGACCCGATATGTATGTAGCACGTTTTGATTGTGCATGATGGAAGGAGAAAGTTCGGTGAAATGTTTGAGACGTCAGCCATGACACCGGCGCTTTTTGAATGAATGGCGTACGAATGGGGGTGAAGCTATAGTGTTATGCGAGGCTCCATAACCCACCAGTAACTGGTTGTTGCTAACCTATAGAGTTCTTTAAAAGAATTCACCTTGAGAATTTGCTTTTTGGGTAACTTCTAGGAAGAAGTTAGTCTGTGATATTTGGAATTTCGCTATTTATTTTACTAGACCTGTACTGTCTGTATGTAATACGGCGGGGAGGGATTTTGTTATTTTTGCTGTGATATTTGCTTTTCTGTTTCCTTCCTACCACCTATATGTAATATAAGGAGTAGACGGAATGGTATTGTGATATATTGCATTGTTTTTGCTGTTTGTACTTGTAAACACTTTTCGTGTGGGGAAAATTCCATCAGAGTCTGAGTGTTTTCCTTTTTCTTCTAGGAGAGAGAGAATTTTTAGTAAGACTGCCCTGAAGAATTTGAGACTAGCCACGTCATGGATGTGGACGGATCCTCCGATCCGGAGACTTACGGAATGACGGAGGCAGAGGAGAGACGCCTCTTGGACGGCGCTGGGGATTTACTGGAGCTAAATCCGGCCAACGCGGACGAAGCTCAGCGTGCCCGGGCTGTTCAAGCTGAGGCTACTGCCAAAGATGAAGCCATAGACACTCGCCCCCTTGGTAGGGAGATGACGCCTCTCCGTGATAACCAGGTTTTTGGAGAAGATTCCGGACAAGATGTTCCGGGCAAGCCTATTCCTGTCCCTAGGCGACGTAGTCTGCGCAAGTCCGTGTCTCCGCGGAAGTCCGCCAAGTCCGTGGACAAGGAAAATACAGAGAAACGTCGTTCCTCTCCATCCCCTGTTCCACGTCGCCGTTCTAGTCGCGGAAGAAGTCCTGGGTTCCGTCATACCACCAGCGGCCCCGTGACAGTCTCCAAAGATGGAGAAGATACCCCTGTTAGTGCTTCTAAGCAGGGAGAAAAGAAAAGATGTAGAATCAAGAAAAGGCATTATCATCGTGCAGAACAACGCCGGATTCAACTATCTAGATGTGGGAACATGGATGCCTTTCGTAAGGCTTTAGATTCAGCGACAGAGATTGTGCCCATAGATCCAACATCGGACCAGCCGGGGTCTGAGGTACGAATTTGTCCGGAGTCGGATTCGGAGGAAAGAGAAGTTCCGGATGACGGGCAAATGGCCCGGTACGAGTCCCGGATTTGGCCTGAACTTGTCCGGAGGGACTCAATGGATCCCGGCACTCACCAAAAAGTGATAGAGGCACATCGACTTTGGCAACCAGGCCATCGCTGTCCTTTTTTGGTCTGTCGGTATGTACCTTTCAATCTGGGTGGGATCCGGGCGTTTTCCACCAGAGAAAGGCTGTTTCGTCACCTGTGCGAGGAGCATGCCCCATTCATGTGGGTGTGGATCTGTCCATCCTCCTGTTGTGCTCAAGTCTTGGATAGGAGGGTGGAGCTTATTCAGCACCTCATGAATGGGGAAGAGGTGCAGCACCACTTGACCAGAAGTGAAGCGCGTGAAAAGGCCATGAAGGTGATGCCCTCTGTGCGTCCCAACCACGCTTTCCAGAAAATGGCTTATATGGCTGGACAGCATTTACGTATCATGAGGCGCACCACCACTACCAAAAAGATTCCAAAGAAAGGCAAGTCTGACAGGGACCAGTCAGTCGAACGGGAGTCAGTTCTGGGTCGATCCTACTCCTCTTCCAGAGCTGCAGCTTCCGCGGGAAGTAGTAAGTCTGTTGCTACGGACGCGGACGGGTCCTCGACTTGTTCCTCCCGCCGGAAGAGAGACAGATCTCACTCTCTGGATAAGAATGTAGTGGAAGCAGCTCCTCTCTCGAAAAGGGCTTGTCGCCGTGCCAGAGAGTGGTCCAGTGAGATTTTGAAGAACATTCCCTCTGAGGAAGAGAACCGGACATTGATTGAGCGAGCCAAAACAGTAGTCGATGGGGCTCTGAGTGAAGTTGTGTCCGCCGCTGACAAAGTCACTTCGGTGGTTGACTCGGCCAAGAAAGATCTGGTCGCCCTGTTGGATGAGGTAACTCAGCCCTTGTTGGTTCTGTCGGACGTCAAGGCCTCGGTGGAGAACTTGAGTGAGATGAGGGAGGACACCAAAAATCAAGAAGGTGTCGTCTCTGGGCTAAGGAAGTCCCTTGCCTCCAGTGATGCCAGAATCCGCCACCTTGAGGAAGAAAACTTACGACTTCGCTCGATGTTGGACCAGGAATCATCCTCTCCATCGGAGTCCGTGTGTCTTCCGCCTTCCCAAACAGCGCCTGTCGTCTTACCTCCTGCTGCTCCTGCATCTGCATCACAAGTTCCTGCCATGCCATTGGATGCCGGACAACTGCCTCAATTGCTGATGCTCAGCAATTTGCTGAGATCCCTTCAGCAAACTCCTGTGTCAGTTCCTCCTCCCCAGACCGCTGTGGTCCCACCTGTCCGGACCCCGGGTCGTGACACTCAGGACCCCGGTTTATACACCATTCCTAACTGGCTGTTTAGTCCGACCACTTTGACCAACCCGGACAACATTCCAGCCAACACGGGAAACCCGGAGCAGCTGAGCAATGAGACGGATGGGGATGCACCAATGGAATGATTGTTCCATCTGGGAACTTTGCGAACATTGAGAATATTCTTCTCTTCTGTTTTCCACGTGTTTGTGTTTCTCCGTTGAGAAAACTTGTTTTTGTTTCATGTTGATGAGATGTTTGATATTTTTCTACTCACGAATGATTGTGTGCCTATACATCATCGAGGTCTCAGGAAGCACCTTTTTGTACCGGATTTGTATTTTTCTTCGCTTAAAAATATTTTTGATAAATCCTCTACATGTTTTCCTATATAGTTAGGACACTGATGCTCCTGTATGTATTTCTTACCTCTTGTATTTAACCGTTTTTTATTATGACAGATGTCATTTTCACTTTTGGGTTTTTGGATAATTTTATGCTTGAGATGTGGCGACCTGAGTTTTGTTAAGTATGTAGCTAGGACACCTTTTGCTGCTCCTATTTGTCACCATGAAGACATTTTTCTAACTTTAAAAACTTTTCAGGTCCGCAATGTGAATTCTCTTTTTATTACTATCCATTTAATCCTTGATTGTATTTTGTACTGAATTTATTTCTTACAATACGATTTTTCAAAGAGTTTTTTAAAAATCTTAAATAAAGGGGGGGGGGTATTGTAGTAGTTCTATGATCCTCCGTGAGTCCTTTCCATAAAGGAATGGTTCTCTTTAGTAACACTAGAGGTGCCTTACGCTCTGGCTTGTGTGTTTACACAATGTTACTCTTAAATCTCTCTATTTCCCTTTATATCTTATCTTAACCCTTATGTTATTATTCTAGTTGTATTCCTCTATCTGTTTATGCCTATTCAATATGTCATTACACCAGTTGTTCACTACTCTAAGTTCTTATGAGTATTGCAGGGAACTGTAACTACCTCTTAGTAGTGCATGTGAATTCCCTTACCCTTTCCGGATAAGCCGGACTCGGGGCCGTTGAGACGGACTGTGTGGAATAAACAGACGTGTGAGGAATTGGCCTTGTTGACTTGTTTATTTCATTGTCGAGAGTGCGAATCACTACATATACATAAATTAGTACATGTACACATACATACATACATAGAAGAACCATTCTAAATTTCAAGTAAGCATGTGAATGTTAAGGAATTCTCCCAATGACACCAAGTAAACCCCACCAGAATATATTTAGAAAAAAAATTATTCAAATTATACATTTGTTAAAACAGATGCAAACTTTTCATGTCTAAATGATTGTAACCATACTACATACTAGGTCACCACAATAATAATAGCTGCTCAGATTGTAGTTGTAAGGTGTAACTATGTTTGCATGTACATGTGCATGTACATGTACATTCATACCTACATTAGTACATACACCCACTGTCACCACTAGCACTAAGCTCCCACTCAGCTGGCCAATGAACCGTGACGTAGCATGACCAGCACCAGCACCAGCACCGCTGCCACCACCACTACCACTGCGCTCCCACTCAGACGAAAGTTGTGCATAGACGACGGACGACGATATTTTTCACAAATGTAGAATTCCAATGGTAACATTATACCTAAACACATTTAACTGCCCATTGCAATTAAAAAGGAAGGAAAAACCATTAAAACGCTAAGCTAGGTGTAGCCTAAATATTTTGGATTGTATCCTATCAATTAAGATCAGATAACATGTAAATTTGCCTCTTTAGTTATATAATTTTCAGGCTGACAACATATTTTGTACATTTCTAGGCGGCCTGACTCACATATATTATATCTATATCTACATCTGAATTAAGAAAATAATGCATTTTTTCTGACATTTAACTTATCTCTCACAATTCTTTTAGGATGGGGATGTCGAGGAATTTTGTATTTCCCTACGAATGCCACCTGCTACTTTTGAGAAGTTGTGCACCTTGATCAAACCACATATTTCAAAGCAACATACCAACTTTAGATCACTCATATCCCCAGAGGAAGGTTTGACAATCACTGCGATTTTAGGCATTTGGTATGTTTACTGTTTATTACTCCTGTATTACGTGTTTAAATGTATTATGGCTGTATAATGAATAGTACTTTCATAATTAAATGATTGTGTTCATACAAATACATGTATAGATGTATATATGAAAATAATACACAAGTGTTTGTTAAACAATGACCGTCAAAGTTTATAATTTATTGAGATATGGTTGTCATATTAATTAGGGGTTCATATACATCAGTTAGTAGTTAGTCAGTTAAAATATTACATACTCTACTATATCTACATGCAGACACTAACAAAAACTATACCCAGCAGGCAATTGACTAAATTCATAGTGTGTATATCATATTGATCCTACATATATGATATGATATGATTTCTTTCAGAAATTTAATGAATGTTCTGGGCTTCCATAGTACAAGGCTGTTATCCCATTTTATGAAGATTTATCCAATATCTCTCTACTTTCTTTAGGTGGTAGCTATCGGACTATACGACAGGAATTTCGTGTGGGATACAGTACTGTCTGCAGGATTATTTATGAAACGTGTGATGCTCTCTTCAAAGTGTTGCAACCACTTTATGCAAAGGTATTGAAATATCTTTTTTCTTGATTTTAACATCCAAAATGGTTGCTTCCAAACCCCGACACACTGGCTGGTGTTACGTGTTACATCTTACAATCAAAAATGTATTAAACACTAATTATTTAATTATGGCTGTACTCACCACAGTAAGTACTCCCACTTAGATGACCAACTTTGGTTCCAGGGCATAGCAGCTACTTAAGCAGGCTGGTCTTCCTACTGAAGATTTTTATATTGAGGGTATATTATTATTTAAAAAAAAAAAATATATATAGTATTACATTTAAGACCCATGTAAATGTTTTGTTGGCAAAAGGATGAATTTTCAAATTCTTTTTCAGACTCCCACTGCATCCGAGGATTGGATTTCTATAGGCCAAGACTTTGATGATCGTTGGGGGCTCCCACATTGTGTTGGTGCCATAGATGGAAACCATATCCGTTGCAGGGCACCCCCATGCTCAGGGTCGACATATTATAATTACAAAGATATTTCTCAGTAATTCTTTTAGCAGTTGTAGATAGTTCTTACAATTTCATTTATTTTGATTTTGGAGGGATGGGTCATGAGTCAGATGGAGGAGTATGGAGGAGATGCAATTTGTACCAACAGAGGAAGGGGAACTGCCATGGCAGTACGACAGGGCCCACATTGGACTGAATGAATAAAACAAATTTATAAATGTGGAACAAAACTTTTTTGTTATTCTTTGTCTTTGAAACTCGATCATAAAAAGACATGAACAGAGGAATGAGGAACATAAGGAAGTTTTCATACTAATAATAATGATGTATTTTGAATTTCGCAAGGAAACCTTAGGGAATTATCAATCATATCATGATTTAGAATGGTTCGATTTGAATGAATCTTCATTTTTACAATATAACAGAATTAGAGTGTTAGAGTACCCCGATTATCAAATGGTCGTTTGCTAGGGGCAACTGAATTCATTTTCCTGAATTGGATATTGTTAAAATATTTCTTAGAAGAAATAAGCCTAAAGGGCAATGCCCAAAACTGGAAATATCTTAATTTTAACCGGAAAGAAAGCTCGTATATCCTCCCTTAAAATGGTCCAATCTGAATAAATCTTGATTTTTATCAAAGAGCAGAACCTCCTTCCCATGTCTATGCATGCTGGTACACTGCCCCACCCTAAGGGTGGTAATCAGGGGCAACATATGGATGATAAGTTTGAGACCATTCTTAAATATCAGATAGGTTGATGATCACCCGCTCCCCGCATATTACCTTTTCCGAAACTCATGTTTTTAGCCTTTTCGACATAAGAGCAGCCGTCACAGCCAACTAGTGGCTCTCTAGGTTATTATAATGCTGTGCTTCTGCTGTGAACTCCACCCTTGTGGGCGTGTATTGGACCCTCCAAATTATCGGCTTGTGCGTGTTGTCATTGGATTACCACTCTACTGATTGTATAGACTCCCGATCTCCTATAGCCTCTAATCCCTAAGAGGATCACCGACTTATAATACTGCAATCGGGCTATGATAGAAATATATATATTAACAAGAAAATACTTGGAAAAATCGCTGTTAATCCTAGAGTTTCTACAGCCTTCATAATATTTAAATTATTTCCACCACTTTGACTCTCAAACAAAGGGATGTATTCCATGTACCTCCTCCTCCTCCTCCACCTCCCTCTCTCCATTATTCGCATCCGATTAGGCTCACAACCTACCAGATGAGATCGGTATGTCTGTGGCTGTCTCTGACCCTGGAGTAGGCCCACCACAATGGTACCAATGAGATGTTAATGTGTATCTAAGCAAAAAATAGTAATAATGGCCGCTAACCAAACATAATACATACCATAAAATAAACATCTTTATGCAAATAATTATAATCTGAGAATAATATGAAGCAACCAAATGTATCCATCATATGCAGGAAAGGGTTGTCAATGCATAGTATTTAACATATTTTTATTATTATATAATACAAAGTCATCAGGCACAGCTATTCATGAAAAGGTTGGCTTAAATGTACTTTTAGCTTACGTATGACACCATTTTTAGGCTCCCAGTAAGCATTTTGGTGAGTGAGTGGGTGGTTGCTTTATGCGCTTATAATACTTATAATTTTTGGATGCAAATATTTCTTGCATTGAATTCCAGTGCCACCTGACAAATAGTAATGTTTAAGGAAAACATAATAAAGTGTAAGCAATTGTTTTTGTATAGTATTTGAATTTAAATATTTTATTCAAGCTAAACAAATATTAAACAAATAAATCATTAAGTTACTCGCTATCATATATAGGCCACTTCCCACTTAGACATTTGTAGGCGAGATGGTCAACATGAAACATAAAGTTGTCTTGGTGTTCATGAGGCATTCGACTAACTTTGTGGGATAATACCTTGGCCCACATGGCAAGGACGTCAGGGATGTCGGATTCCACTTTTTTCTCCTCTGTCTTTTCCGTGTAGCTTGAGGCTACTTGGTGGAAGCTCTCGGCGAGACTTTCAAAGGTCTTCATCTTCTTGGCCGCCACCGGATCAACCTGGGCAGGGTTCCTGTTCCGAGTTGTGCGCTTCCTGGGAGTGGTACATGTGGCACCATTAGGATTAGTTGATGTGGCATCACCATTGTCGTCCTCCTATCTGATAAATACATATTCCCCCAACCCCCCCCCCCCCCCCCCCCCCGCCCCCCCAAAAAAAAAAAAAAAAAAAAATGTACCTCATCACACATTTACCATTGAAATATTCATAACGGGTCAGTTTGACCGGTGGCAGGACGGGACGGCCATGGAAATTCGGCGAAAACCACCGTAATGTGCCAAACCCCAACATTTCTCTCCCTCTTTCCCTCTCCCTCACAAACGTCAATCGCAATGATATATTCAATACAATATCCTGAGATTTGTTACACATATGTATTAGTATGGAGGATCAAATGTGCCTATAAGGGGAGAGGGAAGGGGATGATGAAATGATAACATATGTCTACCACTACATTCGCACAGTATTTACTCTTATATGTCCTGATATATAATGTATATATATTCTATGTCCCAACACCTGATTTGTATGTTACCTGTTGCTAAGGGTTCCCGCGCCCAGGCACTCTCATACCTGGCGTCGCACACAACGGACGGAAATTTTTTGTGACTATTCATCACTATTCATCACATTTATTGGCTGGCAGTTATAATCTGCTTCCGTACCTTACTACGCAAAAGCAACATAGTCTCGAGTGGCAAGGGTGATTCACATGTGCTCTTGCGCTCTGATGTGGAATTCTTCCCTGATCATGTTCTATTCAAGGTGCGTTCCTCAAAGACTCACGGACTTGACTCATCAACTCTTTATTTGCCGGTTCACACTTGTGACAATCATGTGTTTGATGTATTCTCTAGACTGCGTGATTATGTGCATAGTTACCCAGCTCCTCCTCATATGCCACTTCTCCTGAAGCCTTCACCTGCTGGGTTAGTCCCGGTGATGTATAATGAGTTACTCAAGGCCTTCAAACAGTTACTCTCGTCTATTGGACTGTCTACGAGATACACTGGTCTGCACTCCTTGCGCCGCAGTGGTGCGATGTACTTACAGGACATAGGAGTGTCGCTACAGGATATCAAGTATATGGGACACTGGAAAAGTTTAGCTGTTCTGGTTTATTTATCCACCCCACTAAACCGACTTGTGGAGGTTGATAAAAAGGTCTCTCGTGGTCTGGCTAGAGTTTAGATATTGGGTTTTTTGGGCGGTCACTTGACTGTCACAACTAGTGCCAATCGCGTGTTTATTGATTGTGGTTGACTATAACTATATTTACTCTTATATGTCCTGATATATAATGTATATATATTCTATGTCCCAACACCTGATTTGTATGTTACCTGTTGCTAAGGGTTCCCGCGCCCAGGCACTCTCATACCTGGCGTCGCACACAACGGACGGAAATTTTTTTCTTTTCCTTCATGAATAAACTGGGCGGTCACTTGACTGTCACAACTAATGCCAATCGCGTGTTTATTGATTGTGGTTGAGTATAACTATATATCAGTGATCTAATCAATATACATTCTTTTCTTGTCCCCAGTGCCTGAAGTCAATGAAAACCAAAGCTCGGCAGACAGCCATGAACCAAGTACAGAAACCTGTCAGTGCCACTCAGTACACAAACCTTCGAGCTGCAGGACCAACTGCATCACAGGAGCCCTTTGTTTGCCTTGACAACCTGCCATTCACCCCTCCCACCGCCAGCACAACGGAGAAACTGTACTTCACCCACTCACCTCCAAAGGGAGAAGACTCCCTACAACTTTCCTACCTTTTCTCTGAGGGTTATTATAGCAAAAAAAATGCAATTTGAACGTTTATAAACATTAGCTATATTTTGTAGTTTAATGTCACATGGTGTACTATAGGAACTACATTACAATGGCACGATAATTCCACGAATTAAAAATAAATATACCATTTTCATTGTCAGACTGATCACCACCAAAGCTTTGCATTCCACACCTACTCAAAACCGACCGATGATGTGGATAAAGGACCAACTGCTCAAAAAGATAACTCTAATGGTATGATATATGTTATATTTCAAATAGAATTAATTCACATGATATATGTTATATTTCAAATAGAATTAATTCAATTCTCCTTGGTTTAAGTCAGAAAAAATCGTTTATAGTTCAGGTGTAAGTAGGTTGTATCTCTATGTATATATCAATTTACTCATTAAGTGTGGCAGATCGTTAACATTATGCAATATTATTGGATGATACATCCATAGTTTCTATAATGCTGCATGTATTTAAACAATGTTGCCAAAAGCATTATATTATTTCACCCGAATCCACTGGCCATCCTTGTCTAATAACAATTATTTGTCTGAGTCCGAAGCTTTATTTTAATTACATGACCATGAAAGAGAGACGTTAGATTTATATTATCTCTGGTTATATTCAGCTGCTGAGATCAGGCAACTAATGTGCCAGGTGAAGAGACTGAAGAGCCAGGTGAAGCATTTGAAACAACAGTTAGCCGACAAGAGTGATGGCCAGGTCTCACATGAGTGATTGTTGGTAATGATGCTAAGACCGGATTAGCATTTAAATCCTTTGCAGGAAATTTACTTTTGACTATTATTTTAGCCATACTCTTATGAACTCGATGTGTGGTTAATCAGTAATATGATACTAGGTACTGCCAATATGTTGAAGGGTATCAATGTTAGAAACTTAGGAGATGTATTCATTAATGGGATGCCTACTAGCTCAAAAACAGTGTGTGCGGCATACAGCGCCAACACTCGCTCCCTACCATGGAAAGCCTTGTCGAAGAGTTAGTTAATATAGGACCCGGCGCCTGGATGAGTACGATAGATATTTCACGGGCGTACAAAAACTTTAAAACTGATCCGCTCGACTGGCCCTTGCTCTGCCTCAAGTGGGCAGGAAAATACTACCTCGACATGACAATGCCTTTTGGCTCGAGATGATCTTCCTGCCATATGCAGCATGTAGCGGAATAGATTGTGGGCATACTTGCGAAGGAAGGGATAAGGAGTAGAATGTACCTTGATGACCTTGTGCTCATTTCTCGTAACAGATCAGAAGCCATCAAGCACTACCAGCGCGCCATACAGCTATTCTTAGAGCTGGGACTACCTAAGGCACAGGAAAAGAGGCAGCCCCCGGCCCCCGCCGTCAAGTGGCTTGGCATCAACATTAGTGCTCCTGACATGACTCTCAGTATAACGAAGGAGAAGGTCAGTGAAATCTTGGTTACAGTTGAAAAGTACATCGCAAGAAGGTCCATGTCCAAAAGAGAACTACAGTCAATTATATGGTCCCTCATTCACATGGCGAAATGCATGGGCCCCGCCAGGTTATTGGTTAGTTGCCTTTTGGAAAGCCTCAGGGACATGAACAACAAGAAATATATTAATATAAATTCGGAAATGAAGAAAGACCTGTACTGGTTCAGAGATTTTTGTACAGAGTGGAATGGTAAGTCCATCATCCCGTCTCCAGCACCTACAAAAACAATTGTAGTTGATGCATGTCTGTCGGACGTTGGCGGTGCGGACCAAGAACACGCCTACAAAGCACAAATCACCCCCATAGATAACAGGGCCAAAAACATCTCTGAGCTAGAGGCGATCAACATCCCTGTAGCCCTCCATACTCTTATAGGCGCGAAAGATACGAGGCGGACACGTCCTAGTACTGTGATAACATAGCTAGTGTATCTGTATTCACCATGGGGAAAGGCAAAAACAAGGTTATGTTAGAAGCAGCCAGGCTAGCCTGGATGGTTCAGGCACTGTATGACATTAAAATTACCTACAAGAACACCACACATTTAACCCACCCACCCACCCACACCAATTCTCATCTATATCTCATTCCTCGATACTAATTACTTATCATTATCAATTCAATTTTATCAAATATCAATTTCTTTTATAATTCATCTCACCAATTTTATCATCATCAAAACTTTACACTTTTATACAAACTATTTTAATTACAAATATTTTATATAAAACTATTTAATTAAATAAATATTTAGCTGCCTCTCATCTTCTTCCTTTCATAATATAGGCCAGTTTCTGCTCCATATTTATGGAATGAAAGGAACAATTCCTTTTATGACAAGAAAAATGCTTATGTAGACGACCTGCTGAACTACAGAAATTATCTGAAGAACCAGTATGTGTTTGAGACAGACATATAAATTCATTGCAAGCTTTACTATACTATATCAGATTATATTATATATGTCTCACTGTATTGAAGGTTCCTCCAATTTGTCCTAACCTCACTGTGATCACTGTGATTATTGTAATACCACATCTTGATATGTCAAAATAATTTATAAGATCTAAAATCAAGCAAGTAAGTCTTGGAAAGGATGGATACACCATCAAACACACACCTCTTATTATAACATATTGTCAAATTTAATAAGAGGTTCCTTACTCCCAATAATGTCAAACATTGTATTCTTGTATATATATGTTGTATTTGTATTAAGGAAGAAAGACAGTACAGTCTTTCCGCGAATATCTTGGATTGGATTGTATATTGTATTTTTATGTATCTGATGACTAATGTAATGGAAGGGTAATAGTAGATGGTTCGCGAGGAAGATATGTACGAAAAATACATAAACCGAATGTCCATTTTCCTGTAAAACATTTGCAAAGTCATGGAAATAAAATTCAAATCAATCAATCAGTCAGCAATGTAACCGTAACTGTTTAACCGAATAGATTCTTGAGTCAATACGGTAATACAGAACCCACAAGTTCACAAAACAATTCCTCAGTCCACACAACAATACCAAACGTTTTCACGAGGGACACAATAGCTTGAACAGAAGCAAGAGAACCAGGAGGAGGAAACGCGGAAGGAAACGTAAGAAATATGAGAATAAAATGCGAGAATACCTACCGATAGCTCGCACAGGTGTTCACCCAAGTTGGGTGGACACTCAACTGCTTGCACGTGGCTGAAGGTAAAATTGGAAACGCAAAAACTCGACACTTCCTGTCCCAACTTGTAGACGTGCACTCGTCTTTAGGCTTACGATTATTTTTCCACTTCCATCTCCTTGCAAGGCCTCACCCCTTTATTAGAATATTTCTTATGTCTTTTGTTTACATTTTAAATTACAGTGAGTGAGTGAGATTGGTGGCTTTACGCCCTTATCAACACTTTGAAGTGTTACATCAAGGGCGGGAGAGCTGAGAGGGAGGCAGTCTATGATCATACCCAGGACCGAGAGAAGAAGGGAGAGAGAGACAGAGAAAAGAGACACAAGGATGTATTTAATGCACTGTCTTGAGATCTGGTACATATATATTCGTATGCCTCGAAGCGCTAAACCAGGTCAGGACATTCCAAAACAGAGATCCTTTTGAATAAATCAGTATGAAAAACATAAATTTTGCGACTTGGTACTTATTTTCCTGAAACGCATCACAAATAGTTGAGTTTACATCCTACCAAAACATGAGCATTTATAACATCATATTTTACTTATTTACTAGAGCCTACAATTTACAAGAGACTTGTTGCAAGTCTACACATGTTGAGGTTGGCGCGCATTGCTTGATGTACATTTCACACAAGGCGGAAGCAGACGACATTTCACACACGGCGCACCAAGTCTGACATACATGTACATTTCATTCAAACTAGCTCAAACTGGACTTTCGAACGACCACAGCACGCTGCCGAAACACTTTACCGTAAACACAGCGACATGTGCAGGTGATTCCCAAACGCATTTTAGCTGGGAACGTCTCGTAGCCTGACCTGTTCGCAGGGTTCGAGACAATTATATCTTAGAAGACTTTTGAAGAAAAGAACGGACATTATAAGTAAGATTACCACAGTGGCAAGTGGCATGTGTAGTATATTCAGTAAGCCCAGAAGCAACGAGGCCATTAATATTGAGTTGAAGTGGGCTTACGAGGTGCGTTTTGTCCACCTAATACTTTACATTATATCATGGTACGGTAATCTTACTTTTATTCCATGATTTCATGTAAGAAAGAATAATCAGCATTTCCATGATTTCATGCCTTCTGATGTCACTTCCGGTTAACAAAAACATACGTTTATTGTCGCTTGAAACTTGAATAAAACATCATTTCTTCCACATTTTTACTGTCAACTATTTTAGGATGGACACCATTAAGCATTTGACTAATTATTTCAAGTAGATGGGCTTGAATTAATTCAAATGAATAATAATTAAAACATTAATAAATAATTAAAACATCAACTAATACTTTTATTTTATTTTACTTTTTCTTCAATCCGTATTCCTCAAGCATTAAATGTTATCAATTATAAATTAATTCTTTGATCATATCCATCTTGTCAAAATAAAATATATTTCCCCATTCCCAGTAGCCCTAGTAGTTCTCTCATGAATTAAAATGTGACGTCTAGCTATAGCCGTATATGAAAACGTATCACTCTTTTAGGTTACACTTATTGGGACGAACTATAATAATCTCTGATGTGTAGTATATTTTTGTTCAACTTTTGAGGAACACAAATTATTATTATATGCCCATTGAAATAGCAGTATTAAATACGTACCAAAACACCATTATACAACTGAAGAACAAACTTTTAGAAAAATTCAATTATATTAGGCCTATTAGTTTAGATGGTTTGTGAGATGAAGCCTTGCTTTGGTCTGTAAAACATTAAATGTGTTATGTTACCTTTTAAACAAACAGGCCGCATATAGGGAAAGCCCTGCACACGTCCATAGCCTAGGACAAGAAATGGTTTAATTGCCGCCCCCCCCCCCCCCTGCCCCTGCCCCCTCCCATCTCAACATTTCCGCCGTCCAAATTCAGGTTGCTTCGTGCCTCGTGGTGTCAGTTCTAATCTAGTACGGGTCATGGAAGCAAGTCCCGCGGCGGTAGGTATGGAATTTATAGCTATTTATTCTTATATTTCTGGCTTTTCCTCGGTTCTATTAGCTCTTGGTCGTCTCTTCTCGATGCGGGGTCCTTCATGGAAAACCTTTGGTATTGAGTTATAACGTGGGGAGGTGGTACGGGAGAGGTGTTTTGCCAACTGCGAGTTTCAAATTTTCGTGTTTCAAGTTTCGTGTCGGCCAAACCGAACGCATGTTCTTGTGTGGAAAATACGGAAAATGGCGTCAAGCCATGACTTCATTCTACCAACGATTCTCCATACATGGAGAATCGTTGATTCTACCCTAGAAACACAGTGGATTTGAATTATTTCTGTGAATAAGGCCTTTAGATTCACTACCACATGATATTTTGAATGGTTTGTTCTGAGTTTTGTCTATTGGAGTGTTTGCTAATTCCTACACCTTGACTTCGTTGACTTCATGGGTGGAAGAAAGACTGTAAGTGGTGACTACCCTACCTGTAGTCGTATCTACTCTGTGCTTGGCCATGGACTCTTCACAGTCTGAAATTTTATTTTGTATAATAAGATTTACAGCAGAAACATTGTATATATGCAAGTATTCTTGCAATTAGTGAAATACAAAACCAATCAGTGATGTAGGAAGCAATGTGAACATGGGGTGGGGGGGCAACTCTGTCCCATAAATGAAAAGGGAAAGCCGACTGTAGTTGGCGAGCCGTCCCGGAGCTAGAGTACTCTTTTTTAAGGTGCTGATATTGTCAGCATTAAATGAGGCGAAGACAGAATTAAAACTTTGTATTTTATTGATATATTGTAAAATGGGTGAAGTTCAGTGAGAGCCAGTCGGATGACTGCTCCAGAGGTAGAGGTAGATGATTGCACTGGATCTGTGTAAAAGTCAGTTAATAAAAGGCAGATATGTAGAATTGCATCAAGTTCATGTAAGTAAATTTCTCTAGTAAATTTATAATGCCAAAGGACCTTTATAGGTCTTTGAGAGCCTTATGGATTGAAGATAAATGTGGTGTCAATGGTTTAATGTAGGCTTGGACGGCCGTGGAAGCACACGTGCCATGATTCATGATATCCTGTATCGGAATGGCTGCTTGGTTATAGATGTGAGAGGCTGAGCCTCTTCTCAGGCTATGCATGCTGTAGGATTTGACATCTAGGCCGACATAGTTGAGGAGGCGAGCCCATTGCTTCCTTGCATAGCTGATTGTAGTTGGCGAGCTATCCGAGAGAGTGAATAGCAGAGCGGGCATTTTGCGTTATACATATATTTTATCATATCTTTTCAGCGCCCTGACTGGGCAGAGAGCCGAAGTCGATGTCGTAGGAAGTGTTACTTTAGTGTGGAGTTTTGAAGATTGAAGAGTCTTTGACCATTTAATGGTCAACACTAGGCCCTGTGGTGACAGGGACAGGTCTGATCTTGTGAGTTGTCTTGTGTGGTCCAAGGCCAACTTCGATTCAGCAAAGAGGTTACTCTGGCGTAACATAGCCATATACATCAGTAGGACAGCTAGTCTCATCATGGTTAGTTGATTAAGTATGTGAGTAGCCGCGATTATCCGCTCCAGCAGCTGTGGTGTAAGTTGGAGCTTCTGTGCTGGGATCTGTCTGTGAGCATTCTCTGCATGTAGAGGCGTGCGGGGAGGACAGCTTTTGCTATGTGTTCTATCTTCCCCGTCAGACGTTGTAGCTGTTTCGTTGAGAGTTGTTGCTTGTTGTTTATGAAGGCCAAACAGTGAAGAGTGTAAAGCAATTTAGTCTTGGGTATGGTAAGTCTGTTCTCTTGTGTGTCAATTTCTATTCCTGGCCATGTCACTTTTGTACTTAGGTGTTGTGTCTTCTTATGCACGACTCTAAGGCCCAGGGCATCAAATAAGCCCTCAATGAACTGAACTGCCTGGAGGGGGGGGGGGCAACTCTGTCCCACAAATGAAAAGTGAAAGTCTAAACAATATAAAGACTGACTCTTACCTCTGATTGGGAAGGTCTGTGTTTTTCATCAGTCACTAATATAAACAACAGTTTTTTAGAATGCTGATATTGTCAGAATTAGCAAATATGTATTAAAGGATTCCCCATATTTGCTAACATTCATTATGAACACTTTTGAAGGTAAAGTGCCTTAGTGAAAAATCATGTCAAATGTTACATCATGTTACGCAATAATGATGTAAAAATGGGTAACCACTTTATGACCAATAATTTTGATTAATTATTATTGTTATATATATTATCCTAATTAAGTAACATGTCCATAACCCATAAGCTACCATTACCCAGGAATTTATTGCAGTAATCACGGTAGCATGTGAAGGCTCAGGTAGCACCCTCACTGAATTATATATTCCTCCAATCAGCAATAGTCACATGGACCAACCACTCACCTGTAAACCTACTCCACAATAAACATTATTCTAGATCTTAAAAACACAGCCTTTAGACTTACTCTTTATTCTTCTTATTTTTCTACACTAATTCTACAACTATTCTATATCAAAGATAGACAAACCTTCATATAACACAAGGTCAATCAGAAATTCCTGGAATGTCTTTGAAATGTGAAGTACTATAGAAATGACTGAACAAATTCTTCAAATTTTTGTAGGTAGAACAACCAAAACTGGACAACAGCAGGTTTTGTGAAGTGTTTTTTTATTAACATATAGTTAATTGTAGGTGTGATTCCAACGTTTCGGTTCTCAGTTGAACCTTCTTCAGGGAATTCTTCAAATGTTCAGACTCTCATGAGAAAATTATTGAAAGGTCCCAAGTACTTCTGTCATTGTTCATTTAAATTAATAAATGAAGATGCCACTTTCACGAGATCAAGGCGATCCAAGTAATCTTTCATTGCATTACATAGAACAGCATTTTTCAGCATTTTAAAAATGTTTATAAGGGAAATGGTGTGTGTGTGTGTGTGGGGGGGGGGCAAAGTATACTCTGCCCCCCCCCACTTTCATTGGTAGGGGGGGGGGGGGAGGCATGGCCCCTGCTTGTGGCCCCCCTGCTTCTGACATCACTGACCAAAGTCCCTGCTCGTCGGACACTAGTCCCTCCACTATAAGGAGAGCAAGGCATGTGACAGTGAAATTCTTTCTAACTACCAAACTAAATGTCGTCGCAGCCTTCTTCTTCCCCTATAAGGATAGCAAGGCATACAACAGCAAGCTAACTTACTAGTGAATAACAAAGTTAAATTAGTTACTTACTATACTGTTTCCATATACTGAGTAGTATATGGAAATGGTGGTTATTGAACTACAATTAGCATACATTTCTCGGCCTTCAAATCGTCTAGTAGTGAAGTAGTTATGAAATCAAATCAATAAATGGACAAGGGCCAAGGTTAGATCCAACATGATTCTAGGGGCTGTTAAAAAAAATCACAACCCCTAGAATTGTATTTATTGAATTGAAAAAAAGAAACACAATTCGCAAGTGTCCAAGTCTTTAACCAGCGTCTTCACCCCTGCCGGTCACTCACTGGCAAGCCAGGGCAGCTGCTGATCCATATATATAGTCCAAGTGACGTCACACATGTGCTGCATGGTTGTCCCGTCATTTACCTCAAACTTATATGTGTTCAATAATACTACCAAGTCTTGGGCATTGACACCTTGGCATTTCCAGTAGGGAACCAGGATTGGGTGAAGTGATGCATGGGGGAGAAGTCCCGTTTATGTGCTCGAAGTGATCCTGAAAAAAGATAAGTGATATAGAGGTCCAAGCTCGTCACACCCTTCTTCCTTCCCTATAAGGAGAGGAAAGCCTGTGATGGCAACATCACTTATTAGTACAATATCCACTCAAATTAGTACAATATAGATGTATCAACAATGCATGTTGCTATAAATCTAAGAAAAACAAGGCAAGAGAGAGACAGAGTTGGCTCCTAAAAAAAGTGGGCTAAATTGCCCCTATTTTTAGTTAGATCGGCCTGAGCCGATAACTTTTACTATAGCTTTGCTCCTGGTCCGTGCTCCCGGCAAGCTTGCCATGTACCGGAGCTTCCGGCCCTGAGCTTCCACCGCCTCACCTTCCTGATTTCTGTGCTCCAACTTCCTGATTTCTGTGCTCCAACTTCCTAATTTCTGTGCTCCAACTTCCTGATTTCTGTGCTCCAACTTCCTGATTTCTGTGCTCCAACTTCCTGATTTCTGTGCTCCAACTTGCTTCCAGTTTTGGTCCTGGGTAAGACCTTAAAGTGCCTGGTCCTGGGTAAGACCTTAAAGGGCCTTTCTGTCTCTTTTCTCTGTCTCTCTCTCCCTTCTTCTCTATCTCTATTTCCTGGGTATGATCATAAACTGCCTCCCTCTCAGCTCTCCCGCTCTTGATATAACACTTCAAAGTGTTGATAAGGGTGTAAAGCCACCAATCTCACTCACTCACTTGCTTCCAGTTTTCTCATTGGTGCTACACCCTGATCCTCGTAACTGCAGCTACCTCGCTCGCTCTTCCTCCGATACTTCCTTGGGCCATGCCTGCTTTCAAGGGCAGTGTATCGAAAATATGGTCTCCGATTCTGACAAGATTGGACAAATAGAAATTGCCCTTAGATCATCAATTTTTCTAGAATCTTTCTTTTTGGGTGTTATTGTACATGCAATTTTCCATAATTTAGGGAAATGCCCCTCTGTTCTGATTCTGTTTAACACACAAATTTATCAATACAAGCAAGTAGTGAAATATTGACAAAAGTGGTTGTTAAATCTAACATATAACACAATTTTGTTACATCAATGTCATCAATAATATCATCTACCTCATTCTTAGTGATATTTTCGTCCCAGTTTAGCCTAGGATAATTATTTACAACGTTTGGTATACTATGAGGCAACAAGCAAAGATTAATATCAGAGACTAGCCCATTAAAATAATTTGGAGCAGATAAACCTCTTAAACATTCATCATTTGCAGTAATCACATGGTCATCTGTACAATTCTTTCCTTTATTCCTTCATCAAAAATAAATCAAATATCCTCAACCACAATTTTCTATCATTCCAAGCATATCTGGTGCGAATATCATTTACTAGATTATATCTCACCCTAATTAGTTTTCTCTTTACCTTGATCCTTGTGGGACACCAATAGAGATAGCACCTTCCAATGAAGAGACTTCACCAAACCTAACTTTTTGTTTCCTATTTGATAGAAAGGACCTAAACCAAGTTGGGCCTACCCCTTGAATACCAATTCTAATTTTTTGAGTAATATATTATGATCCACACAGTCAAAGGCTTTATCTATGAAGCAAGCTATTGCTATTACTTTCCAAGAATTTTCCCTGCTATGTGAGTTAATGATATTGGTCTAGTTTCATTTGGTGATTTAGTTAGAGGCTTCTTCGGAAAGGGCTTTGACAATGTTATTTTCCGGTAACCAGGGAAAATACCTTTGGTAACTCGATAATGTGAAGATATGGATCAATTGGCTGTGTATGGCTGACACGAGGGCATCGTTGATGCCCGATTACTTGGTATGTATATAGGTCTGGTATGCGGTTGACCGCCACCCATCGTGGCTTTTAATATCGAACTCAGTGCATCCTTGAGTGAATGCTGTTGTGGCGGCAGCCTTCCGCAAGCTATAGAGTGATAGGTAGGTGGTATCCTGTCCTATCAGTGAGAGGTGTTGCTTGCATGCACCTCTTCCCAATGATTGATGTGACCAGGCTGTGGTCGTCTTTGAACATAAAGAAGGGTTCCTTGGTAGATTGTGATGGTAGGGCCCTGGCGATCTGGCAAGAGTTTAACAATGCTAAGACACTTGTCTGGACCAGCCCTTAATGTGATGGATTTGCAGTCATACATCAACTGTATATTCTCGGCCCACTTGACAAACTTGACCAACAAAGTTATTGAATAGCTTGATGTCCTCCCTTGTCAGGTGCTTATTAGGGTTGAAGCTTAATCTACTTGGCGAGATGACGTCTGACTGCCTGAGTGCAGCATAGAACATAAGTAGCACTGGGGCATTAATCATAAGAGATATGTAGTTGTCTGGCATGGATAAGATGGCTTTTTTTAGTATATTGGCATTGAGTGGACGTTTCGCCTGGAGGATAGATGATTTATGATTTTTCTAGTGCCTTGAGAGGCCATGTCACTCTAGGATGGTGGCGTGGCACTGGGTCGACATTTCACTTCTTAATGTATGTTCTGACATTAGAAATATAGTTCTTTACCGACCTTGGGGACCTCATGTGACTAGCAATGTACTCTTATGTGTGGCAAATATGCTTGTATGTATGGCGGCGCGTGGTCTAAGATGCATGTGTTGACAGAGCCAGAGGTATGTTGTTATGGCAGATCTGTAGTTGGTCTTTGTTCCCTCGGCCCATGCAGCCTCTTGTCTCTGGGCCGAGTTTGAACGGAATTAGGTCAGGCGCACACATATATAGTTCAATTTCAATCAATGGGCATTGTTCAGTGGTTTTGTTTATTTGTTTTTATATTTTGTCACCTAAATGCCTATGGCTAAGGGCATCAGCAATTTTGTTATAGATCGCCGGGATTTGTTTGTATGTCACGTTTAGATTGAAGACTGCCTGTGTCATCCAGGCCATTCTGGCAGCCTCGAGAATTTTCTTATTCTACCCCTTGCCATTCTTAAACACTGAAACTGAGGCCTCGTTGTCACATAACACCTTTATATGGGTTCCTCTATCTGTGGGAGTAATTAATGTGTGCATAGCGATTGCGATATTAACTGCCTCAAGTTCCAAAATATTGTAAGAGCTATTAGAAATTGGGAGTGCTTGTTTGCTATACATATACTGACCATCGCATCTGTTGACGCCGGACAAATGGGCATTGATAGTGATGACGCAGGTAGGCTTGCTAGCAGCTAGGGATGAGGGAGACACCATTCCATGATTCACAGAAATTCTGAAACCATGATAGGTCTGCTTTCATGTCAGCATTAATGTTAGTAAATTTACCTGTCATGTCACGCATGCTGTCAAGTATGCATCAGATGAATATTCAGGCTGACTAGATACATTTGCCGATGTGAATGAGGCTACCTATGAGTGACTGGAGTTTGTGCCATGTCATGGAGCACCAACATAGGTACTTGTTCACCGTCTTTAGGGTTTGTGCAATTTTATCAGGCGGGATCAACATCTCCATGTATTCAGCGTCGATATCAACACTGATCCAGCGAAACTTAGCAGATCTATGGCTGTTGGTCCTTTGATGCTGCTCTTGGGGAGCTCGGCAAACAATTTGGTGGCGAACTTGTATGCTCTCACTGCTGCTGGCCTGTCAGGAGAGATCAAAATCAGGTTGTCAAGGTACCATTGTGTATCTTACTAGTAACGGTAGGATGGATTATCCCCCTGTCCATATTATATCCCTTCACCCAGTAGTTATAATATGTGACTGCTTCATTCAGGATGGTCTGAGCCGGGTCACGGTAATATTCTCGTGTGTAGAGAGAGGCCGCATACGCCTGTAAATATGGGACATGTGTCCGGGAAGTTGAGTCACATTGCCTCCGTCACCCACAGCACCTGCTCTTCAACATGGTTCTCGAGAGCCTGTTTGTCGGGCCAGCGCACAGATACTTTCTTCGTGATTGCATCTTTTCTTGTAAAATCGCAAATTCCACCAAAGAATATCACTAGGGTGGGATTATAGTGAAGGATGTGTTTTTTTGGACATATTTTATTCAGGTAAACAGGCAGTTACAATCTTCACAAAAATAATTCAATAATTGTGATTTTCATCATGACCTTACCTAAATTGGCTATTACATGAGCTTGGAAGTTTATTATATATATCCGTACGTTTTTAGTTAAGTTTTTAATTTTAACCAATTATTTGAAAATTTTACAAAAGTTAGAAGAAAAATAATGAGAGATGGGGTGATGACTACTGACTATTATAATATATACTGTCTAATAAAGCAAGTGATCTTGACATATCAAGGATCCTGTGATACAGGAAATTATTTCTATTTACAGTCTTCATCATTCGATATTGGGAGTTTTACACAAATAATTGTCAACTTATGTACATTCATTCAATGTTCATTCAATGTTTGGCGAACATTACGGAGAAGCCCAGTTATTTAGGCTAATAGAATATTTACATCAACAGTTCAGTACTCAGAGAGATTAACATAACCCGTTTGTCGGCGAAGGCATAAAGGCTGCTTGTTATATATACAATATATAGTATTTATAGTTTGGCTCAAACCAGGAGAACGATCTGTAGAGTCGACTCAAGCATGAGTCTCATGTTACCAATAACAATGACAAGTGTTTAAACCTCCTGGGATTCGTTTATGTAATTATACAATCGTATAATCAGCAATCCAGAGATAGGAGGGGGCACAATTGGGAGGTGTATCCGGGGAGGGAGACGGAATCAGATAATTTCTTTTTCTGTTCGAGTATGTGAATGAGTGGGTGGGTGGACCCTATTATTAATTTATTAATATTATGCGAGATTAGCATAACATATAATGTCTCTTTAGTGATAGACTAAAGAGTTTGTGGTCGTGTATGTTCCTGATTTTTTCCGGTATATCATTCCAAGTTGATGTAATTTTACTTTTTAAACATTTAATATCTTTAACAGAATTTGGTAGAAAACACTCTAATATTGGACCCGATGCTTGTCTAGTATCTCTAGTGTGGACCTTAGCACCATTGTTTAAATAAACCTCTTTGTGTGATATTTTTCCTAAATTAAGATTTATTCTCTTCTTTATCGTCATAACTTTGCACTCATTATATAGCTCAGTAGTCACATTTCAATGCAACTCGCAAAATTCTGTTCTGGAGTGTTTGTAGCTTATTCAATTGAGTTACTGTAAGGGGGGTTAGTGAGAAAATACCATATATAGTCGAAAATAGATAACAGTTTAGATTTTGCTATTGTAATAGCTGCATTTTTCGTCCAGTTTGGTCTGATCTTCTTGTAGATCGACAACTTATTATTCACCTGTTGCACGAGGTTATTGTATTGTTTCATCATGTTCATGCATGTATCTAAAGCAATTCCTAGATATACATAAGAATCAACCTGTTCAAGTACTTCATTTTCAAACCTGAGGTTAATTATTTTGTTTTTAATTTTTGATTTTTGGACCAGTCAGCATTACTTTGGTCTTTTTATTGTTTATAAACAGCTTATTGCTTTTGCTCCATCTTTGAAATTTACCTAGGTCCTTCTGCATAATATCTACACAATCTTCAATTTTACAGGCGCATACAAATAATAGTGTGTCATCAGCGTACTGTATGACCTTAACATTCATATCTAAATACTTTAAGTCATTTACATATACCAAAAACATCAGGGGTCCAAGGATAGATCCTTGGGGAACTCGTAGTTGATGTGGTCCTGGGTAAGACCATAAAGTGCCTTTCTATCTCTTTTCTCTGTCTCTCTCTTCCTTCTTCTCTATCTCTATCTCCTGGGTATGATCATAAACTGCCTCCCTCTCAGCTCTCCCACCCTTGATATAACACTTTAAAGTGTTGATAAGGGCGTAAAGCAACCAATCTCACTCACTCACTCCGTAGTTGATGCATTTTTTAGTGGAAATATAATTATTACAAGTGACGATCTGGGACCTTTCTGTGAGGTACGATTTGAACCAGTATATAATATTTTCAGGTAATCCAGAGTCAGACAGTTTTTCAACCATTAAATCATGTGATATGGTATCAAAGGCTTTGCTGTAATCGATAAAACATGTTACCATAAAATTCTTTTTATTATGTACACAATTAATATCTGTAATGTATTCTGTCAATGCCTCAGTGGTCGACCTACCAGGTTGGAAACCATATTGGTATTTATTTAATATTTATTATCAATCAAGTGTATGCGGAGATGGTCGGCTAATACCTTTTCTATGATTTTTCCACAAATGGGCGTCAAAGATATCGGCCTGGTATCAGACGGTACCTTAGGTATATTAGTCTTAGGAATCGGTACATCTTTTGCAATTTTAAATTTTGATGGAAATGTATTTTTTTGTATTGATAGATTGATTAACTTGGTGATGTATCTGGCCAGAATCATAAAGGCATCTCAATAAATTCTACTATTTATTTCTCCAGAGCCTGAATTTTTTGTAATTTCAATTTCAGTAATCCTTTCCTTTATCATATGTTCAGTAACTATTGGAGAAACCCAAGGTATGACAATATTCTCCAAATGCCGATCCCTATGTATCGTAACTATATTCTTATTTAGATTTTCACCGTTCATGAGGTGCTGGATCAACTCCACTCTCCTGTCCAAGATGTGAGTACAGCTGGAGAAGGGGCAGATCCAGACCTGCACAAACGGGGCGTGCTCCTCGCAGAGATGTCTGAATAATCTTTCTCTCGTAGAGAACGCACAGATTCCATCTGGGTTGAGGGTGAGATAACGACAAACCAGAAAAGGGCATTGTGGCCCGGCTGCCACAACCGGTGTGCCTCTATAATCTTCTGGATAGTCCCCGGATCCATAGAATCTTCTCGGACCAGCTCCGGCCAGATCCGGCCAGATCCAGGACTCATAACGGGCCATCTGTCCGTCCCCTCTGTCCGTCCCCAGGAACCTCACATTCCTCCGAGTCTGACTCTGGAAGAGTGACTACCTCAGACCCTGGTTACCTCAGACCCTCGTTGGTTGGATCGAGGGTCCAAAGGTACCACTTCAGTCGCAGAATCAAGTTCTTTGCGGAAAGCCTCCATACTTCCACGTCTGACCAACTGTGTCCAGCGTTGTTCGGCGATGGTAGTCTCTGCGCTCAATCTTCGTTTTCTTTTTCGGCTCCTCCAGCTAGGAAGAGGCAACAGAACTTTCTCCACCTTTAGAGATGGTCATAGGTCTGATGGTGGTGTGACGGACACCCGGACTCCTTCCACAAGTAGAGCGGCCATGGGAGGCAGGAGATACGGATGCACAACGTCTTTCTTGCACTTTCTCCTTGCCACTTGATTTAACTGCCTTCCGGGGGGATGCGGACTTCTAGAGCCTCTTCATCCATTCCGGACTCTACCATTGCCTCACGGATCTGGCTGAGTGGCGTCATTTCATGCCCCAGAGGGCAGGTTTCCAGAAGTTCCTCTCAATAGTCTGACTTGGTACTGGCTTCCCGACTCCACTGGGCCTCTGTAGCATTAGCCGGATCTAACTCAAGGAGATCTCCGGCTCCATCCAGAAGACGTTTTTCGTCCGCCTCCGAAAGTCTGTACTGTTTCGGATCGAACGATCCGTCACCTTCCATGGTCTAATCTGTTCTGTTCTCGAGGACAGTCTACCAAAAATCTCTCTCTCCTAGAAGAAAAAAAAGTAACACTCAGATTTTTGATGGACAGTTCCCCACACACAAAGTGTTTACAACAATACATTACAGTGCAATATACCACAATTCCATACCCTCTACTCCTTATATTACATATAGGTGGTAGGAAGGGAACAGAAAAGCACATATCACAGACAAATAGCAAATCTCCCTCGCTTCCATATTACATATAACATATAGAGAGCAGAGGTCTAGCAAAGTATATAACAAATGACCAGATAACACAGTCTAACTTCTTTTTAGAAGTTACCAAAAAGCAATTTCACAAGGTGAACTCTTTGGAAGAGATATATAGGTTGGCGTATAGCCAGATAAACAAATACTGGTGATGTAAAGAGCCCCCAACTCAACGCTATACTTTCACCACATACATTCGCCATTCATTCAGAAAGCACCGCCGTCATGGCCGACGTCTCGAAACATTTCACCGAACTTATTCCATTCATCATGAACAATCAAAACATTTAACAATCTCCAACACATCGGGTCTAGTAGCAGACAACTCTCAATTTTCACATTGATACCAACACAGAGTATGACAAGTAAGTTTTAACCCAATTCAACTCACTTCTTTCCTGAGGAAAACTGTATGGCGATATGCTGGCTAGCTGTTGTTGTGGCAAAGTCCGGAAGCAGAGTGAGAAAGGGTGCAACACTACACCGCTTATGGCCAGTGTGGTAACTGTAGTTCTCAAAACAGCCACCTCTCTCAGCACCACCTTTCCGCTCAAGACCACTGCCAAACATAGCTATTTCTAGTGCTCTACTACAGGGCGTACATTGATGTTTATGTATGCAGCCTGCTCTGATCCTCTGCGGAGACAAATGCAGACACATTGTCCATAAAGCCCACTGTCCACCTAACCAATTCAAAAGCAATTTAAACCCAATTTCTGAGTTGATTCAAGCTTCCCGGGGAGTCTTCGTTCAATTAGAACTCAAGGGTTTAGGTAAGTTCGAAGAGCCATCGTTCTCAGAGTGCTATTCATCTTTTTCCCAAAGCGATACCTAGCTCTGTGAGCAATCTCATTGGCAAGGTGTCGGACGGACTGATTGCCAGTCTGTCAACCAGCATGTCAACCAACATGGAATTCAGCCTGACACGAGAAACTTCACCGAAATTCGCGTCCATATGGTCCACAAATCCCTTCAGAGTCAGACCCATATCCGCCAATTGCCGCTTGCATCCCCATTACAACCCCATTACAACCCCATTACAACCCCATTACAACTGAAGCAGGAACTCATCTTCCGACCATGGTCCTGGGTAAGACCTTAAAGTGCCTGGTCCTGGGTAAGACCTTAAAGGGCCTTTCTGTCTCTTTTCTCTGTCTCTCTCTCCCTTCTTCTCTATCTCTATTTCCTGGGTATGATCATAAACTGCCTCCCTCTCAGCTCTCCCGCTCTTGATATAACACTTCAAAGTGTTGATAAGGGCGTAAAGCAACCAATCTCACTCACTCACTCACTCATCTTCCGACCAGTTGCATGCTACTGCCATGACCCACATCTCAGCCAGATAGACACGCCATGGATCTTTCTGGTCCCATAACTTTATAACGGGTGGACGCATGGTATATTTACTCTTACCCGGAGCTGGAGTGTAATCAAACTCTTCAAAGTCCGAGTCATCCGTCCGGTCATAATTCAATCCCTGCACCAGGGATCAATCTTTCCTGGCGATTCTAGATCGCTCTCTACTCTTTTTGGATTTCTATCCTTTCGATTTCTTCGTTTCTTTCGTTTTTTCTCGCGGCTGGAGATTCTGACCCAGAAGAGGAGGAAGAAGATGAGCTACTCGATGGGTTGGACGGATCACCAGGGGAACCAGCTACAACCCTTATTTTGGGCTTATAGACGTCCCCTTTCACCTGACCTCTCTTAAAGTCAGTATCAGTATCAGTCGTATAATAATGAGTGAAACAGAATGGTAAGTTCAACAGTTTACAGGAATAACGCTGTAAGGGTTTACATAAAAGATAAAGAGAAACAAAGTGTTTCTTAGAACAATGTAATAGAAATACATAATCCCAACGCGGGGCACCTCTGGTGTATTAAGAGTGTACCAAACCTTTATGGTTGGCCACATGGGGAATTATAGTAAAACTACTACACAATTATATAACATAGTATACACATAACCAGCAAAACTAAGAGAATTTTCTAACATTAATACACATTATTTTGGCCAGCCTTGGTAGTTAGTGAAGCGAGAGTAATGCCAAAAGTGTATAGGCTGTAGGTATGGACCTGAGCCGTCAACTTAGAAAGGTGATTATGATGTGAGTGAGGTGGAGGTGAAGAGACCTTTTATATGAGTAATGGAGGTATGTGTAGGGTAGGTCCCTCTTGCAGTAATGAATGGGCCTGACACAGACAATAAGTTGCATAACATGCATGAACAAATAAAGATCCTTTATATATGTGTGATGCCCGCCACATTAGCCATATACAATTTCGAATACGTTTCTGCTATTGAAATTTTTGGATTTACTCTCAATTATAGCTTTGGCAAATTCTGGACCCACCCAAGTTACTTTCTGTTGAATAACAATTTGTCATCATGTTGTCATCATCACTGTCTGGTCCTGGGTAATACCATAAAGTGCAGAAAGTACTAACGTTTTGACTTGCTCGGTCAGGTCTGTGATTTGCGCCCTCATGTCTGACACATCTCCCGATACAGAGGTGATCTTGCCGTCCAACTCCTTCATATTCAATTTGCCCCGAGGCATTTTGACTTGCAATGCAAAAGTGTAAAATGGTATAATATAAAATGAAGGCTGCGATATAAGGTAGCACCAGTAAACTCACTCAAGCCAGCGCATTTGTAAGTCCTCGTTCACATGAATACCGGAAGTGCCGGCAGCCTTGGGTAGTTAGTGAAGCTCCCTCCATCTCTATCTCCCTCCATCTCTATCTCCCTCCATCTCTATCTCCCTCCATCTCTATCTCCCTCCATCTCTATCTCCCTCCATCTCTATCTCCCTCCATCTCTATCTCCCTCCATCTCTATCTCCCTCCATCTCTATCTCCCTCCATCTCTATCTCCCTCCATCTCTCTCTCTCTCTCTTGTCTCTCTCTCTCTCTTGTCTCTCTCTCTCTTGTCTCTCTCTCTCTTGTCTCTCTCTCTCTTGTCTCTCTCTCTCTCTTGTCTCTCTCTCTCTCTTGTCTCTCTCTCTCTCTTGTCTCTCTCTCTCTTGTCTCTCTCTCTCTTGTCTCTCTCTCTTGTCTCTCTCTCTCTTGTCTCTCTCTCTTGTCTCTCTCTCTCTTGTCTCTCTCTCTCTCTTGTTTCTCTCTCTCTCTTGTCTCTCTCCCTCGTCTCTTTCTCCCTTCGTCTCTTTCTCCCTTCGTCTCTTTCTCCCTTCGTCTCTTTCTCCCTTCGTCTCTTTCTCCCTTCGTCTCTTTCTCCCTTCGTCTCTTTCTCCCTTCGTCTCTTTCTCCCTTCGTCTCTTTCTCCCTTTGTCTCTTTCTCCCTTCATCATTTTCTTACTTCTACTTAGTTTTATCAACTTTGATAACCCATGCTGGCCAATATTTCATATTTGAATGCACTGGCAGCTTTTCATAATGAGAGGACATGGTGCTGTGACCTGCCGCTTATTGCACTGGCATCAGCACTAAACCATTGGAAGAGAACCATGAGGAAGGAGAGAAGATGGTCACTGAAGACAAGCCGCTGCTCAAAGTGTTGTTTCCTTCTATGTCATTACTTGGGTCTGAAATGGTCTTGTAGCACCAGTTTGGGATGAGTTTTGGGAAATGTTGCAGAAGGGAGTTGGTCTAATTCCTGGGTAAGATCATAAACTGCCTGCCTCTCAGCTCTCCTGCCCTTGATATAACCTTTAATGTGTCACTCACTCATCAGTAAACAAAGTTCAATTTTGATAACAGTTCATCTGGTCACCATGGCGTTGGTCTTCCCCTGATCTTCCCCTGATCTTCCCCTGATCTTCCCCTGATCCCTGAGCTGGCAAAGGTGATTACATTTTAACATATCCAGGGCCTTCTACTGGGAAAGATCTTTAGTCTTCCAAAACGGGTCCTTTGTAGCTTCACAGAGTGGCTTATCCCCCATGTCTTTAAATCCGGGTTTTGTTGGAATTTAGATTCGATCAGAACTCTCATGATACCAATTTTGTCTCCGCCCCATCCTTCTGCAGTCTTAATCGCATATGAAAGACCCTTTGCCCCCTTCGCATCTTGACCATCATGACCATCATGACCATCATGAATGTCCTTTGCAATATCAGGACAGCCGTGGGCATTAGCCCAGGCAAATTGATAGGCCTGTTCCACGCTTTTGAACCATAGACCTTGTATGAACAAATCACAGGGATAGAAGTTGCTGAGTACACTATACTCCGAATGGAAGTAAACTGTTCTACCACCACTTTGACGGTCTTGCCTGTGTCTACCTCAGACTTCAGTGTATTCATTATGTCGGGGGCACTGTCCACGACATAGTCCTTTCCTTTCTCCTGTCCATGTTTTTGTCTGACTGTCCATGTCTTTCCCCTTACAGCTGTTATTTCTCCCTCCGTCTCCATCATGTATATCTTTGCTGATACGTGCTTTGTTGGTATTATACTGAGCAAATTCCATCTGTGTGCACATTCATCTATCCACCAAAGATCTTTAATCATTGGCTCTGTGATGGTTACTCTTTCTCCCTTTGTCTCACGTAATGCCTCTAGTAACGGTCTCACAAATATTCTTGCTGGTGGCACGCACTTGGAAATATGTAGAGTCCTACCTATGATAGTGAAGAAGTGCGAGACATTCTTCGTAATATTTCAGGGTCAGTTGTTGAGCGAGAAATTAATCAACGCAACACACAGAGATGTATGCTTCAGGTCAGTATAATCGCTTAAAAGAGATCAAACTAATCGCTGGTCTTTATTTTTATACTAGACAGATTAGAACGAATACACTGGGCCTGCGCTGATTAGCTTAGGTGTCTCTGGACCAATTAATTAACAGGTTAGATTAGAGATCATTGTATTTTTCTTTTTGCTGAAGCTCCTTGCTTCCTGGCGTACCTCCTGTAGTTTGTTTTCTGGCATTTTCAGTGTCATTTTCTCTGTATTAATTATTATGCCTAGCCATTTCACTTCCATATTGGGCTCTTGGGTCTTGTCATGTGCTATTGGAAGTCCTAGGTCTTGTAGTATGCATACAGCAAATTTGTAGCCTTCGTTTGCTTCATTTTCTTTTGTATTGGCCCAGCCTATTATATCATCAAGATACATCATTCTGTAGTGTCCGGCTGCTTTCATTATATTTATTATGGCGGTGACGACTCCCTGCATGTGTGCACTGCTTTGCCTGGCTCCAAATGGCATACTAATGTCTAAGTAGAAGTTATTCTTCCACTTGAAATTCAACAGGGGCCAATCGCCCAGGCAGGCTCTAAAGTTTTTGTATGCACGTTGGATATCGAGGGTATACAGGTATATACAGGACCCTGATGAAGGAGAAAATGTTCTCCGAAACGTTGGTCGAACAAATAATAAAACAGCTCAAGCAACATTAATTTGCATCGTCTTTCTTACGGTTTTGGTGTTTATTTCCCTAAATCGATATACAGGTATATATCCGGTCCTTTTTGCAGCAGAGCATCAACTAGGGCGTCCACAGTTGGTAAGGAGTGTTGCCTTGTTTTTCCTAGTATGTAGTCTCCAGAATCACTTGCCTTTTGTCTGGTGTAGCTTTTGGGCGTGACATCAGTGGGTTATTGTGAATCCATTCTGTGAAAGTTGGTTGGTACATATTTGCTGAGGTGTGGTTATCAAGCTCACATGTGTCGCTTATCTGTCCCATATATCCCAGTGGGAACCCGTAGCGTACTGCATCCGAGAGTTCATGTTCTGCAACCACATTTGTCAAATATGCTTCCCATGCTTGTATATTGAAACATGTTGTGAGTATTCTTTGTACTCAACATGTTTGGGAGGCCTGATTGTCTTACCTCCTCATACATTTTGGCTAGGTTGTCATACATCACTGCTTCGTTAGCCGCCGGCCAGTTCTCCGCTCTGTAATGTGCCATGTTGTATGGGCTTGGTGCTAGCACGTTCGGTATTTTTCTGGGTCTCATGGTGCATATGTATTGTATATCGGGGAAATTCCATTCATATTTGTTTAGTGTGATATCCCACACCGTTCCCTCCATTTGCAGGCTCTATTTCGATCATATTAGCCTGTATGTGAGCTACATTGTCTGAGATTTTGTCTTCCCGTTTGTTTTTCATGGGGGCTGCCATCTTAGATGATGTATGATGGCCTGTGATTGGTCGATACCCCCTTGGGCCTGTGTCCGCAGTTCTGATTGGCTCTATAGCCGGGTGGAAGTTATCCTGACTTCCGGCTTGCTCGAGTAAACATAAACAATCGCACATGCCGGGTCTGCACATTTCATATATACACATGTCATTTGTCTCAATTTTTTCACTACTGTCAATGTCACTGTACACTTTCATTTTACTCACTGCGATCTGGTTTCTGTGTGTATTCTCCCATGAGTCCTTGCTCGCGGGGCGTCTTAGTTTTTTGGATTATAGTATGCCTGCTGGCTCGTGGATGAGCGTGGCCTGTATTGTACCTGCTGCTGATTTGGGATGTGTGGCGGTGGTGGTGGGTAGAAGAAAGGCTGGTTTATGGGGCTTGAATCCCTGCTGTGTGCTGTTTTTGCTTTTTGTCACTTCATGCACTCTGATAGCGGGTGGTTGTGCCTATTCACGCTATTCAGTGCATAACAATAGGAGCATATATGGTGGAGTATCGGTGAATCCATTGTGTGTCCCTCCGGTTCCTTACATGCTCCCTTGCTATTGTAGATAGGGCATGGGACCTTTGAGTGCTCGATTGATGCTTTGTTTCCCGGTGCTAGTGCAAATCTCATGCATGAGTATTGTATCTTCTCCTGATCACTCCATTTGCACTCGCCTCTCTCCATGCTGTCGAAAACATGATTTGTCCATTTGGGCATGTTCTTCCAGGGGCGTTCCCTTGCATCCTGGCATATCTGGTTTATGTGTAGGATCATGTGTTGTACATTTCCTGGGACGTCATGTTGTTATTCATCATCAGGGCTGTCATGGCTTGAATGTATTCCAGCATCGACATTGATTCTTTAGCTTCCAGCTTTTCCTTCGGTGTTACCGTTACTGAGGGGATCGTAGTTAATGTCACCTTTTGCTAGGTGTGGCTGAAACAGGGGATTTCCCAGTTCTAGCTGTCCATCCAGGTACATGCGGGACATCTGGTCTGCCATCACGTCCCTTGGGTGTGGGAGAAGCAACTGATTTAATGAACTCCAAATCTTCCTCCAGGATGTGGGTAAAGAGTAGGGGGCGGAGCCCTTACGGAATACCTATGGCTTAGCATGAATAAGTAGACTTGCACAGTACTGGGTGGCTAAGTATAATTAGCGATTTTAGTAATGAGATAATATAATAAATGGGTGATAATTAATATTTAATGAGGTTACACAATGTTACGTAATGTTACATAACATGTGCGCGTCTGTTGTTGGGTGGTATAGCCTGCTGCGCCGGGGTATTGTGGTATATCCTCTCCCTTGTGCTTATCGGCCTCCGCGTCACTTTGATCTGTCGCCGGTATGCCTTCTTTTAATCCGGCTAGAGCCGCGGCTATAGCCTGGGTTATGGTGTCTTTCATCGTGGTCTGTAGTGATTCCACTGATTCTTCTAATTTCCCCATTCTTTCATTTGCCTTCTTTATCTCAGCAGACATCTCTGCGTTTGTTGTCTCCCTCTCGCTATTCGTTACGTAATCAGTATGGCTGCTGGTGTCTTTGTGTAGCTCTAGGGGCTCTGTGGATTTATCCTTGGCTATGTTGCTCTCCTTCTCTACCTCATCAGCTATTTGCTGTTTCTGTTTTACTCCTGATATCGTTGGTTTGACTTTTGGTATATTTTGTTTCGTTCTTGTCATTCCTTTCCGTATATTCTGGGAGAATCAAATCTTGGTAAATTGTATGAGTTGGTTTGTAGTATAGGTGGAGAAGAAGGAAGTTTGTTAGGATTATGGGTAACACTGCCAGTAGTTGACGGTAGGGGGCGCCACCAATGCCCAATAATCGAAGATTCTAACAACATGAATGTCCTTTGCAATATCAGGACAGCCGTGGGCAGGCAAAATGATAGGCCTGTTCCACGCTTTTGAACCATAGACCTTGTATGAACAAATCACAGGGATAGAAGTTGCTGAGTACACTATACTCCTAATGGAAGTAAACTTTCCCTTTAGTGACCTTTGTTTTAGAATCTGAGAGCCTGTAACCTTTGTCCAGATGCTTGAGTTGATCATATCTGTAGCGGAACCATCTGTCTCTTTTCTCTGTCTTTCTCTCCCTTCTTCTCTGTCTCTATTTCCTGGGTATGATCATAAACTTCCTCTCTCTCAGCTCTCCCGCCCTTGATATAACCATCTAAATGTGTCTCTAGGTCTCTAGGGCTAGATTTTGAATTTGCTCAATAGTTGAATTAAGGCTTCTATTTTCATTCTCAATTTTGGACATTCTTTTGTCACTTTCATATCCTTGTTGGATAAGATCTTCAATCTTTTCTTGGTAACCTTCCAAATTGTGCTGAGTAAACTCAAGAGAGCGTCTTCAATCTTCATTGCTACATTCTTCATGAGGAAATGCCATCATATCCTTCCCATACAGTATGTTAACTCTGAAAGGCTCAACCGGGGCACGTCTACCTGGGACTTGTTTCAACAATAGATTGATTTGAAGAAGTGAAAAAGTACTTAGCTTTCTCCTTCGAGATCGATAATGGATCCCTGAAATGCATAATGTCAGTTTTAAATGTCAGTCAAAATCACAAAAGTCTCTTTCAAATAAAGAAAAGTTCTTTTCATAATATCACCTCTACTCACATAATCAAATCCCGTCCAGTACTGTACTGGGGTGAATGGGAAAACAGGTGAGCAATGATATGGGTGTAATCCTATGCAGCTAGGCTTGGCTTTGGGGCTTAGCCACAACTCGTCTGCTTGCTACGACGCTCTAATCTACTCTTAATTTTGAAGAAGGTATTTTTCAGAATATCAAAATTCATTATTTCTGCAATTGTCATTATATTTGCAGTTCGATGAATTTCTTGGTTGACATTGTAGTGACAGACGTAGAAAGTTATTTTGGGCTCTTTGAATTTTCATTAAAATCTTATCTGGAAAAAAAAAAAAAATCTTATCTGTACATGGTGTAAACATAGGATTTGTATATCAATGAGGGGCATCACAGTGATTTTATACAATATTAATGCCGCTCTTTTGGTTAAATATTTTCTTATAATCTGCATAGCTCAATCAAGGTACAGAGTGGAAATTACCTGGTTCGCATTCGACTGCATATTTAAATCTTTATTCAATGTGGTACCTTGATAACAAAACTTGTTAACCACTTGTTCATGCCAACGTGTCAATTTCTTTCGGTGTGATCACTATTGGGCAGGCAATATGAATTCATGATTTCAGTCTTGTTTTCATATTTTTTTTTGATTGGCTGGCCATAAGTTTATTTTATTTATATCAGCGATTATAGTGTTTGTAACATCCTCGATCTCATTGCAACTTTGGTAAATTACTATATCATTGGCATAAATTAGAATTTAGATTTAAATTTGAAATGTAGTTTATAAATAAGTTGAACCGTGTGGCCCTAAGATTGAGCCTTAAACTATGCCACGCTCTATAGGCAATTCACTGGAGCTGTTACCCATAATGACCAATTGGCTTCGACCTTGCAGGTAATTGTTCCCGCCTGCACCTCCCCCCCCCCCCCCACACACACACACAGGGGTATAAACTGTATGCTTTTTGTTCCCAATTTTGTGGAGAAAGGGGTAATTTTTCACACATAAACGTGGATTGCGAAATTGGAAATAAGGGTATGAATTTTGCTACTAAACTCCGCGAAATTCTGAAAAAGGGGTTATTTTTAATGACAGAGCAGTATCTGACTAAATTGTGGCACAGAATAGCATATAATTATGACAGAAACACTGCATCAAGCCATGTTTACATGGGATATCCCTTCATGGAAGGAATATCCCATTATGTTATACAAGTCTCCCTGAAATCATAAAAAGGGGTCCTTTTTGGCATATAGTTTACCACGCTTTGCCACAAAAAGGGGTATAATGTTAAGAAAGACTACTTGAAATCCTGAAAGGGGGTCTTTTTTAGCATCAGATTTTCCGTGGAGGAGCAATGAAGGTTGGACGAAAGTGAGTAGTGTTTATATATGGGTTGATAGGTGGCGTTGTGTTATGGTTGTGATGGGTTGTGGTGTCCTGTCACTAATGATCCCGCCTTCAGCCCATGGCCAATGTGGCGTACATTATCATACATGATATGCAATGCCTTGAGATGTGATTCAAAAGAATCAGTAGGTGTCTAGTATGGTCGAATCCTCCTGAGCGAGGGGCTGCCAGATTGCTTTGACGTATAAATGAGAAGAACATAATAATAACACAGCATTTGAAAGTTTTGTAATCCCTCTTCTTCTTATTTGCATGTATAACTGACAAGATGATCTGGGGACTAGCCGCAATGGCAGGAGATGGAGTGTGGCGAATGGTTTTATCTGTTGCTTTTAATGCATTTTGAACGAAGAAGTGCTTGAATATGTCCTGGGACAGACCCATCTTTTATATACTACCGAAAGGCTTGAAATATAATTACTGATGGTTGCTGGTGATTTAACTCTAGTAGCGAGATATTCAATATATGCACATCTCAATTGTTCATTGAGGTGTTTAAAACTGAATCCCAGTGGGGAGAGAAACCTGATTAAACCTTTGATGGGCGCCTTATGATTGGCCATGGTACCGGGGCAGACAACGAGTAGCTGCCTGCCTTCTGCCTTCCTCATCCATTTCTCTATCGGTCCTGAAAAGATTTCACAGATATTCAGCAAAGTCATGTAGGTCTGGGTTTATTTGTACAATTTCAAATGCATTGGCTTCAATTATTTGTTCCGCTACTTTCATATCTTGAGGGGATATATATGCCCGGGACAATCCATCGGGTATATGCATATCCACTCCTGGTACGTGCTTGTATACAATTCTTATATCATTTTTTGCTTCAAAGAACCATATTGCACGTGCAACAGCGTTGAGAACAAGATCCCTTCCCTTATGGTTGCTAAGGGCACATATCGTTGCCATGTTGTCACATAATACCATTACTGTTGAGCCCGGAGTAGTTTTGCTAGCTAGGCTGCGAATGGCAATGAGGCAATTTATACACTCGAGCTGGGATATGTTGAATGACTTGGACATATTCGTGGGGTACTTGTACATATAAGCATACCTTCCATCGGCCGCGCCTCGGCCTATTAGGCATGAGTCGGCCGCGTTGGTTTGTGCAATTTGATGATTGTTTATGAGAGCTCTGCCATTGAACTCTTTGAGGAATTTTACAAACCACCGTAGGTCGGCTTTGATGGTCTTGTCAATTGGGATCATTTTGGATTGGGCGTCTCGAAGGGCGCCTAATAGTCTATTCATAAAGAGGCGAGCAGGCACGACTGCTTTTGCTATATGATTGACGGAGCCGATTATGCTTTCCAATTCTGTTCGAGACATTTCGAGACACTATGTATTTTGTGAAGGAATTCTTGCACTTTATCATCGGGGATACGTATACACATATCACTGAGATATATGTCGATTCCAGGGTCCTGGGTAAGACCTTAAACTGCCTGGTCCTGGGTGGGACCTTAAAGTGCCTTTCTGTCTCTTTTCTCTTTCTCTCTCTTCCTTCTTCTCTATCTCTATTTCCTGGGTATGATCATAAACTGCCTCCCTCTCAGCTCTCCCGCCCTTGATATAACACTTCAAAGTGTTGATAAGGGCGTAAAGCAAACAATCTCACTCACTCACTCACTCACTCACTCACTCACTCACTCCAAGGAACCGGCAGATTTTAGTGGGAGCTTGAGTCTTTGCGTATGCAATGGGGAGGCCTAGTTGACGAGTAACGTATATGACTTCGAGGAATTGGGCATGTGCATTACTGCCTTTAGGCGAGATCGTGATTGCGTCATCTAAGTAGATTATGATACCTCGTTGTTCAAGTTTGTTTGTTGTTTTAAGATGTTTATTCAGCAAAAGCAAAAATTATGTAGTATGTACACTATTCTCATTTTGAGCTGATTTTTAGAAAAATGTTACAAAAATTATTCAGTCGGCACAGCGACAGGTTAACAAGTAGAGCCGATTAGGCATGAATTATCATACGAAAAAAACTAAGTTATACGAAAGAGATAGAAGATCGAGAAAAAAATAAAAATAAAAACCATCACCTAGGGCAGCATCCTTTAACAACATTCCTAGGAGCATCGTTTCACCCTCAAATATCAATCAAAATACAAAGGAGCAAAATAAGTTTCAAGTAATAATCTGATATTAGTCATCAGGACTGAAAGGGCGATTTCATACAGGCATAAACCTTCAACAACGTACTAATAATTCAAACAGTTTTGGGCACATTTGTAGACATTCATATCAAGCCATCAGGATTTGGAATCTCCCATACATTTTGGGTGTTTGAGAAGGCATTTTTACATATGTTCTTTATTTGATTTTTAAAAAAGGTAAGATCGTTATTCACCTTTACTTCTCTAGGAAGTGAGTTCCAGAAACTTAGGATTTTGCCAAAAAGACTCTTACGAATCCTCTCTTTGTGCCAGGGAGTTAATATCACTCTATTTTCCCTCATGTTATAGTCATGTTGTGGGAGATTTTCCGCAAAGTTATGACAATTCCAGAAGACTCCAAAGAATTTTTGCAATCTTCTGTAACATAACGGAATAATTCCTAGACTATTATGTAATTCTACGTTATTAACCCTATAAGCCCCTCTTCTCGTTTTAACACCAATGCACAACCGAAGACAATTATTTTGAGCTACCTGGAGTCTTTAGGTCCTTTTGACTACCTAAGTCCATAGTTAGAGTACTTGATTCTAGCACTGGAAGTATATATGTCTTAAAAATTAGGAGTGCAATATCTCTACTAATATAGTGTCTTATTCTCGCAAGCCTTTTGTACAATAAGTTAGTTCTTACACAGACATTGTTTATGTGACAAGACATCGTTAATCCACTATCAAGGCGATATCCGAGATACCTAAAACTTTGGACATTATCAATCTGGACACCATTATTATATATGATATAGTCATCATGGTTTTTTTTCCTTGTGCCGTAAAAGGTTTGCAATTTGGTTTTAGAGTTGTTAATAGTCAAGCCATTTTTTTCTGTCCAGGTCTTAAATTTGTTCACATCGTCTTGGACATCAACCAAATCTCTATTGGATCTTATACAGTGGAGGAGCACACAATCATCTGCATATAATATTAAACGACCCGCAAAATTTATAGTAGCCACATCGTTGATGTACAAAATAAACAGCAGTGGTCCCAAGATACTGCCTTGGGCCACGCCAGCATGGAGGAAGAGCTTATCAGACATTTTCCCATTCAGACATACCACCTGTTCTCGATTTGACGAGTATGAGTCTAAAAGAGATATAAGTCGAGGCCCAAATCCCAATCTCTGCAATTTATACATCAGTATTTTAATATTTATTGAATTAAAAGCTTTAGAAAGGTCAAAATAGGTTGCAACTGTATCTAAATTTTTATCTTTATTTTCGACAACTACTTTAATGAATTCATAGATTGCAGAGTCCACGCTTTTACCCACCCTAAAGCCATGTTGAGATGGGGAAAGAATATTTCGTTCAAGAAGGTAACTGGAAATCTTCTCGGCTAGTATCTTTTCAAAAATTTTGCTAGTCATAGGGGCAATCGAGATTGGTCTTATATCATTTATATCCTTCGAATTTTTCTTTTTTGGTATGAGGGTGCACAATGAGACCTTCCAGGACTGCGGGTAAGATCCAGAACGTCGAATTTTGTCAAGTAGGGATGTGAAATTTGATACACACGAAAGGAGGGCAAATTTCAAAAATGTTGTATTTACATCTATAATTCCACTAGACTTGGTTGTGTCTATGTTCTGTATGTGTTTCACCACATCATTCCTGGCAATTTCCCCTTCCCACTCAAAGACATCTTGGTGGTGTACAATATAAGTGCTCTGGATATAAAATTGGCCGCACATTGCATGTAGACACTTGACATGCGGCTTCCGAAGGGCATTGCGGTGTCAATAAAGTAATCGTTTTCATGGTTGATGCATAACAGAGGCCAATCGTAAGGGCATGCTCTGAAATTGCGATAAGCTCTCTCTATATCGATTGTAGAGAGTAGCGTTTGAAAGTCGTACTTGCGTGCTATGTCGAGAACACTAGACACGGTCGGTAGTTGATGTGTGATTTGAGTGCCAAATATAATGTTTTTATCAATAGCCCCGTTTATACCTGTGCCATCAGGGAATGAGTAGTCAATGATTATGCGACGTTTGCTCGATTCTCACTTGGGCCTGGACATTATTGGAGAGATATTTGACCATGGTGTAAACGGGGGTTCTCGAAAGGGGCCTATAATGGTATCACACTGCCTTTCTGTGTCAATGAATTCTTTGATTGCGTCTGGGAATTGAGTTGCGGACTTGTGATTCTTATTGAAAGAGTTCTTAGTGATTGGTGGTCCCCCTCTATACTGAAGGGGAAAACCGAATCTGATGAATTCTATTAGCCATTGGTCATCTGGGTGGCCCGTGGCTAAAGCATACCAGTTATTTATTTTGAGTGTTGACTTTACTTCTACCCTTGCTCCATATGCGTTGTGAGATTGTTGGGAGCGTACTACATCATATATGGCTATTACCTCTGAGCCTGGTTGAACAGTTACTTGGGGCCATGCTTCTCTTTCTTTTTTAATTTGTAGAAGGATGTGTGGGTCAGGTTTAGTAAATAACTGGTTGCTCGATGAGAGATCAGTAGTGCTGGGAGATTGATCAACTAGGGACCCCACCTCACCTCCAACACCCACCCCGTCATTATCATGATTGAACTGTATAGCATGGACGGGGACAAGCACAAGGGGTGGAGGGGAGGGGGGGGGGGCACTAGTTTCCCTTTGAGACTGGCTTATCCTCGGCTTGTTTGTACCTGGGTTTGAACTTAGAGCCTTTCTCTTCAGTCGTGTTTGATTTGATTGCTTGGGCGGCTACCTGTTGCCTATTACAATCTTTGGTGGCATGCGTGTACTCTTACCCATTTAGGGCAAAGCAAAAGCTACATGCGTGGGTCAACTCGAAATCCCCTTGAGAGTGGTTTGCTTTTAGTTTACACTTTCCCTCGTTATATTCTGGGCATGGGACTGACTTGCGAGATTTTTCTACCGGTTTAGCTTTTAGGTACTGGTTGATTCTTTCATGTGCAATTTTATCGGCGTCACTCCATGAGTAGCGGCCCTTAGCTATGTTGACTATAATTGCATTTGACCAACTACGTATGTTCTGCCAGGGGTGGTTATCGAAATCCTCAGCTAGCTGACCAATATGTGATACAATTTTACGAGCTAGTTTATCATCTTTCTCTTGAATGACCATCTCAATGAGTCCCCATACATGTAGGTTGAAAGTTAGATCCTCCGGATGAGAATCTTTCTTAATTTCCCTCTGTGTTTCCCTGGGCAAAAATGAGAATGGCCTATAAGTCTTAGTCTTATCCTTACGCTAATCTTTCCTGTATTTACCTTTATGCTTTTTGAAATCCGGGGAGAGAAGGGACGAGGCCTCAGACAAGTCCCTGTCAATAGAGCTTGAGGAGCTAGATCTAGTGGTGAAGACCGAATCATTGCTAGTGGACCTTTTCTGTTTCTTTTCTTTTCTAGAGCTTCTAGGAGTACTGTTATTAGGGCCTATGGAACTGGGGCGCCTAGTATGTGATGAAACCATATTACCTTTGTCCGTCTTCTCAGGTGGTTTGGAAGCGTTTGCAGAAACGTTTGCTGAAGCAAGGGCAGCCTTCATTTCTTGGACCTCACGAGTGAGATTCTCGCTCCTAGTTGCCTGTTCATCGAACCTGGAAATAAGTAGAGCTACGGTTTCGGTCAGCGTGGCCTTCTTGCCCGCCTTCTTGCTCGGGGAATCGGTGTCACCCATGTTCACCCTCGAATAGGCTGAATGTCCAGTGGCTTGAATGCGTGTATGCTGAGCTTATATAGTGGAGAGGAGCGCGCCCTGGTCACGTGATATACATATATACCTACTTGTGTGTAATGATCACTCATGCTCGCATGACCTCACAATGTGTGTAAGGGCAATGGGTCTGGTATCTTCTGGTAAGGTAGTATTAGCTTTTTTAGGGATGGGCTTAATAATTGCTGATTTCCATGCAGAGGGAAAAATACCTTGCTTGATTGACATATTCATTATATATACAAGTTGGTTTGAGAGACACAAAAATATTTCTTTATACAGTTTTGCAGCCTGAGGATTTTGTAGTATCAATATCATTCATCAGTGTTACTAGTAGTTAGTTAGTAGTTATGGAATATGGCTAATTTTCTCTTGTTTTTTTTCCCCAATAGTGCAGAAGTGTTCATTCAAATAGTTAGCCGAATCAATAGAGTTAAATTTTGTGTTATGGTAACAATTTCCGTTTTTTACTAGTTGTTCGCTCAGGTGTCAAGTTCGGTAGATCTTATATTCTTCGGGTATGGTATGTGGATTTGAATATAAGTTTTAAGAATATACAAGGTAAATTTTGTTTACTTATATGTAACAAAATTTTAGGATTATATGTATATATTTTAGTTATAACGTTCATGAGTTTACTCAATTCTGTTCATGAGTTTACTCAATTCTGAATATAATACGTAGATGAGTTTACTCAATTCTGTTCATGAGTTTACTCAATTCTGAATATAATACGTAGAGATCTACCATGTGGCAAATATTAAATTTCATTAAGATTCCGGGTGAAACCTGTTGACTTCTGGTTCTTGATTGTTAAATGTGGGATCGTTGAATGTGAAATTTCATAGATTCGATGGTTCAGTACTAAATTAATGAATCTTTGAAAGATATGAAATAGATTTTTTATTTGTAATCATTTTCGGTACAAGCTTTTAAGTTACTGCATATCTGATGTTTGTGTTTTATTATCCATTAGTTCAACACAAATGTATTACAGTATTGTTTTAGTCCAGAATGGTTTTTAGATCACAACAAAATCAAACTCTGGAATTGGCTCATCATTGATTCATTCTTTCTCAAAAGTCCTTGATAATAAACACTTTATTTTTCAATAACACAAGTGTATATATAGCACTGACACATTCTCATTTAGGCTTGGATTGATATTGATATTCTGGGGTTGCATTATGACTAACACAGTTCCCAGTAGCCTTTATACACTATTGCCTGCAGATTTTGATTTTTGATTTTTGACACATCCTGTACACGTGTCTGTGTATGCATATTATAGATTAATAGATTTTTCCTTTGATTTGGCTTGAATTTGAATTTGGACTTGGTGTATGGTGTTTCCTAGGTGTATTCTGGGGTTGCATTATGACTAACACAGTTCCCCAGGGGTTTTCCCTGTAGCTTGTTTTTCACTAAGTTAGGTCCTGTTTGTCTTCTGTTTGGTCAGCCATTTCTGTTAGGAGGGGGGGGGGAGGGTCTTAGTATAGATATATACGTCCATCAGGTCCACAGGTTAGGTGTGTTGGTTGTTGCTGTTGACTTTAATTTGTCAGTGCCCTGCTGATACATTCTGCCAATTTTGTCTTTGTGGCCAGAAGCATTTATTGGGTGTAGTGACAGCCGTCTGGTGCGAGTTTGGAGTAGGAGTGCATCATCTTTGTTTTCCCAGTGAGCTTAGCTTTTCTGGTCGACTTTCTTTTGTGGATTATTTCTCCTACTCTGGGGGTTGGGAGGTCTTCTAATGCGTTTAGGTATCCTACTACATTATTATAGGAAATAGTGATGTCATTTAGCATCCCTTGGGTGGTATAGGGGGTGCTTTTAAATTTGACTTGATTGTCCCATCCCACTGCTAGGTGCTCGTTATATTGGTTGATGTTCACACCTGGTATAGTTGCAAATCCAACTTTTGGCCGTTCATGGGCTACCACTACTGCATTTCTGAGGGAGTTTGCTGCCAGGGATAATATTCCCATGATGGTTCCTTTAAAGGAGCGATGGAGTCATACCTTAGTGTTATCTGCCTTCCTAAGTCGGATCTGTCTCTCTTTGTTATGTTGCAGATTCCTGCTGTAAAGTATATTATTCTTGGACGTCGTAGGCATACTATTGGTTCTGCTACATGGGCTAGGTCAGCAATTTGACCCCCCCCCCCCCCCCCCTCCGTATTACTACAACTTTCGTTCTCAACTCTGGATGGTTGCTATGTAGTATTTGCTGCATGTGTGCTCCTCTCGAGTCGGCTCATATAAGTGCATCTAGCCGCTGGGCCATGGTTTAGGTTTGAGTGAGGGTAAGGGTAGTTGTGAATGTTTGTGTTGCTGGTATATATACCTTTATCTTGTCAGTATCTTCTTCAGTTTAGTTAGGATTTTCCCAATTCTGTTCTCCCCGGTACAGTCTTCCACTTTTAGCGCATTCTGCTTGTTGTTATTGAAGGAAGTGGGAGGCAGCCAGCCACAAACCGGCTCCCCATTTCTTGGATGGCGTGATTTCATATAGGTTTTCGGCCGTAATATCCAGAAGCTTTCCCCTTATTTCATCATTTTGTTTGAATTTTTTGCATCAGATGTTGCCCATATTCTTTTTCTTGGAGTGTTTATGGAGGTTTATACATATTCCATCCTTCCGGTGAAAGGTAATCTGGGGGTAAATCATTTGATTCAGAGGTAACGAAAACATCGATGGTCTGCTCAAAGAGAGCCATCTTTTCGAACTGTAGATGTGTGCTGCAAATAGAATGTTGGGTTTTATTGAACACAATATCAGAGTAACATCTGAATATGCTGACAGGGGGCCACCTTTTAATAGATCATGATTTAATGCTCACATGTATTTCATATAGTCCACCACAAATTTGTCTAGGCGCACAATACATGTTCCTCAAAAAAGGTGTTGGCTGTTCTCATTGCAATTCAATGAATATACAACATACATGTGTAATAAAGTATAATCATTACCAGTTGATACCCTAATGTGTTGTATGTTGATTATTTAGAAAGTGTCAGAATGGGAATGAAGGCCAACCTGGGAATGAAGACCGATCCAATGATTTGAAAAATGATACAAAATTAATTAACATGTCAAATCTACCTATTCTTGACAAACAATTCCTTCATTGAAGTTGACGCAACATCTACTATCATTAGTCTAAGTAGTTATATTGATGGTGAAATGCATTTATAATATTATATGGTAGGACAATATAAATTTCATGAATAGTTCCATTGATTTATAATATGAGTAGCAATGTACCGGAAAGCGGGTGTGTTCATTAATATATTGAGGAAGTCAAGGACAGGATCTGTTTTGTCCTCTTTAAGTCCCTTCGAAACCATTATGCTTACAATCCCTACTGTGGCATGTATGGCAAAAGAGATAGGGATCCTGTTCACTTTCCAATTCATAGCGAACAGACACTATACCTAGGGGCTTTTTGTCGTCGACATTCAATACTGCTACAGTTCCAACGTGGCTAGGTACATCAACCTTAAATTACAATGTCTTAGATTTAAAAGGTCAGTCAATAGGAGGATGGTCACGTTTAGGAGAACAAAGATTATGGAGCCATAAATACAAAACCCAAGTCTCAATTCTTTTTACCTCCAGTTAGGTCTAACTTATAGTCACTCACAGGCACCAATTGAGAAAGCTTAGTTGAAAAGGTCTGTTTAGCGCAAGGGGGCACTGAGATTGATCAGTGACGTCAAAAAGTATTGCCTCAATCTCAATTGACACACATGTACAGATAGTCTGGATAGTTCAATATGTAGGACGCGTGGGTGTGTAAGGGGAAAGAATAGTAAGGGAGTACATATATAAATATACCAATTCATGCTTGCCACACTCTAGGCATGTTGCACTTGTTAGAAGTCCATGTTATGTAACATTATGTAACATTGTGTAACCTCATTAAATATCAATTATCACCCATTAATTATATTATCTCATTACTAAAATCGCTAATTATATTGGTCCTGGGTAAGACCTTAAAGTGCCTGGTCCTGGGTAAGACCTTAAAGGGCCCTTCTGTCTCTTTTCTCTGTCTCTCTCTCCCTGCTTCTCTCTATCTCTATTTCCTGGGTATGATCATAAACTGCCTCCCTCTCAGCTCTCCCGCCCTTGATATAACACTTCAAAGTGTTGATAAGGGCGTAAAGCAACCAATCTCACTCACTCCTTACTTAGCTACCTGTCCAGTACTGTGCAAGTCTACTTATTCATGCTAAGCCATAGGTATTACGTAAGGGCTCCGCCCCCTACTCTTTACCCACATCCTGGAGGAAGATATGTACAGATTCTAGTTCATTAAATCAGTTGCTTCGCTCTTCTCACGAAGACCACACGTTCGTTTGTATTCTTCCATCATACCTTAACATCCATACTAAGTATACATGTATGAGATACATAAATTATATTTGAGTTAGTCACTAGTCAAATAGTTCCGTCATATACAAATACATACAAATACATAATGTCAGGGCTTGCCACACACTAGGCGTGTTGCACTGATTTAGATGTACATAGTTGGCATTTGAGTCGAATGATAACAAAGGATTGGCATAGCTAGAGTAAGAAAAATAAGATTTACTGCAGGAAAGACCAGATAAGACAGTATAGCACTTAGACATATATCACTACTTAATATTTCAGAGTTATGGAAGTTTAAAAAGTTTGAATGCTTGCCACGCTCTAGGCATGTTGCATTGATTACATAATGGGGTAGATGGGTGATATTTAAATGTTCATGTTCTAGACTTGCGGTTTAATTAGAAGCAGGTTTTCCTAATGTTCTTGTAGAAAGTTCTAAGGGTCATGTATGTGAACTTGGCTATGGTTTCCTCGGTGAAATGTAGACCATCTTTGGTTTTAGAAGAGTAACGGTGTGCTGTATATAGCTTTCTTTTCTTGTGGATTGCTCCCTCTATTATAATAATAAAGTGAGGTCCAATGGTTTGAGCTTTCCTGTTTATTTTTCTTATTTGGTTGTTGATTAGACGTATTGCGGAATGAATTTCATTTTGGTCTTCAGAGGAGGAGAGCCAGCCATTTGTATAGGATTCCAGGGAAATCCCCGGGATCTCCATTACGATCAGGGCTTTGCAAGTAGCAAATTAGAGGATAAAGTTTGTTAGTGAAATGATTTGCTGCTATTTGGTGGTTGGCGAATCTTGGATAAACCTTTCAATTGATTACAGATTGTCAAATGAGTCTCTATCATAAGTTTCACCTTTGATTTTTTTTTTTGTAACATTTCTTTAGTAACATTTCTTTATTCAGGAGTGAACAGTGGCATGTGCCAACTATTAAACATTTTGCTGACTAGGGTTGAACCCTGTTTCCTGCCAGAACCTGAATGTAATAATGTTAACTACATATCAACAATTTGAGTGTTAATTGGGGTAACATAATCAACAGTACAATAAATTGATGAGGTAATGAGATGAGATGGAGTGATATTTAAAGAGTTATAAAAGATGGTAACGTAGTAAACACACATGGAGTAGAGTAGTAGATAGTCAATTATCATATGTACCTGTTTTCTGGACAATACCTGTAAAGTACAATACAGTTGTGTACAGAGCGATCTATATAGTGGTAACTTAATTGATAGGCATGTGCCTTTATTATGAATAATGGTAGGCTGGATCGTTTTAATTAATGATAGCTGTCTTAAGTGCTGTTTTGAATACCAATTTATCATTGAGTCTTTTAAAGTCTAAGTTCAGGTCGTTCCACATGCGGATGCCTGTATAAGCTAAAGATTTCTGATACCGGTTGTCAAGTGGCCTTGTTAGCTCGAATTGTAATAACCTATTATCCCTTAACACATAATTTGCGTCGGGTATTTTGCGTGGAATCCAATCAACTCTACAATGGTGAACCTTTGCTAATTATTCCTTTTGCCATTTCCTCGAACTTCAATCTATTGTCAATAGACAGGCCCAAGTACGTAAATAAATTTACCCAATCAATTTACCCAATCAATAGGGGTATTATATATAGTTATTTTAACATTTGGGTGGTTTATCGTATCTTTCTGTAGGTATGGTATATACATGGATTTGGTTTTAGGTAAATTTATAGACAACTTGTTCACCAGACTCCAGTTTGCAATACTTGTACTGTCCTCTTGGATGGTCCTGGGTAAGACCTTAAAGTGCCTGGTCCTGGGTGAGACCTTAAAGTGCCTTTCTGTCTCTTTTCTCTGTCTCTCTCTCCCTTCTTCTCTATCTCTTTTTCCTGGGTATGATCATAAACTGCCTCCCTCTCAGCTCTCCCGCCCTTGATATAACACTTCAAAGTGTTGATAAGGGCGTAAAGCCACCAATCTCACTCACTCACTCACACTGTCCTCTTGGCACTGTGCCAGAAGTTCCTTTGTATCAACATTTGAGTTAATTAGTACAATATCATCCGCAAAAAGGAGCATGTCTCCGTGGATATTAGTATTACAAATATCATTTACAAATGTATTAAACAATGTAGGTCCCATTACAGAGCCCTGCGGTACGCCGTAGTTAATGGGCAGGTACTTGGATGAGAACTCCCCTGTTTTCACTTTTTGTTGTCTGTGCGCTAACTAATTATAAATCGATTTACAAAACCAATTTGGGAAATGATACTTTCTAATCTTGTTAAGGAACAATGAATGATTTACAGAGTCAAACGCTTTCTGGTAATCAAAAAACGTTAAGGTTGAGTCTTTTTTCTTATTAACATTGTTCATCAGTTTAAACAGTAGCAAATTAATGGTTTCGGTAGTCGACGAGTTTGTTCTGAACCCACCTTGATATCGTGAAATTACCTGATAGTATTCAAGTAGTGATTGAACCTGGTTGTTAATATTTTTTTCCAAGAGTTTACTGGCAAAATGTGTAAGGGGGATTGGTCTTAGGTTATTAGTATGCGTTGCATTCCCTTTTTTTGGTATTGGTACTACCGTGGCTTTTTTCCAGACCTCAGGCACTATGCCTTTGTAGACTGAAAGGTTTAATACAAATATCATTTGTTTTGGAATAGCTTTAAAAAAGATTGTATATGCTTTCATTGGAATTTGATCACAGCCCAACCTGGATGTAGGTCATCAACCAGTTTATTAAAAATCTCATCGTTTAATGGTATGTATTGAGTAAAAAAAAAAAAGAATGGGTAATTTTTTTCCCAATTTCTGCGAAGTATTTGTTTATAATGCTTGGTCCCATATTGGCATGTGCCATTTGTGAGTTTTCTGGATTGACAATGCTTGTTATAATTTTATTAGATCCCTTAAATGGGAGGTATATGTTCAAGATCTGCCAGAACTTCTTGTGGTCATACTTGTACCTTTCTAATAAATTCTTAATATATCTGCTCTTTGCTAATCTTATTTCACTATTTACTCTATTTCTAAATTCCACAGCTCTTATTCTGTGGGCTTCTCTCTTTGTTTTCTTGTATTTCTTAAAGAAGTAGTCTCTGTTATAAGCTAAGTTTAAGATTTCATTAGTGTACCACTCTGGCTTAACCTTCTTCGCTCGATAGTTTTTCTAGGGGCAAAGGGAGTTTAATATTTTTAACAGTCTGGTATATATAAATTTCCAAGCTCTATTTGGATTTTCAATCAAGTTAAGTTCATTCCAATCGTGCATTTCCAACACTGCGTTGTTTACATTTTCTTGTGTCAACCTGGCATATGACCTTGCTTTAAAATTACATTTCTTGTAGTGTACTCGGGTTTCCTTTTTTTACAAAGTATATAATATTGTGGTCGCTAAGGTTGTAGTTGACAACTCCACATTCTTTAATACATTTTACATCAGACATTATGATCAAGAATAGTAGTTTTCCCAGAATAGTAGTTTTCCCATTCATACCCAGCCTGGTTGGTTTGACAATCGGTAGTTGTAAGTAATATTCGTCCAATAATTTGTGCAGGTCAGCAACATGTTTTTTATTACACTGAACAGGTGTTACATATATATTTATGTCACCCATTATTGCAATTTCTGCACTAGATTATTTGGTCTTGGTTTCCTGCAATATTCCAGATAGCTGTTCAATAAAGTTTATAACTGATCCAGATGGAGGTCTATACGAGTTAATTAACACAAGGTTTTTTGTATTCTCGTTTCTAATAAATAATAAGAGTACCTCGATATGTTTGTTACAACACGACAAATGCGTATCCACCTCATATGTTATAGTATTATTAATATAGGCACACAGGCCTCCGCCCATACCTTTTAGCCTGTCTTGTCTTTCAATTGAGTATCCAGGTAGTGCTATGTTGTTGGTTAGTACTTTGTCATTTAGCCATGTTTCACCAAATAGAAAAACATCAAAGTCTAGACAAGCTAGATCATTGGCTAATTCGGGCCATTTATTTAAAATGGATCTAATATTGAGGTAGAAATATTTGCGACCTTTACTCATTGCAATACCCTTTATATTATTGTGAGAGACACATTTTATGTTATCATTCATGATTAATGATAGGTTCGGTTCTTATTATTATTATTATAGAATTTTTATTTCTCATCATCAATAGTGCAGTTACATAAAGGAGAAAAAGGGAATATATAATAGTATACAATATGTTATCTGTCAGCACACCTTATTGGCACGTTGGTCTTCCCAGATTTCCTGACAATTTAGAAAATGAATATGACATTTGTTTTAACAACTGTTTCGAGACATTTGCAGAATAATATATGCTTGATATTACATTTGTAGTACCTATAAGTATGAGATTTACAATACCATTTGTTGGTTTTCTATTGGAATAAGATTTTACATGTTGATATCGGATAGAATAGGTTCTTACACATAGGTTCTTACATGTAGACTTGGCATATGCCAGTGTCATACATTTACATTGAGTGTCTCTGTTTACTAAAATGTGCGGTAGATCTTTAATTTTTAACCTTGACTTTTCAGTGAGACAATAATAGACAGTGGTGTGCAAGGTCATAGAGTCAACGTTGGTTAGGAATAGTAGGAATCAGCTAATATGTAAGTTTTAAGCAACACTTGAATTGTTAATAGTAACAGCCAGTGGTTGTACACAATGTCAAGTAAACCATTAAAACAACCTCGACAGGTAGTAAACTTATCTACTAATATGGCGTATAATCTAATATTTGGCACTTGCCAGTCGTTGATGTCTCTCTGTCCATACCACAAAGTCAGTAATAATATCATGGCTAGGTTTGCGGTGGACCCTAGCATGAGTCTCCTACCATGCATTTGCCTCATGTGAACGGACAAACTGCTTGGCCCAGTCTTCAACGATATATGCGAGTGGGTGAAGTCCGTCATAGAGTGAAGCATAGCCGAAGTAGGTTAGCCCGCCTCCACGCCTGTGCACTTTGTTAGGTAAGGGTGTACCATACCATGGTCCAGGTTGAAGCCCTTTATATAGTAGTTGACGTTTATAATGGCTTGGTTCAAGGTAGTTTGATGGGGCGAGCGGTAGAAATCCCCGTTATATGTTGATAGGCACATGCCACAAACACCGCATAGTATTGGGGAGATGTAGGGGTGACTCTGTGACAGTCTCGAGATGACTGTTTCCAGTTTCCCAATGACATGGTTCTCCAGGGCCTCAGCATCCCCGTATCTTACCCCCACACGCCCATGATATTTGTAGGTAAAATCACAAATCCCGCCGAACACAAATAATAACTGTGGCTGGTACAGGTCCAGTATTTGCTGGCTGCTTTCGTACAGGCCGTACACACCCTTCCCTGGGTAGTGCTGTACACAAATCTCGTCATGATTAATGTACAGCACCAATGTTGCTCCCCTTGAGTCTGATAGTATGATAGATTTTACTTGCGTGTAGTTGTCTAAGTTGGCACCGCCGTACGCCATATTTATCGCCTTATTGGTGGTTTGTAGGTAGAAGCTTGGCCAGTCGATAGAAATCACACTTGTATTCCTTGGTTTTGCTTGGGCGGAAGTGCTGTATTGCCACTACTTCCGCTTCGAGTGTCAATGATCGATTTTGGCAAGGTCTGTTTACCACGCCTGCCAGAGTGGGCGGGGTCGTCCTCAGGCTCCTGTTGTTTGTCAACAAGCGGGCCACGTGTATTTGAGGGTGATGTGGCGGTTTCTGCCTGCTGGATCTCCACTGTGGTTGGTGCACGGGCGTGATTATCTTTATCTTCCTCGGTGGGTTGGATAGCATTCCTTACATTGTGTGGCTGGGGGTGTTCGGGCGCCTTATCAGTCCTCATTATTTCTGTCCCCTGGGATATCATTGTCCGCTCTCAGATCTTGCTCACGTTCTATGTTCCCATCTCCAGGGGCCTCGATATCTTCTCCGGATTCAGTACCATTTTCTGATTCATCGTCAGATGTATCTGTATTTTCAGGGTCCTGGATTACTGGGGCTAGTGGGTCAGGACGAGTAAACTCTTCTTCCACTTCTTCCTCGAAGAATCTGTCTTGATACGTGATTAAAGGCATCTGCCTATTGGCCTCCTCCAGTTGGTCCTCTCTCCTAATTTCTTCTCTGACCTTTACTAGAATGGCGCCATGTTTGTTCTTCCCAGTGCATTGGATTTGAGGATCGTTAATTGATTGATCATGGAGGGGAAAACCAATACCCCACCATTTATCGTGGGTACACTCCGCCACCATATCATTACTGGTGGCTAGTAAAGCATTTTTGGCGTAATGGACTTTCCGAAACTTGGCGAATAGTATTTCTTCCATTATTTGTAGTTTGTTCTGATTCCATGCTTCATGCTCCCCACACTTTTCACCTAGTCGCTTGGCCTGCCTTGGACATGTGGAATCTTTAATGGCCCTCCCGATGGTTGTGTTCTTAGTCATAATAGTGCGTTGATGTTGGAATGCCTGCTCAGCGGAGCAGTACATTATGCCACTATATGTAAACATCGCAGGGCTGAAGTTCGATAGGTGAGAGTGCTCACCTTGGTATCCGGTTGCACCATGGATTCTTCGTGTTTTGATCTGAGCAATTTTAATTCCATCTGGTAGAAGATTCAGGTAGTTGTGACTATATTGCTTACCGCCAACCTTAAGTTTTCCTCTTTCGATTTTAACTTTCGGTTTGGTTTCTGTTTTCTTGGCATGTGCCACTATCTGTCTCATCTCCGCCTGGCTTCGGGCAATTTTTTCTGGCAAGTCGGGGTTGAAATAGCACCTTTCATACCCTTTTGTTTGCCTTAGGAGAGCTTTGGATTTGAAAATACGGTTGCGTGTTTCCTCATCCTTGAATTTCAATATTATATTACAGTGGGAATTTGCTTTATTACTTTTGATCCCTATTCTTGAGGCAAATTCTAAGTCAGACACCACAAAAGTGTCATCTAGAGAGGAACATGACTAGAGCGATCTGGTCAGCGTTGCATTAGATTGAAATTTGCTTTCCTTGTTTGTTTCCTTCAGTCCGGAGAGAAGGATATGCTTTCTGCGTTGACCTCTATCAAGATCTAAACAATAATCTTCAAGGTTGCTTGTAACTGTGTGTAAGTGGTATACCTCTAGTTCAAGTTTCTTAACCCTATCATTCATTGCGGACATGCCTTTTTGCATTTGGCCTAGGGCGCTTTCCATAGGCCTAACTTTCCTTTCAACTGCTACTCCAATCTGTTCCTCCATATTTAGAATAAATGATATAAACTTTATGCAAGGGAAGTTCAATACTACGTCTCCAAATAGAATGGATATTTGAGTGTGAGTGTAGGTCCGGTGTACTGAGTTCAGCTTGCACTTACCAGTAGTGGGGATATAGAGTCATATACCTGTCTAAACTGCACCTGCACATTCCAGTCCTGAGCACAGTTCACTGGTATTATTGCTTTCCTGGCATTTGGGTATAGGAAAAAGCTCCTATTCAGGTCCAAATACCTTATCAAATGTCCAATTAAGTGTATATTTCACTTCCACAGTACTCCATGGTGTTTTGGTTATGATGATGGGATGATGGATGAAGTCATTGTATGGATAAATCCCTAATTCCTGGCCAATGTTCGAGCGTACTCGAAAGCACGTCCTCTCAACCAAAGCACTCACTCACTTCAACTTACTTACTACTGAGAAACCCTTAGGTCTGACGTTTAATTTATGGTCTGTTCTGGCAGCATTAGAAATGGTTCGCGCTTCTGAAAGATAAACTTGTTCCTCCTCAGTTGACTCTGAGGAGATCCTTATTTTTGCAAGCGTGGGGTAATTTCTACTGTTGTTCAGACTACGGAATATTTCCAATTTAAGCTTTGTTGAAAGAAGGGTCACTTTTACTGGGTGTGGGTAGGTCGCATTGGCCGCAGGTCTGGGTTTCCCCAACCTTTCAGGATTGGAGAGATTTACATTTAGGTTTAGGGATTTGAATAGGTCAAGTAATTGTTTATCCAAAGCTACCCCGTCCATCTCTGGCAAACCTCTAATAATTATGTGAAAATCTCTTGGCCTTTCAGAAGGGAGAGAGTTGTTTGTTTGGGCATTGTTATTGGAAAAGTTAGTGGGATTATAGGCTTGCCTATTTGCGTTCATTGCACCTGCATTCATTCCTAGCGGAGGGAATTGCGAGTTGATTTTCGTAGCCTCAATCAATGTTTTGTTGTCTTTTATCTGATCTGATAAAATATCAATTTTGCCTTGAAGGCTGAGGAGACTATTGTTGATCTGGGCATCAGTTTTCATTTGATATCAGACAATTACTTCATACTGGCATTGAGGGTAGAAATATGCTTCTGATTCGATATGGCCAACAAATTTAATTTGTTATAATGATGTTTGCATTGAGGAGAAACCTTTCAATAGATCATCCATTTTCTCTTCAAGTTTCTCCCTTCTTCTCTTATCTCTTATTTCCTGGGTATGATCATAAACTGCCTCCCTCTCAGCTCTCCCACCCTTGATATAACACTACAAAGTGTTGATAAGGGCGTAAAGCAACCAATCTCACTCACCCATGAATTGGTCGTAATGAAATTGACTTATCTGGTAAGTTGATTGTTGGAGCGATTGGAGGCTTGGTGGCTTGGTTGGTGATATGTTTGCATGGCAGAGACGGCAGGGATCACCGATGTCGTTCTACCACTGCGCTGACAGTCTGGAGGAGACATTTGGTATGAGTTTCCAAGTTGTGCAGGATCAATCGGATATCCTGTCGATGTAGATGTATGTCCAGGGGGGCCAAAAGGTTGAAGGGATGGTCCCTGATAGCAAGAGTTACTGTCTATATTCATTTGAGAGTTGGAGGTTTGTGCTGCAGAAACCCCTGGATTTCTCTATGCCTGGGAGCCTACCCGTGCGTTTGAGGCATTCAACATGTCGTTGTTTATACTACGTAGGTCTGCGTCCGAAAACAAATTTACAGATCCAAGGTCCCTGGATGATCTTGAAGATCTCAGGTTTTCAGAAGACATATCACTGATGTATCATACAAATTTCAGTCGTAAATGGGGAGTATTTGGTAGCGTAAATATCCTTGTCCTGGCTGTTTTACTGCGAGCTCACTTTTAGATGCCTACCTCGCATCCGCCATCTTACCTGAATGGAATGAATCCCATACTCCCACCTCTTCACCAGTTTTCACAATTCATATCCCCTGTGGTTCCCTCGTAAATACTGAAGCAAAGTAGTTGGCTAGTGCCTGGGCCTTTTGAAAGTTGCCAGAAGTAATCTCCTCCGTCCCTCCTATGTTAATTTGGTGGTTGCTTGATGTCTGTTGGTCAGGTCCATCTATATCTAGGTCAGGGATACCTGCTTTGGATTTTGTTCTTTTCTGGACATATAGCCAAAATTTCTTGGGGTTTTCCCTTATTTGCCGGACAATATTTCTTTCATGCTCCCTTTCTGCCCTCCAAGTCAAATTGGGTACTTGATTTCTGACGCAGTTGTATTCCTGTTCAGCTTGTGGCGTACCTACTTTTAGTTTCTTTTTCCAGTTTATTCTTCCAATTGATTTTATTCCTAAGTCTTTTAGTTTATCTCTCTCTAATGTGAGGTCCTGTAGGTCTTTCTTGTTCTGGGTATTCTTTTCAGGATTTACCTCTTGACGGCTTCACCTCTTGACGGCTTCATTATACTTCTGCAGGAAGTAATCCCATTTTTCTTTGGTACTGTGTTAGTTGCTCAGCTCTTTTGTCCAGTTGCTGATAAGTGCATTTCTTAGTTCCTCATAGTAGCCTTTGTTGTAGTAGTACTGTGGGGTCGATTCTTAGGTTTCTTCAGTTGCGCCCATGGCTTCGAATTTGATGAAGGCATGCTTCTAGTAGGTTCGGTTATATGTTCCCTTGGGAGTCGGTACCCAAGAATAAATAAAATCATTAAAAAAAATGTTGCGTCATGAAATTATCTCTAACTTTTTCTATGAATTGAAATTCCTTCCCTGTTGTAGTTGTGATAGCCTTCCAATCGATTCCTGGGAAATTAAGATCCCCCATCAGTATAAGGGGCTTTGTGGTTTCACAAACCTCGTCAAACAGCAGTTTTGAATGATGTCTCATCTAAAGTCCATTTAAGGTGAACCAATGACGAGAGGACTTCATCCATAATTGAATAAAAACGATATGGTGGACACATTAGGGAAGATGTAATTTCATATATTCAACAAAGTCACCTGTCATTTTAGTGCCTTTCTGTCTCTTTTTCTCTGTCTCTGTCTCCCTGTCTCTCTCCCCCTTTTTCTCTATCTCTATTTCCTGGGTAAGATCATAAACTGCCTCTCTCTCAGCTCTCCCGCCCTTGATATAACCATCTTAAATGTGTTGATAAGGGCATAAAGCAACCAAACTCACTCACTCACTCATTTTAGTCTTAGTTTTTAATTTATGAAATCCAGAGCACATTGTTTCCTTGTCAACTTATATAGATCTATATACACCAGTACCAACATCCATGACAAGATTCTTGTTGAAATTGGATTATTGTTGCCGCCTTAACTACTGCAGGATCAGCTATAAATGCATCTGTTTAGGGGATCATTGCTTATAGAATTTTGTGATGACTTAAGGGCATCTCCAAGATCGATATCCACACACTGAAACGGTCCTGGGTAAGACCTTAAAGTGCCTGGTCCTGGGTGGGACCTTAAAGTGCCTTTCTGTCTCTTTTCTCTGTCTCTCTCTCCCTTTTCTCTATCTCCCTTCTTCTCTATCTCTGTTTCCTGGGTATAATCATAAACTGCCTCCCTCTCAGCTCTCCCGCCCTTGATATAACACTTCAAAGTGTTGATAAGGGCGTAAAGCCACCAATCTCACTCACTCACTGCATCCAGGTTACCTTCTTGTTGTTGTTGTTGTTGTTGTTGTTGAGACTTTATTTATGCCTATTGGCAATGTCGATGGGTCTAAGCTCCCAACATAGGGAGGATTTCAAGCCCTATCGGACATTACAGATTTTATTTTATGTAAGGGTAACAATACACCTTTGCGTCGACGACACGCAGGTGGCCCTTACTAAAGGTGGTCTCAGACAACAGAGATATTTGTATCAAGATAGAACGCAAAAGAGAGCAGATACACACCATCGCGAATGGAACCCAATATGGTCTTATAATTTATAATTTTGGTTTTTTTAAGGGTCCATATATCAGATGATATGCTCGCAATCTGGTGGTATTATGACATAATGAATCACAAACGTGGTGTTTAAGAAAATGATGTACCCGTATCGGAAAAATAATGATGCAGGTAAAAACATAAAAATCGCAAACATTTTTTGAGGAGGTATTGACAAGTTGTGACAAGTTGTTATTCACAACTCGCTAGGGAGAAACTTCTAGTTTCAATAATAGAGGTAGAGGTTAGTATTCATACTAGTCTAGTAAAGGAATTTCTCGTCTGCCCAGATTGCATTGGGCTTAATTTTGTTAGTAAATGCTTTGTTGGTGTCATTATATCTACATCTGTATGCTTGTTGTAAAATATGGAGTCTCCTCCTCTGTTTTAGTGGGAGCAGGCCAAATTGTCTGTGGAAATCATCTGTATTCTGAAATCTATTAGATCTTGTTATTATTCTGTGTGAACGGTTTTGCAATACTTGTAGGAATTGGAGTTTTGATTTAGGTGCTGAATCATAGAATATATCAGATTGGTCTAAAAGGGGTAATATGGTTGATTTGTAAACTTGGGTGCTGAGGTGGACATTTAGCCTGCTCCTGAGGTGTTTGAAGAGCCAAAGTTTATGTGATACTTTCTTTCTGATGTTAGAAAGATGTTTGTTAAAGGAAAGGGCACCGTCGACGACAGTCCCTAAGTACTTATATTCGTTGACTTCTTCAAGTTGGCTGTTGTCAATATACAGTTTATGTTCAGAGGATTCGACTAGCCATTTGGACCTCCGCAAGGGCTTATCAAGGAAGGTCATTATCTTTGATTTTCCTTCATTAAGTGAGATTTTGTTTGCTTGACACCAGAGCATAATACTATTTAGATCATTTTGCAATTTGAGGGAGATAGTGTTGAGATTCTTTCCTGTTATGCAGATAATAGTATCATCTGCAAATAGCTGGAGATGAGAGTGTTTGGCATGCTGGGGGATATTGTTAATGTAGATAGAAAATAAAATAGGTCCTAGTGTGGTACCCACCACAGGCAATAGAGCTGGTAGAGGATTGTAGGTTGTTAACCCACACTCGCTGCTGCCTGTTATCTAAGTAATCTCTAAACCAATTTAACTCTGTCCCCCGCTAAGCCAATTTTGCCCAGTTTTTTAAGCAATATTGAATGATTCACTGTGTCAAAGGCCTTGCGGAAGTCCAAGTATACAGCTCTACATATTTGTTTTGTATTTATAGCATCGTAGACAGTATTCAAAAAGGACACAACAGCGTCATTAGTCGAATAGTCAGGTCGAAAACCATATTGATATTTGTACAATATATTGTGGTTCTCGAGATGACACATGAGTTGTTTCTGCACAACCTTCTCTAAGATCTTTGCTGGCAAGCAAATGCTAGTAATGGGGCGATAATTTCCCGGGTTTGTTTTGTCTCCGGCTTTGAAAAGTGGAGTGACTTTTCCTATTTTCAATTTGGACGGAACTATGCTTGTTGCTAAGGAAAGTTCAATTAGATATTTGAACTGTGTAATCAGAGCACGAAGGATTGATTTTAGAAGGGGCGTTTTTAGGTGCATAAGTCCAGAGGATTTGTATTGGGGGCAGCTGTTGATCAAGAGCAATAAATTTTGGGTTGTGACTGAACTAAATTGAAATTTCAGTCTATTTGGGTTTTGATCCTTGTTATTGTTAAATTTGGTCGTCTCAGTAGGAGAGAGAGGTCTTATGTTATTCTTGAGTTTGGAGCCTATGGAGGCGAAGTAATTGTTAAAACTATTTGGGATCTCTTCTGAATCAATCTTTTTATTTTCAATAATAAGTTGTATCTCTTCTTTGTTATCAATTTTGTCAGGATTGATCAGGGGTTTGATTTTTTCCCAAAATTTGTGGGGATTCTCAGAGCATTCCTCAATAGAATTTTTAATATACTCATTATTCAGAGATTTAGCGAGTTTATTTACTTGCCTCCTAAGGGTTTTCGCTTGATCATAAAGTAAGGTAGACTTGTATTTTTTTGCCAGCTTAAAGTATTTGTCTCGCTGTTTCATTAGATCGAATAGTTCCCCATTTATCCACTCACATCTAGTACGCACGTTCCTGAACTCTCGGACAGGACACATTCTATCAAGCACCATATTGATTTGGTCAATCATTAAGTCCCAACATACATTCAGATCGCGAGATGTGTAAAACTTAGTCCAATCATGGTCTCTAAGAATTTGTAAAAATATATCTTCATTAAAATTGTTATAGCTTCGGGTCTGGAAAGAAGTTTTGGTGTATGTCTGTTTAATTTTTTTCAGAATGATATAAGTTGGCTTGTGGTCCGAGATATTTAGGTTCAGTACTCCGGCTTTGAGTATAAACTTGGAATTTTTATAGATATGGTCAAGGATTGTGGCTGTTGAGGAGGTGACACGAGTAGGTGATTCAATTTGCTGAGAGAGCTGGTTTTGCTGCGCAAATTTTGAGTGTTCTTTTGAGGGTACAGATTCTTCATTGCAATTTATATTTAAGTCCCCCAAGATAAAGATCTCATTGTTTGAGTGTACTTTATTCACCAGGTTATGGAGGGTTTCTATAGCCACAGCATATTGGCCACTAGGTGGCCTATAAATATTTAATATTACTTTTGTTTTGTGGTTTTCTTCTTCCATTAGAAGTGCTTGGACTTCAATGTTAGAATTACTAATATTTAGATGTTCAAGCTTAATGCAATCAAGAGATATATTTTCCTTAAAGTGTGCTTCTACTCCACCTCCCCTAGCCTTGCCACTTTTTCTGTCCATTCGAGCTAGTCTATAGTTGTTGATAGTAAGTTGGTTTGTACTGATCCTGTCCGAGAGCCAAGTTTCATTCAACAAAAGAATATCAGCCCCAGACTTGAGTAGTAAGGTCTCCACCTCCTCAAAGTTTTTTTTAATAAACTGCGAATGTTTAAAGAAATAATCTTCAAACCCTTTGTACATGAAAGTGAATGTAATTGGGCTAATGAATTGTCAGCCAAAATGGTGACAAATCATACATAGGAGCACAAGAGCTGCCCGGGCAAAAAATAAGTGTCTCAGAAACACTACACATATAAATATATATTTACATACACCCATACATATATATCAAGACCTATACACATACAGACATGTGCAAGTAAAGAACTCTAGAGAGATGTAACTTATACTTATATACCTTATATACCTCTAAATACAAGAATCTACGATTTTTTTGCATTCGCTTTTAAATAATTTCTTGTTGACCAATCTGCAAATTTCTGTAGATCTTGTTGCACCAATTTTACAGAGTCTCTATTTAATATTGGCATACAGATCGCACAGTCATCAGCATACATGACTAACTGACCATGAAAATCAACCTCTGCTAAACTATTCATGTATATCACAAAGAATAACGGTCCCAAAATACTTCCTTGGGCCACTCCTGCCCTCATAATTATCCTATCTGACATATGACCATTGAAGATTGTTCGTTGTGTTCTTCCTACACAATGGGACCTCAACAACTTCAATACATTCTCCCCAATACCAAGGGATTTTAATTTCTCTAGCAGGAGATTAATATTAACGCTATTGAAAGCCTTGGATATATCCAGGAAGGTTACTGCAGAATTAATAGTGATCTTTATAGAACAAAATATTGTCCAACAAAGATTTTAAAGCAGTGTCTATCCCTTTAGTCTTTCTAAAACCATGCTGCGTATCTGAAAGTAATTTATTATTTTCAAGATAAGCAACAAGTTTTTTTGCCAATATCTTCTCAAATAATTTACTTACAATTGGAGTACAAAGAATTGGTCTTAAGTCATTTATCCTCCTCCCATTCTTCACCTTTGGTATCAGAGTACATACCCCATCTTTCCAAGATTGTGGGAATGATCCAGTTACCCTAATACGATTAAATAGTGAGGTTACATTCTCAATGTCGGCTACAAGAAACATTTTCAGTAATGACGATTTCAAACCAGCAATACATGATGATTTGGAAAAATATGTATCTCTTATTACTTCTCTAACATTTTCTTCAGAAATCATATCATCCCATGAGAAAATAGTTCTATTAGTTTTGCTGATAGTATAGGCTGTATAACAACTAAATCATTATTTATTATCAATGGTAATTTTGAAGACAGGGGCTTGTTGCTATAAATACCAGTAAGGATAGACCAGAACCTCTTTGGATTTTTTATGTTATTGTCCAGTTCTCTCGCTATATATTCCCTTTTATTTTTCATAGATAGGGATTTTACCTGTCTTTTCAGGCTAAGAGAGGGATTTTACCTGTCTTTTCAGTCTCTTAGCCTCTATCCACAAATCAGGATCATTCCTGGATTTCTTTGCCCTCCTAAAAGCTTTATTTTTCTGGCGAATTAATCTTCTTAAATCGACCGAACAAACCCTCCTATTTACATTTCTCTTTCTAGCAGGTGTCAGAGGAGCCAGATCATCTAGCACATTAATATAATCATGATGTAATAATTCCCAATTTCTTTCGGGGGAACGAGGTATGTCTGAATCAATCTCACGTTGATCTAGAGAATTTAAGGACTCCCTTATTAGTGGTGTTGTTATTCTCCTACAGTCCCTGAAATTATCATCATTTATGTAGGATACTCTACGCTTTTTTTGAATACAATACACAGGGCAGTGATCACTGAGAAGTACATCCAGCACACCTGCATCATCAATGAACCTACAATTAGTGAATACAACATCTAGAAGTGTAGATGTGTCTACTGTTTCTCTCGTAGGACCTGAAATCAGTTGTTTGAGGCCGTGGTGGTTACAGATGCTGTACACAGTCATATATAATAGTGGTTTTTTATTACCAGCCTTGATTTTAACAGTTAATAGTTCAATATCAGCTGTGTTGAAGCTATACATAGGCAACTCCACACAATTATACGAACTTAAGTAGTACAACATAATACCTCCTCTTTTTTTATCTGCCCTATCTTGCCTTACATATGAGTAGTTTTTCACATTAAGAAGTTGTGATGGTACTCTGTCTGAATTCCATGTTTCAGTGAGACCTACTATATCGTATAATCCGTTAGATTAAAGTTAGAAAGGGGAGAATATTCCCCTTGGTAACCCAAACACCCCACAATCTTCTTTGTTTTGACTTCGGATATTTTTATACCCAGTGGAAAAGAGTTAAGTTGATCGTGGGCATATTCGGTCCCGTCAACCTTAATCTTGCCCCTACCCAGAGAGATTTTGTAACTCATGTCGGATTTTTTGGCATGTGCCTTTATTTGTCGCATGTCTGCGTGGCTACAAGCAATTTTTTCAGGTAGATCAGGGTTTAGGAAGCAATTCTTGTAAATTTGATTGTCGTTCAGGCGGATTTTACTCTTAAAGATACGGTTCCTAGTTTCTTTGTTCTTGAACGTTAATATAATGTTTCTAGGGGCGTTCTTACGAGTGCTTTGTGTGCCAATGCGAGAGGCAAATTCCAGATCTTGAGGGCGAAACATTACATCAATAGAATGACAAATGGAAACTTCTGGAAATGATCTATGCCACCAACACTGTAACACATATGCTCACAGGGAAGGCTGTTAGTTGGGCAATCAGAGGTCATCTCCTAGTTCATGCTGTGCTAAATGGAATGTTTGTATCGAGTGCCTTGGAAGCTCAGATGCCAGCAATTGGTGATGCTGAATTGGAAAGTCTGCTGCTGGAAATCTCTAACCTACTACAAAGTCTGCTATCAGGAGACATATCAGTGGAAGATCTTCTACTGATATGTCTCTTGAGTCTCATGAGTACTTCATGAATGGCCATCACATTATCCGCTGGGCAGGCCTCTCTACAGATTTAGCAATTGGGCAAAGCTTGATGCATAGTTTGAAAACACAGGGAGGCTTAATAAGAGGTAGGGGAATGCCCATCATTCAGAGACTGATTTGGGAAATGTCTTTTCCCAGTGGTGCTGCTATGAATAGTAAAATGCAAGAGTTCGCCAATGTAAGATACAGCATAAGTGAGCAGCACAAAGAGAACACTAAGTCACGAATAGAGAAAGATTCTAAGGACACAGGAGAGCTGAAAGAGTACTTGCAAGAACGAAATCCATTTAGGCCTGAACATACATCCCTTACAAATAGGTGTCACTGCCTCAAGTTCAGTAAATGTAGAAAATGCAAAGCATATACGTCAGAATATCATATGTGACTTGGTTGGGAAAAGTGCAGAAGGCAAAAGAAGAACCTAGCAGTGATGATGGAAACTAAGACATGTGTAAAGCTGAAAGGGGAAGACGTGCATATAAATCCACAGTTATTATTTCAGAGACTGTCATTGGGGGACGGGCCGATGACCTTCCTTCTCTTTTCAGCCATGAACTATCTCCATATCCTGCAGCTCTTTTAAGCTGACTACCTCTGGTCAAATGATATCAAATGCAGGGACATTGGAAATGGAGAGATACAGTATGTCATTGATGGGGGAGATCTACTGCACAGGATTCCATGGACCAAAGGGGAAACTTGGTCAGCAATACTGCAGGTCTATACAGAATTTGTGGTCAAGAAATATGGTAAAGCGTCAGTAGTATTTGATGGATACTTGAACACACCAAACACCAAGGACCATGCTCACTTCACTTGGTCAGAACAGGGGGTTGTGTTTGAGCAGCTGTCCAATTTGATCCAGCAATGAAACTCCAAACCTCCAAAGAAGATTTCTTGTCTAACAAGAAAAATAAGCAGCGGTTCATCTTCTATTTGAGTGAAGAATTGAAGAAGGTGCAATGTCTTGTTCACCATGCTAAAGGAGATGCTGATCTCATTGTTCAGAGTGCCATTGTTGCTGCAAAATTTAGTGACACAATTGTTGTAGCAAATGACACTGATGTCCTTGTGCTGTTGCCAAAGATTTTCAGTTTTGTATTTGGTTCAAACCAAGTGCAAAGAGAACTGCTAAACAACCATGGATGAATTGGGACATAGCAGCAGCTAGATCACATCTAGGACAACTGGTTTGTAAACGCATCCTCTTTGCTCACGCATTTTTGGGTTGTGATACCACCTCAAAAGTGTTTGGGTTTGGCAAACAGATAGCTGTTGAGAAAGTTAAAAATTTTAAATTATTTGAAGCACAAGCAGATATCTTCCTAAAAGAGAAAGCCAGTATGGAGGAAGTCATCATAACAGGTGAAAAGGCAATTGTCATCCTTTATAAAGGAAAGCCAGATGATGGGCTCAATCAGCTGCGGTTGCAAAAATGTGTAGCAAGCAACAATCTAGTGGAGCCAAAGAATCTTAACTCCCACATCGGCAGCTGCTAATAAATACCATAGCCTAAGGGTCTATCAACAAGTACAGGTGTGGTTGGGGAATGAAGATGAGGTACCACCATTGGAATGGGGATGGTCAATTACTGACAAAGGAATGTTTCCCATCCTAACTGATATTCCTCCTGCCCCTCAGGAGCTGCTTGAGGTAATTTGATGTAAAGGTAAAAGTGGATGTTATACAATGGGGTGCTCCTGTAAGAAAAATGGTTTAGACTGTTCATCAGTTTGTGCAGAATGCTGTGACCAATGCTCAAACTCAACTATTGAAGAGGTGGATATCGGTGACAATGCTGTTTTTATGTAACGTAAGTATACCCATTTTCCACAATATATATATTTATATAAATGAACTAAATATTGTGTAGCCCTTGATCTCTTATTTCAGGATAATATAACTAGGCCTGTGGTTCATGCTGAATGGAATTTTGTATTCCCAACTTAGGTCCAAGTTAAACACTGTTTTACATTTCTTTTCATTTGTTGTGATAATTAAATACTTTGGGTTAATGGCAGCCATCTTGGATTTGCATAGAATTGTAAAATAAAAATTAAAGAGGTTCTACATGTTAAGGCCTTAGACCAGGATCATTTATAACCCAAAAAGTTGAGTCCCAGTTTGTGCAATATAATTATCATTTAAATTTTGTGATTTGGACAACTTACTGGAAATATGGCGGCCATCTTGGATTTTTTTGAAGTTCAATTATTTTAATTTATGGTCCTACATGTTTATGCTTCAGGCTAGGATGATTTTTAACCCAAAAAGTTAAGTAATACAATCATTCTTTTTTTTTTTGTGATTTTCCTATATTTTCTCACTTTTTTTTTAAGACGCGCTGGTAGAGGGTCGTCCCTATTTTTCATGGTTCTAGATTTTTAGTATGTTAATCAGAAAGACCTGTAGATCCCAAAAAACCAAGGTTTAAAACTATTGCAATTTGTTCTAGGTATATCACTAATTTGACTGGACTAAAGGGCTACCATCTTGTCCCACATTGCGGAGTTATTTTTTTTCTCGTCTCTAGATTCTGTATAACCTGACAGGATAATGTGCCTTTGGCCTCTATCTAACTCCAGACAGTAGTTTTCTAGGCTATTTAGTGACAAGGGAGACATGAGATAACTCGAGCTCCAGTTGTTTGACCCGGGTATTTAATCAATTGGCATATGCCTGTATTCTACTAGTAGGGGTAAATTCATCCTTCCACTTATCCTCCAAATCCTTCAAACGGGCTTCCATAGTGACCACATAGGTAGGGGCAGTTATAGGAGATTGGATGTTAGAATTGGATACAAAAACTATACGTTTGAATTGGTTACAGTTCATATACGTGGCAAATGTGCTAGTGTACAGGGAGCAGGGGCAGCAGTAAACAATGGCTTTACCGGCTATATGTAGTCGTCCTCGAAAGAATGGCTCTGTACCACCACTGTGGGCATATCCTTCCCAGGCTCTATAAAGTCCTAATAAATCACCCGCCCCCTAGGCCAACTTGCAATGAATGCCTTGAAGCATTCTCCCGCCCTGAATGGATTTATATCGATGGTTTTCAGTGTATATACCAGTAACCCTCCACCACATTGGTAAATTCCATTAATGACTCTGTCCTGATGTGTGATATTGTACCTATGATGACTTGTATGGTCCGAATTGTCATGTTCATTTAACCAACTCTCGTTTAGAGATATAACCTTGTATCCCTTCTCAAGGATTGATATGTAAACCTCGTCAAAATTGGTCCTAATGCTTCTGCAGTTCATTCCCAAAATAGACTGCCCACCTGTTACTACGGTCCTAGCCGATTCCATTTCTTTCCCATATCGGTTTGCTTTCATTGCTCAGATTCGTTGTGAAATACATATAAAAGGCGATTGGATAGTCTACAAATAGGCTTGTATAGGCCATACCCCACTAGAGGCAAGTGTTCTCTTCTATTCAACTATACAAACTGAGTTTTAACAATACTTATATAACCATATCGTCATGTGTTGATACCTTGTTTGTACCTAGTTAATGAACTTGAAAACAGCTGATCACCTTTGATTCTTCTCTTACATGAGCTTGCAGATATGCTTCTTGATATTATAAATATATCAACAACAACCAGCCACATTTTTACACAAAACCGCCTCAAATTAAGTTAAAATCACGTTTGAGTTATGCTTTCACTAGGAACATACGGCGATCGTAATACATGTCATATATATCACAAACAACCAGCCACATATATACAAAAATAGGAACATTTCAAAACACAGATCAGGTTTCAGATTATGTTAATATTATCTGCACATATACCGATTTGCTCACCTACTTTGCTCACCTACTTTGCTGACACTACATGGTTTTGAGCCAATCTAATTTTCTGGAACGATTTATTGAGTCTCTGAACGTCGACGACTGGTGTTGAAGTCACATCACCTCTTATATCCACACCAAAGCCTTTCTCAGTAGGTTCCCCTTGTGTTTGTACAATTTCTAACGACGATTCGTTATCGCTAGTTGTTCATTTGCCAACATGCTGCTCTGTTTGGTAATTTCTCAGATAGTCATTCATACCGTTATCGATCGGGTCATCCTCTACCAGCTGGCCTTCAATAGATTTGGCCTGGCTTGGGGTAACTTCCATATCAACTGCTGCCCTTTCTTCCATCTTTTGGCGGGTTGTGTTTCTGGTTAATCCAGCATCATTTCCCATCATAATCGATCTCCTTATATCTCTTTATGGTGCATCACGTTTGTATCTGAAGATTTCGTTTTCCTTGTGTTTGTTTAGTGGGGATATCGCTGTTTCATTTTTGTATTTTAGTCTCATTTTTTCCCTGGTTTCGAACAACATTATTCCCAGAAGGTTCTTTCCATTCCAGGAATGGTCACTAAGCATTCTATTGCCCAGAAAACCCCTGCACCATATTTCTTGTTGCCCATTGCCTCTATTAATTTGCAGTTTCCTAGACCAACAAGCTTCTGTCTTAGAGCCTTGTTTTGATCGAATTTGCAGATCAATAGTTCCCTCATCGTTGTTTCTGCAATTTGTTCCCATTTGGGGGTCGTGGGGATGGCCTCTCCGATTTTCTTACATTTCCTCACATCTCTTGTGTTTCGTATAATGTTCTTTAATCTTTCCCTCTTGCAAGTTGCTCTTTCATACCCACACTAGTCAATTTAACGATCATTTTCGGGGGAATTTTTCCTTTCTGAAACCCCAGCCTATATACGTTCTGTACCAGGTTGTGCATGAAGTATGGGACGATGAGTTGGAAAAGACTTACTATTTTGTCGACCAGACTTTCATTCCTAGTATTCCAGCCCTTGGACCTCCATATAGTTCTCTTTTCCAGTCATTTCACACTCATCAATAAGCATTTTGCAATCATGGATATCTTGGTTTGCGTAATCCACCTGTCGTTTGACCTCAAAAACAAAGTTTTCCAGTTCTCTACGTTTGTGAATTTCATTATCTAGCTCGATTACCAAGTCACTCATGAATTTGCTATTCGTTTTCACCAATTTCACCAGCTCTTGGCTTTCCCCGGGTACAGATTTATCCACTGCCTCCTTTAATTCGGCCTGGTTTGTCCAGTTTTTCCACCTGGGATTTTAATTGTTCGATTTCTTTAGTTTGATCGAAATGGGATGAGTCATTCGATCCATATGTATTCCCTCCTCCTCTTCTCCTCTTTCGCCCTTTGCCCCTACCTGGATTCATATTTGTGGCAATTGTATTTGCGATTGAGCGTCAACAATGGCAGGTATGTTTTCATATAGTCACTGTGGCCGTGCAAACTCAATATCGCTCACTCAGGTTGATCATTTGGTAATATCCAGGATAATGTCCCACTTTATCCTTTAGACATAAGACAGTCCTCTTCTAGGATACTTTGACAAACCTTTTGTGTTGCGATTGAACACGCTTCTTCACTATGGTATATAGTTCTCAGACTTTTTGTACTAGCTTAGACACGACGGCTGCATCTCTCTGGGCGCCATCATTGCTTCTTTTGCTTCATAAAATCTTATTTACATCAATCCGAAACCATTCTAATGGATATTGATTATTGATGGAGCAAAAGTGCCAATAACAACTGCTGCTATAAGGCACGGGATAAGCATGGAGCAGCAGGCCAAGCGACAATACAGATCACTGATGAGGAGAACTCATAAAAAATTCAAGGTACAAAATTCAGGCATCTTGTTACTTAATAACAAACATTTCATATCATGTTCTTCAGATCTAATAGTTGAGTGTGAGTGCCATGGGAAAGGGCTTTGTGAAATCAAATGCCCCTTCTCAGTCAGACACATTGCTCCCAATGCCTCTAAATTAACGTATTTGGGAAACACTGGCGGCACTATTTTGTTGAAACCTGAACACCAATATTATTATCAGATATAAGCGCAAATGGCCATAGCCAAAGTAGATTATTGTGACACATCTCATGGCCACATTCTCTTGAGACAAAATTTAGATACTGATTTCATTGATGGGGCATTTACCTTAGCCAAACATTTTTGGACCAAGTATGTTGGTCCAGTACTGCTTGACTGCAACACCATGGCAGAGGGATCCAGTCATGAAGGTGACCACACCTACTGCAGTAAGGACATTGAAGGGAGTGGTGTGACCAAGGGAAATTGCAGAACACCTTTAACCAAACCCATAATGCCACCCATCTACAACTGCCCTTTATGTAACAAAATGATATCGGAAAAACCTAGATCATTTAGAGACGAAAGTATAGAATGCGCCCTGTGTAAGAGGTGGCTGCATTTCATCTGCTTAGATATTAAGGAGGAGAGGAGTGACATACCAGAGGAGTGGTTTTGCGACAAGTGCAATTTATACGAATTTAAGACATTTTTTTACTTACAAGAAGTGTGTAATTCTATAATGTAGGAACTGAAAATGTTTACCTCAATGGAAGCTTTAGTTGGAACAACACTACCTACATTGTTATTTACAATACTTTGTATAATTTATGCTTTAGGGGTATCTATGAACATCTTAGGAATGAGTACTGATGAGGTTAAAGAACTCTTTTTATCTAATACAATGTATCTGAAAAGGGTTCCAAAATTTGGATTGTATTTGTGCAAGCTTTGTAAGTTATATCTGATATTATATGTTGATTAATTTATGAAACAGTGCCTGCTCGCATATTTTCCAGTAGAGAAATCGGAGAATAATAACAATAAACATAATCACATAGCCACAACAGTATTGTTTTGGTTTGGTTTTGAGCGTCTCACAGCTCTAGAAACCATTTGAATGTTACCATGACAGGCTATCATTTTATTATGATATTGGCTTGGATCAAGGAATTTGCCTTTGACTCAAAAACCTAGTTAGAACACTGAAAAGTTAAATCCTCTTTGATTCACCTAAACCAAATTCATGTGAGAATAAGAGTAATTTTGGGTTAACCAATACTTCAAGCAAACGTTGAGTTAAACATCATCACAACACATTTTTAAAAATCTGATACACCGAGCCCAAATTAGTTTAATCCCTGTATATTGGTTCCATCATATTTACAAGAGCAGCACACACTACAAGGATCTTATCCAGTGATGGTAAGAGGGTTATTGGCATTTGGTGTTGCAAGATCTTGAACGTCTTTAGTCGGCAAATGACTTGTTCGACCAAAATCCGCTTGTTTGCTATCTGTTTGGTTTTAGTCACTGCTCCTGTGGACATCTGGGCGTTGCTTCTACTATAGCAATAGACAACGAGGATTTTAGCGTGAGAACGGTCTGTACTCCCATAGATGTCCCAAGGCCGAAGGCCGAGGGACGTCTATGGGAGTACAGACCGTTCAAACGCTAAATCCGAGTTGTATATTGATTTTAGTCCATGATGACACGTCAGGTGGCGCCACTAGACCAACGCGGTCTGTAGTATAATAAATGCACGCGAAATCTTACCCAAAATGGACTAAAGCCAGGTGGAATATAGAGATAGATGTGACGGGCAGCACATTCATCTTTGATGAGGAACCCTTTGTCTGCCATGAGCAAATCATATGGATCTAGCAAGTCCAAGAAATTGGAGTGCATGACTATGGCCTTATCGGAGTACCTACCGCCATACACCCGCAAAACAAAGGTTATAAGGGAATTTGGAGCTACCGCAATCAGAAATTTAGCTGTGTTGTGATGCATGTATTGTGACCATGTTAAATGTTGGTAGTTATGGTTTTTGGGGGTATCAATGAACACCTCAGAGCAATCAATAATAGCACGCAAGTCCGCCAGGTTCCTATACCTAGCGGGCATTGTTTGTTTGATTGACTCTATACTGGGCCAATAAACATAACTTCTCTTTGCTACAAACATTGCATTTAACCAAGATTGAAAGATCTGAGAACAAAGAGATTTGGAGTTAAGAAACCGTTTGCTCAAATCTTGATGATATGGCCAAGTCTTAATTTTATTAAAGTCAAAAAGAATTCTTCCTGGGAGGACAACTTACGTCTAGGTCCAAAATTAAGGGGATTCTTGGTAAATTTACGAGCTTTGGTGCTACTGCATGGTAAACCCTCCAACATCTATGGACAAATGGTGCTATTATACTGTGTAGTTTTTGGAAAAGTTGGATATTCTGCACTCCTGTAAAAACCTGACATCCTCGTCAGTGTCCAAATAAGACAACCAAAGAGGCCCAACAGATTGAGATGTGTTTGACTGCGTTGTTGATTGAACAGGGACTACTTTCTTCTTTGGTGCCTTGATGCTGAGAGAATTCTTCATTATTCGATACATATTCTTTCCCCAAGTGAACATGATACAAAATAAAAAGCTTAAGAAAAATGAGTAAATACGGGTAGATGGTGGTTCATGATTCACAGGCTGAGAGATGTCATCCATTCATCAGATGCAGTGGCCTGGCAAAGTTTTCCTGCTCATTCATGCCCTAGACTGCCATCATTTACATCATTTACATCACGCTCAAAATACCTCATCTTTAACAGAGATATAAAATTTGTGACCGGCTTCAGGAAAAGATTTGAGTAACTAGGGTAAACCTACTTGAACAAAACTAAATTGAAAAATGACTATTTATTAATTCAAATAAATTGTAGGACTTGAAGATATCGAAAACAAAAAAAAGCTTGCAAACCTCTCTTTGCTGGAGAAATGCTTTTTAACAGCGACTAAAAAATTTTCTAAATCTAAATTTATCTTTTCCTGAGTGGGTCACAAAAATTGAATATACTTCCCTTTTGTTAATCAAATCGCAATGGTATATGCATCTTCCCACCAAGCTTATCATCCACTATCGTCATATTTGAGATTGTGTTTTGTAGATCCAATTGTAGTTTTATCATTGTTTTTCTTGATGCATCTGAATGTATAACAGTTACATTCCGAATATGCAAAATATTAAGCTGTGGTAGTTTTTTATTTTGTTTGTAACTACACACATTAAGGTTTATGAAATAGTTTGTGTTTAAGTATATTGGATATTTGATATATCATTCCTGATGTTGACTGTTGTCATAAAGACTGTTAACATTTAGTGTCATAAAAATGTTGTAAAACAAGTTTAACATCTTTAAGGATTATTATTATTAGGATATCTTAAAGTTAATGAATGTATAACATATATTATGTCACCAATTATCATACTAGATTAAACAAAAATCGTAAAAAAACTATATAACATTTACTCTCTGGTTTTTCTTAGGCTCCATATATTCCTCATTACAGTCGGAGTGTCCACTGAACACTTGGATCCATTTTGCCCTCTCGTTGGCCTTACGCACAGGATTGGGGAAGGGATGCAACCTGAATCCAATTTGTGATTTGTTTGCAAAATGTGTCAAGTTATATGTAGACAATAATAGTGACAATCATTTATGTGAGTGAATGGGTCAGACAACGTAGAAAAATACACATAATTATCAAATCTGTTAGTGTTTGTATTTTTTTTTTGAACATATCTTTATTCAGGACATAATAAAATAGTGGCATATGCCATAGCTATTTATTGAAGGGCTCAGGCTAGGCCCGGTATACCGCCCAACCCTGAATTGTTGGCTTTTACATTTCAATCATATAAATTTAGTGTTGATAACATAACATATGAATTATTACTTTAGTACATGGAAGGGTAATAATGGAGTGTGAAAATGAAGATGGAATGATGATGAAAGCGAAGGAAGGATAATTGATTAACCTATTGACTTGGGTCAGGTTGGTCACGGTGATAGATCTGTATATATCTTAGTGTTGAACTGATATACATTAGGATTTGTAGGTTTAGAACTCAGGTATGGGGACACGGTTCAAGAGGATATCATTTCTGAGTCGGTTTTTAAATGCAGTGGTATCTGGGATCGTTTTGAGGTCATCCGGTAGTCCATTCCACCAGAGGGCACCAGTGAATGCAATAGAGTTCTGGTAGGTTGTACAAGTGGGGCGTAATACCTCAAAGTTTAGGTCTCTATTACCTCTTAAATTGTGAACTCCATCATTTCTGGCTCGAACAATCCAGTTTACACGGCAAGCATGGAGCTGTTTATGATAGAATTTACAACAGTTGAAAAACATTCGTTCTCTTATAGTCATGGTATTGGAGTTGGCATGGAGCTGGTTTACATCATATCTACGTGGTTTTTTGAGAGCGAACCTTAAGACCTTATTCTGGAATACTTGTAGTTGGTCTAACATTGATTTTGTACAGTTCAGGTAACAGTTATAACAATAATCTAGGTATGTAAGTATCATTGACTTTGCAAGCATTAGACGTGTTCTTATATCAAGTGCATGTCGATTTATATAAATGTTATATAATCTGGCATTGGCCTTTTTAAGGATGTTTTTGCTCATACAGTCAAATTTCAGCCTGGAATCAATCGTTAGGCCCAAATACACAAATGAATCTACCCAATCAATGTCAGTGTTGTTAATTTGTAGTAAAGGTGGTGGGTTATTCTGGTTTCTAAAATTCGAGCTATGTATAATCATAGCCTTAGTTTTTGGTAGACTGACCGACAACTTATTTACCAGGCTCCAATCTGCTATCAGATTTGTATCATATTGGCAATGGGCCAAGGTATCCACATAACTATTAGTGCCGTTGATTAAAACAATATCATCGGCGAAGAGAAGTATATCACATTTAATTGGTATATGACTTATGTCATTAATAAAGAGGTTAAATAAGAGGGGACCCAATATAGAGCCCTGGGGAACTCCACATTTAATAGGTAGATTTTTTGAGAAATAGTTATTGATTCTAACTTTTTGTTGTCTGTCAGTTAGATAATTTTTAACCCACATTTGAAACCAAGTTGGAAGTCTATAGTGCCTTAATTTAGAGAGTAAAATTTCATGATTAATCGAGTCAAAAGCTTTTTGGTAGTCAAAAAAGACAAGACTACTAGTTAATTTACAATTTCTGTTGGTGGCTAACTTATGTAACAATAAATATGAGGTCTCAGTAGTGGAGGCGTTCTTTCTAAACCCTCCTTGGTATGGGGTAAGTATGTTATCAGTCTCAATTATATCCTGTATTTGTACATTCACATGCTTCTCAAGTACTTTTCCCATGATGTGGGTTAACGATATGGGCCTTAGGTTGGTAACAAAAGATACATTTCCTTTTTTTGGAATTGGGATGACAATAGCCCTTTTCCATTTCATTGGCATTATCCCACTAGTAATTGAGATATTTAGAATATGTACTAGGGATGTTTTACTTGCATTAAATAGTAATTTGTATATTTGCATCGGGATTTCGCTGCATCCTGACGATTTATGTAATGGCAGGGTATTAAGTATCTTTGATAGGGAATCAGTGGTTAGTGGTATATATTGGGAAGCTTCTCTTTCATTCCCATTTGGTTCAGTGGGACCAAAGCCAAAAACTTTGTCGGTGGCAGGTAACAAGGCTGCCGTTTTGGCTCCAATGTTAGCAAAAAATTTATTAATAATTCCTGGTACCTCTTTGGCATATGCCATATCTCCAGTATCGGGATCTGTGATTCTATGTAACGTTTTAGATTTATCTTTATTAGGTAAATATTCAGTAATAATTTTCCAAAACTTCTTATAATCGTGTTTGTGAATTTCAAGTTGATTTTGGAAGTAATTACTTCTAGCTTGTCTAGTTTCACTATTGGCTAGGTTTCTGAAGTAAACTCCTCTATTTCGATGGTACTCAGATTTAGTCTTTCGATATTTCCTGAAATGGAAATCTCTATTGTAGGCCAGGTTCAATAATTCTTTGCTATACCATGGCGGTTTGACTTTCTTTGCTTTATATTTTTTCTTGGGACAGATTTTATTTGTAACAGTAATGTAGGATTTAAATAGTAGATCCCACGATTTATTGGCATCATTGCAGTCTAAAATTATGTCTTGGTTAGTTACCTGGTTAAGTTCTAGATCAATGGTGTGCTGATTTAGTCTTGAGTATGACCTTGCAGTGAAATTACAAGTTTCGTGTTTTTCTCTAATTTTCTTTTTAATCAAATATATTATGTTATGGTCACTGATATTATAGTGTATAACTCCAACCTCTTTAATATGTTTAATATCCGATATAATATGATCAATTGATGAAGACTGACCTTGTAGGCCCAGTCTGGTAGGTAATGTAATATTAGAGGTGAGGAATTTATTATTAAGTAGACTTATCAGCTCTGGTTTGTAGTTATTATATTATTATTATACAACTTTTATTCCGTAACTTATACATATACATTATATAAATCAAAGAATAGGGCCAGTACTCCCTCTCCGCTGGAGATCTACCAGGTAGCCCTTAACAAAAGATGTGAATACATAAAATGTGGATATTCTTTAAAAACAAAGTGCGTAGAAGAATTAATTATATTCAAAGTCCATGTCCTTTTGATATTAAGTAATAGAGTGTCACAGTTCTTTTTGCTACTATTCATTGTAATTGCGGTTCAATGATGAGTCTTCTTTATGCTGTCTTGTATGGTGAACTTGGTTCATTTGCGATGTTTTTGGTCCAAGTCCATGGTTTTGATTAAAATAGTCCAGTAATATTTATAGTAATATTCTAAATTAATCTCAGATGGGAACCCCGAGGGGGACCATCCAAAAGATTATTCATTGACTATCAATAAGTTCCTAGTCCATTTTGATTATTGTCCTATATCATGATGTTCCTTTTTTTTTTTCCCCCTTATTTTACCCTATATTGGGTTAATAAGTTGAACCAATATTTTTACATGGTGTAATCTTACATTTGTCTAGTCTAGTCACGCCTATACTAGCATGGTTCTGATAATAAAACGATCGAAGCTTTACCAACCTTCAGCTTTTACGCTGGGGAAGAATATTTTGCCTATACTGGCAAAAGAGAGAAAATAAAGCAATTTTGATGAACACAGTTGTATATAAAGTTAAGTCTTAACAGAAAAAACAGCCCCAACCATCCCCCTTTACATTATACCGTTGTATCGGCCTTGTTCATAGAACTTACATGCCTACCTTAACCCTCTTCCTATTCCCCCACAATCGTGGTCCTGGGTAAGACCTTAAAGTGCCTGGTCCTGGGTAAGACCTTAAAGGGCCTTTCTGTCTCTTTTCTCTGTCTCTCTCTCCCTTCTTCTCTATCTCTATTTCCTGGGTATGATCCTAAACTGCCTCCCTCTCTGCTCTCCCGCCCTTGATATAACACTTCAAAGTGTTGATAAGGGCGTAAAGCAACCAATCTCACTCACTCACTCACCCCCACAATCGACCCCCCCACAATCGACCCCCCCACAATCGACCCCCCCACAATCGACCCCCCCACAATTGTCTACTGGTACTCACATCGACATCCAATTATATCAATATACACCTCAGTCACAATATAATATACAACATCCAATTATATCAATATAAACCTCAGTCACAACATAATATGCCCCTGTAAACAAATCAAGGGTCTCGTTCAGTGACCTTTATACCGGTAATCTTTATACCGGTAATTGTTGTTACTGAAATTGTTATTACCAATGGTTGTCTTCAACCTTTCAATACCCCCTACTAAGGCACTTCACCTTGAGTATTATTCTCACTTTTTAGGTACTTATCGCATTCCTGGGGGTGGGTATTTTTCAACCATGTCCGGAAAGCTTCCCTAGTTTTTATCTGTCTGACTGTTTGAGATAATTTGTTCCAAAGAATTGGCATTTTGTAAATGTATGAATTTTTATACTTTTCGTTATTTGGCTTGGGCACTTTCAATTTTTTGCCGACACTTAGACCTCTCAGGTTTAATTTCCTGTCGTCAATGTTTTCCGGCAATAATGATCGTCTAAAAGCGAACTCAAGTATATGGCCCTCTCTCCTGGTAGAGAGCGAGGGCATATGAGTAGTTTTATGGATATCCCTTGTACTCGAAAGCTTTGGTAACTTCAATGCTATTTTCAGAGCCGAGTTCTGTAAAGTTTGAAGTCTATCCAGATATTTTTGTGGGGTAGTTTGATAGAACACATCCCCATAATCAATATGGGGTAATATCATAGTTTTGAATATTAATATCAGGGTTTTTGTATCGCAAATTCCATACAGTTTTGACAGGGATTTAAGTTTCGCCCTGATGGCATGAATTTTCTTTTCCATGAAAGTTTTGAAATTCAGCTGGCGGTCTATCTCCACTCCCAGGAATTTGTAACATTCAACTTCTTCTAAATCATATTGCCCTATCTTATATTTACTAATACCTAATTTCCCCGGTCTTAACTCTACCGTCATTGATTTACACTTCTTAATATTCAGTGAGATCTTATGTGCTTGGCACCATTTGACAACCCTATCCAGATCTTCCTGTAAACCTGTATTACATGTCGAGTTTTTAATTCTACTTCTATAAATAACAGTATCATCCGCAAAATGCTGGATCCTACTATGTTTTATCACCTAATGTAAATCGTTAATACAAATTATAAATAGGAGAGGCCCCAAAGATGTTCCTTGGGGGACTCCACAGGTAATCTTTTGTACAGATGAAAGATGTCCACCAACGACCACTCGCTGAGACCGATCGGATAAGTAATTTCGAAACCATTTAATTTGGTTTCCTTGTAACCCTAAATTTGTTAGTTTACCTAAAGAATATCATGATTAACAGTATCAAATGCTTTTTTAAAATCTAAAAATACTAAGTCAGTTAAATTTTTACTATTTAAATTTTGATATGTGTAAGAGAAAAGTCGATCGAGTGCGTAGTTGATGGATTTACCACTGCGAAAACCAAATTGATCTTCGTATAATAACTTCTCCCTTTCTACATACGATGCTAGTTGGCCCTGTACGCAGCTTTCCAATATTTTGGCTGGTAAATTAATACAAGATATGGGCCTATAATTTCCTGTGATACACTTGCTCCCATCCTTAAAAAGTGGCGTTACCGTCGCTGTTTTAAAGTCGATCAGTACTTTTGCAGATTGCAATGACAAATTGTAAAGATAAGCAAATTGTTTACTGAGAGTCCTCATACACGGCTTAAGTATATTTGTTGGCATAAACTTAATGCCGGAGGCTTTAAAATTCCCTATTTTGTTCAGGGCCACTTCAACCGCTGTGTCTGTAATATCTGAGAAAATAAATTCACTGCCACTCTTTGCATTTTCAGACCTAAAAATCTCACCCGAGGAATTGTCCTCTTTTATGTTTCTTGCTAAATCAGGTCCAACATTTACAGAAAATTTATTAAACTCCTCAGCGGCACCTAATCCCTTGAGCTTCTCCCCACTGTCATTTGATATAACTATTTCATTATCCTTATTTTTACATTTTTCTTTTGAGATAAGTGGCTTTATTACCTCCCAAAATTTGTGAGGTTCGGACCACTCGTGAGTCCTGGATCTGTTCCTTCAAATAACTATTCTTAGATTTTTTAATTTCTTCATTTAACCTGCATCTTAGCCTTCTGGCTTCTACCCAGTCGTCGTTCTGACCCGAACTCTTGGCTTTTGTAAATGCTTTATCCCTACTTTTTGACATTCTAATAATTTCCTTAGTATACCAATCTGGCGTTTTGACAACATTTTTATAAGTTTTTATCGGACACATTCTATCCAAATAAAGTTCCAAAGTGGAGAGAAGAATCTCCCATGCTTTGTCTACATCCCTTGTCGAGTAAAATGCTGTCCAGTCTAAATCGCGTAAAATTTCCTGAAGTATCTTTAAGTCTAAATTCTTAGTATTTCTGGCCTCTATTGTTACCCTTGTATAACTGTTCCTAACTTCTTTAATTTGTACGAATACAGGTAAGTGATCGGTCCTGGGTAAGACCTTAAAGGGCCTTTCTGTCTCTTTTCTCTGTCTCTCTCTCCCTTCTTCTCTATCTCTATTTCCTGGGTATGATCATAAACTGCCTCCCTCTCAGCTCTCCCGCCCTTGATATAACACTTCAAAGTGTTGATAAGGGCGTAAAGCAATCCAATCTCACTCACTCACTCACAGGTAAGTGATCACTAATATTACAATTTATTGCACCACTTTCGTTAGTGTCCCTTAAGTTTGTGTATATATGGTCAATCTTTGATTTTGATTCTTTACTGATGCGCGAATGAACCTTTATAACTTGATGCAGGTTGTATTTACCCAATATTGTATTGAATCGATCGGCGTGTTTTGTTCTACCAGTTTCTATTAAATCAGAATCATAGTTGAAATCGCCTAGAATAATAACGTCTTTTGTAGTGTCTAAAGAATTCGAGGTGTGCTAATGCCTCAACCATGGAGGCCTGTGGTGGCCTATAAACATTAATGAGGAACTTGGGTCTCATAAAACACTTGGAAACACCTAAAACCTGTATTTCAACATTCTTATTTGATACCAGTAGACAATCGTATAACTCCTCGTTGACCTCAAACGACCTGTGGACATAAGTAGCTAATCCACCCCCTCTTCTCTTTAATTTTCTATCTAGTCTGATCAATTTGTAATCTTCTATTGCAATTTCACTATCATTGACTAGGCTACTTAACCAAGTTTCCTGAACGGATAAAATTTGCGGGGATGATTCTCTCGCGAACTGCCTAATTTGGTCGATTTTTGGAGGCATGCTCCTCACATTCCAGGATATGACCCTAAGTCCCTTGAGGTTCTTAAATTCTTCAACGCTATAATCCATTTAAATCTTTATATTTGTCCTTGTCCCTGAGTCTCCTATTCCAATCATTGCCCCCCTTTAACCAGTACTTCAGTTGACCTTGATAAACCCCAACAATATTCAGTCGACCTTCAGAAACCCCAAAGCACAACTGTGCATTTCGATAATCATCACAACTTGTTTTCCTACAATAGAGTAGGAAGGAGGCAAAACACTCGCTCCTGTATTGTTGTAATACCCATTTGACCAATCCCATAATGGCAGAAACCCCAAAACATAACTCCGTACGGTATACAACATGGTCCCCTTCGTAATCAAATTTACGAAAAGATTGGTTACAATCCTCAACGATTTTCAATATCCTTTCTTGTAACATTTGTTGTAGACATGGCGGGTGATGTTATTAGGCTGGGTAGAGTGTTCAGACAAGTCGATATTGATATCTCCTAGCAATAATAAATCAGAATTAGGATATTGGTCTTTTACAGAGTCAATCAAGTCATTGAGGGTGTCACAGAAGGTAGATACTTGTCCCGCCGGGGGCCTATATAAGTTGAATAATAATATGTTTCTGGAATGCGGATACACTATTTGAAATATTTGTGCTTCCAGGTTGGCACTCTGATGGGAGAAGGTATTGAGATATGTATATTCTAAAGTATTTTTAATGAAAGCACAGAGTCCGCCTCCATTACTGGTTGTACGATCCAGTCTTTCTAAATTATAACCTGGGAGTTGGAAATTGAGATCTGATATGTTTGTTTTTAACCATGATTCACACTTATCGTAAAAGCTTCAAAGTCCATATCCATTAGATCATTATATAGCATATGCCATTTATTGGTAATCGATCTAACATTCAAGTGAAAGTACTTCTTTCCCTTAATTCTATTAACTTCTTTTATCGAAGTTTGAAATAAACAGGGGGTTTTTTTAGTCATAATTTACATCCAGATTCAGTTCAGTTATTTGGACACACCACAACGAAACAGAGAGTTCAATATATAGGACCAAGTAGGACCAAGTATACCAGCAATAAATCATCAAGCGAGATGTATATCATAGTAGCATATATAGTCGATATATACATAGGTGAAGTGTAGAAACTCTGATGTAAGACGCAAAACAGGGCTTAGATTAGATTAGATTAGAAACTTTTATTTTCGAACTTTCTCGCTGACAGAGGACGGTTCTCCGACTAAGGGAGGTCTCCATGTTCTCTGATGTGTTTACATTTTGTAAAAAACAGTGAACAAATCCCCAGTCGTCATTGACGAGAGGGGTACACTGTTATACTTAAATTAGTCTTTAATACATTCGGAATAAAACTTTTAGCGCTGTAAGTAATATCATGTTGAGTATTCTCAGATAATGTTTCCATTCCTTTTCATAACTTTCAGTTAATTAACTCAGTATTCAGTGACAATTTTTCGGATGCCTTTACCTATATCTCACCAGTCTATATTTCTTAATTAATCTATAAAGTTTTGGTCTTGCCAAATTAAATCATTCTTTGCAAGTATTTTAAACCCTTTTTTGTCTCCTATCTTATGGGCCATTGTCTGCAAGGAGTTCCAGGCAAAAGGTATTCTATAAAGGATCGATTTTCTTAATTGTTCATTTTTTGGTACTATTTGTTTCAATGTTTTTCTTCCTTGTGCAAAGTTTCGTGTATTTAAATTTCTTACATCTATATACCTTGGGTCCCTTGCCAAACCATGGCCCACCTGCAATAAGTGCAGTCTTCTTCTATGCTTTAAAGTTAATACATTCTTTTCTATATGGATATTATCGACATTGGCCCTGGATGGAAGGCCATATATTTTCCTCAGAATTTTATTTTGTATTATCTGGAGTCTATTTGTGCTATTTACTGCATGTGAATCATGAAGGAAATCTGCTTGGTCTATCAGAGGTAAGACCATTACCTTGTATATCAGTAACATTGTTTCTTTAGGGATTTTCCCTGATAGTTTGGCAATTTGCCAGCTCTTATAGTTCATTGCATTTGTTAGTTTGCTTATTAATGGTTTAAATTTTAGATTTCTATCAATTTCGACTCCTAGATATTTGTATGTTTCCACATCTTCCATGGGGATTCCATCCAGGCTCAGTACAATATTTGGTTGTTGCGGTTGTTGCTGTTCCCTAGCCCACCTCGACCTCAGTGCTTGATTTCCAAAAAATGTTTGGATTTTGGATTTTGTTAAGTTTAGTGATATTTTGTTAATCTTACACCAGTATATAATGGCATTTAAGTCCTGTTGAAGCAGGTTTGTAGCTTCTAGGGTGTTCGTGCCACTTGCATATATAATGGTGTCATCCGCAAATAATTGGATTTTTGATTTTGTAACAAACTTTGGCATATCATTTATATAAATACTAAATAATAATGGGCCAAGTGTTGTCCCTTGGGGTACTCCACAAGAGATTAATCTTTCTTGTGATTGTGATTTATTAGTTGATACTTTCTGGTACCTTTCTGTTAGATAATTTTTTATCCAGTCTAGTTCCTTATTACTAATTCCAATTTGTTCTACTTTTTCTAAAAGTCTGGCATGATTTACTGTATCAAAGGCTTTTCTGAAGTCGAGGTAGGCCGCCCTCGTTATCTTGTCTTCATTCATGTTAGTATAAATATCTAGCATATAGTTTATCAGGGCTTCTTTTGTGGAACGTCCCTGTCGAAATCCATATTGGTACTCATATAGTAGATTATTGTTTTCCAGATAAGACATAATTTGTTTATGCATTGTTTTTTCTAACAGTTTTGCAGGTAGGGATATTGATGAGACAGGTCTATAATTACTTGGGTCTGTAGTTGGACCAGTTTTAAATAGTGGTGTAACTTTTGACTCTTTCCAGCTTTTAGGTATTATACTTTGTGAAACGGTTAGATTTATTATTCTTGCCATTTGTTCCGATAATATTTTCAGTATTTCTTTTAATAACCATGATGGGAGATTTTCGAATCCTGATGATTTTGTTGAAGATATTTCTCCTATTGTAATTTTTATCTTTTCTGCCGTTATTGGTTCAAATGTAAATTTTTGTTGGGTTTGGTTCCTATCTTCTGGGCCATCCGTCACACCATTTATTTTATACTTCCGATTTTCATCGTGGGTTGGTGGGGTTATTTTCCCCGCCAAGTTATTACCTATTGAGGCAAAAAAATCGTTGAATTCATCTGGGACTTTATTGGATTTTACTGGTACATTTTTTTTTCAAGTATTATCTCTTGGTTCTGTGTTTTTTTTGTGTTATTAAGAAGTGGGCCTAGACAATTCCAGAATTTTTTAGGGTTATTCTTGTTTATTTCTATCTCTTCTTTTATATGGTTATTTTTCAAATTTCTCGCCAAGTGATTTGTTCTTCGTCTAAGCTGTTTCGCTTGATCTAGCAGTCCTAGATTTTTGTATTTTTTTGCAGCTTTAAATAGTCTATCTCTTTCCTTCATTAAATTTAACAAGTCCCCAGTGATCCATGATTTCCTTGCCTTCACATTTTTCATTTCCCTTATTGGGCACATTTTATCTATTTCCTCAAGTATTATTGCTAGCATCATGTTCCAGCATGTTTCTGGATTTTCTGACTTTAATAGTTCAGCCCAATCACGTGATTGCAATCTTGTTGTTAATAATTCCTCATCTAATTTTTTATAAGATCTGCATCGAAAACTTATTTTCCTATAGGTCTCCTTGTCCTTTTTTATTATTAAATAGGTTGGTTTATGATCACTTATGTTAATATTCAAAGTACCGCAGTCTTTTATAAATTTTGTATTTGTGAAAATTAAATCTATTGTCGTTTGGGTACTGGAGGTTATCCTTGTAGGAAGTTCAATGACTTGTTTTAATGAGGTGTTATATTCTATTGCTTGCAATTGGGCCTTGCTATTGGAGGTTACTGCATAATTCACGTTAAAGTCTCCTACCATTACTACCTCTTCATTTTTCGGTAGTAAGTCTAAAATTGATGACAGTGTATTTACTGCATTTGTTAAGGTTCCACTAGGAGTTCTATAGACATTTAGGATGTTGGTGATTTTAAAGCTGTTTGCTTTAATTTTTACTGTTTGTATTTCAATATCATTCGTACAAGTCTGTAGATTTTCATCTATTGGTAGTATCTCAAGATTTTTTGATACATATGTGAGTAAACCACCTCCTGTCTTTTTATCCGTGCTCCTATCCTGCCTTTGGCTATTAAAGCCTTCTAATTCTAATAGACTGTTATAGGTTCTGGCATCCAGCCAAGTTTCGTTTAAACATAATATGTTTGTTGATAGTTCTTTTACCAACACTTCTATTTCTGGAATTTTATTCCATAAACTACGTATGTTTAAGCTTATTATTTTTAATCCTTTCGTTTCATTAAACTGTTTAGTTTCTGAGAGTGAATATTCAGCATTTGTTTTTGTTTTTGCTAACTTTGTTGTTATACTTAAGAGCTGTTGCTCTGGATAGATTTCGCAACTTCCCCTTATACATTTTGACTAGTGAATAGTTGCTATCTTTGGTTCTAGTTATTTATTTATGACTGTGTATATCATATAGTGCTACTATCTTTACCTCTATCTATAAGTGTATGTGGTGTCTGTTGCACCTGACTGTGGACAAAGTATCATAAAATATTTTTCTAATAAACATATTCATCAACATGCATGCACCATATAACTCTCTTGCAGCTCTATGTCTGTTTTACAGGTTTTTGTTTTACAGATTTCGAAACTTACCCATTTTTTACCAGTTTTTTACCATCGCTCTACCTAATATTGGATGATTGAAAAGTGTATCTCACAATAACTCTCTTACTACTATATTCAACTGTTTGTTTCCCTATTATCGGAGATAAAGGACAATCAGGTACTTGCGGTTTTCTTTTCTAAATTCTGTCTATTGTTCTGGCTAGCTGTCTTGCCCAGTGATTGAGTCCTACCGATCCCAGGTGACATCCATCCGCTGCAAGTCTGTTATAATAGTTCTTATGCTGTTTTTTGCAGTTATGATGCACATGATCATGTAAATACGGCGTTGGTAGTCCTCTGGATACATTTCTTGTAATTATTTCCCTATTTACTTTTCCTACCAATTTGTTCAGTAGGGCTTGATCTCCATTTATTTCCTGTTTGTTGTAAGTTGCTAGATCCATTCCAATGATCGTTGCAAAGATGATATTTGCTTCACTCGGGTATAGGGCTTGGTTTGTTGTTGCCTCTACAAAATCCATGTGCTCCCTTATTTTTGCCTCTACATCATTCACTGATTTCCAAGCTAGTGAGACTAAACCACTTTCCTTCTTCGTCAGCGTACACAGTCCTGCTGTGTATATGATATTATTTGGTCTCTCACTGCTGATCCTATCATAAGCTAGGCTTGCGGCGAGCTTCATTGAAGCCCCCGAATAGGATTTTATAATGGTATTTTGATATTGGGCTTCTGTGATGAAAGGTATTAAGTAAGGTTTTAGGAGTCTCACCCTGGAATCGCCAATTATGTAGGTTGTTGACATGGTTCGTTTCGTCAGTGTTCTCTGTAAAATTATATATATAGACACCATGATCATGAAAGTTTATTCTGTTCAACACTTTACTCCATCCATAAAGTTTTTGTCTCACCCCTTTTAAGTGACATGACTACTAATTGTGCCCTTGTATGAAATCCTGTTTGATTTCACCCAATATCGCACCAAATAGGTTTCCCTGTACTTTCGTTGGGTCAAATTTTTGGTCAAAGAGTTTGAACCCAGTTCCCCATTTGCGATCGAGAGTCATCTCATAGAAAGTGTCTTGCGCACATGTTACTAGCTTATTTCTTAGGTCGTCATGTTGTTGAAATTTAAGCTTAACAATACCTTTCAAAGTATCTGCTTCTCCTCTTTTCCAGTCTTCTCTGACCGTTATTTTACTCGCTTTAGCTTTTATCTCGTATGGGTTATCTTCGAGTTCTATTTCATGTGCTAGTTTCGTATTTTCCGCAGTCGGGTTGCTCATGGCTATTCGTGGGATAATAGCAATAGCAGTAGGTGGCATATGCCAGGCCGCTACATTGTACCCGGGTGTGTATGACCCATGCTCCATATATGTAAGCAGTACCCAAGTTACACATTTCTTAGTATAGACTGGTGGTAAGTCATATGGTACCACTATTGGGTAGCGGTAAACAATACAGTTCATGACAATCAGTGGGTGCGTGGGCATATATGATCCAGGTAGTGCCCTGACGGCCCGGTGTTGATCGTATTGCAATGGGGACATAATGTGTGATAAGATTAGTCGTGTGTGAGGAGCTACGGGGTAGTTTGCCATATGCATGAGCTTGTATGTCTCATATTCTGTGTGCATATAACAATCAGAGCAATGGGGGGGGGACAGGGTAACAAGAGAGCAGAGGGTCCCTCTCACAGTACACAACTATCATTTGTACGTACAATCCAACGTGAATTGAATATGTAGTAATAGAATAATGATTTATCTGGGTACCTAGGCATAATAGATCTACAGTGACACCCATTATCTTCAACAGGGAGCAATGGAAACAAGTCTTAATAGTAATTAACATACCTTGTATGCATGAGTGTAATTGACTCATATTCAGTGAGCATACGATAGCTAATTCTAATAACCAATCAGTTTTTAAGTGTTCTATATGCATGAGCGCAGATGGCTCATATTCAGTGAGCATACAGTAATCAATACCCAATCAATAGTTTGACGTATTTTATATGCATGAGCACAGATGGCTCATAATCAGTGAGCACACAATAATAAATCATGTTAGTTACGAATGTTTGGAAATATCTTATATGCATGAGTGCAGATGGCTCATATTCAGTGGGCATACAATAAGAAAACATGTTAGTTACGAACGCTTGTAGATATCTTATATGCATGAGCACAGGTGGCTCATATTCAGTGAGCATACAATAATAAATTGTGTTAGTTACGAACGCTTGGAGATATCTTATATGCATGAGCACAAAAGCCATGAAAGTTATGGCAGGCGGAAGCCCAAAATATGTCGCGCAAAAGGGCCATGCAGAACTTATTAGCGCTCCTCCCCATGCAGATCATAGCCACAACTTGTGTGTTGTCCGACTGGCAAGTAACCTTGGAGCCACGCCACTCAGGGCCCATACGATAGCAGGCCAGCCAAATGGGAATTAACTCCAAGTAGTTGATAATAGGGCACGGAGGACGCACATTGATCCAATGCTGATGTAGCAGGTCGGTATCTAGTAATTGAGGAGGTGGTGGTAGATCAACAAAGCTGCCAGCAACCCAGTCACCGGCCCAGGTGAAGCCGAATCCTTGGGAAGAAGCATCTGATTTGAGAGAGGCACTGTCACGAAAATGATAAGCAATCATATTGGCTTTACCATTAAAGATTTTAGCATATTTAATCCACCACTGAATATCAAGATGAAAGTCAGATGTAAGGCGAACACGCTTAGAACAGTGATTCAAACCTTTAAGGAGATCTATCACCCTCCTAGAAAAAGTTCGCCCCCCTCGAACCAACTTAGAGGCGTGGGCAAGAAGGCCACATAGGACTTGCAACTGATGCGGCGAAGCTCTGGACTTGTCACTGAAGTAGTGGAGTTCATGCAAAAGCTTATTCAACTTGGCTGATGGCAAGGAAAGAGTCATGTCTGTGGTATCAAAATCAACTCCTAGAAACCTGCATCTCATGGAAGGTGTAGAGCATTTTTCCCAGGCGGCTATGAAGCCTAGTTGACCAAGAAGTTGTATAAGAGAAGATTGGGTATTCTGACAATCCTCGTAAGATGCACCCCAACAGAATAAATCGTCAAGGTAGTTTATGATGTGAGGAAATCCACGTCTGGCCATACAAGAGACGCTGAAATTGGAGATGATGGTGAAAATGAAGGGGGCGCACTTAAGCCCGAAACACAAGCGAGTGTCAAGCAAAGTCACAGTCCTATCACCAAAATTCCAACATAAGCCTTGATACTTCCAGTTAGAAGCATGGACTGAAATGGAGCGATAAGCCGATTTCATGTCGACGCAAGCCATGAAATACCCCGGACGAAGAACTTGAGAAGCATCATCGACGGTAGCATAACGAAATGGTTGGGCAGTGACGTTCATGAAGTTATTAATTGACATGTTGCGAGACATGCTACAATCCGTGATTGGACGAAATGTCCCATTGGGCTTAGGCACTGCCCCAATAGAATGAACACAATGGGGTAGAGAAGTAGCTGAAATCATCTTTCCATCATGGATTTCCGAGCGAAGTAACTTTGTGATAAAATCGTAAGCAGCACCTTTAGTAGCGGACGAGTAGTTGTGACAGTCATACATAGGGACGGTAGAACCAGGATCAACTATGTAAAAACCATCAGAAATGCCTAGCCACAGGTAATTATGCAGATCTATATCAGGTTCAAAGGACAGTTCGTGAAACCAACCCGATAAATTCATCTGCGAGGTGATACCACCAACCGTGTGTCTGTCCAAGACACGCTCGATCAGAGGCAAGTAAACATAGGCAGTCGGTGAAAAAAAACCTCAACTCGACGACTGGGCTGACCAGCTTTGTGTGTACCGTATCCAAGCAACGCTGTACTAGATAGAGTAGATGAACGGTAGGTGGCGACATATAACTTCACATATACACACATAATCATATACTTATATCCACCATATGCATGAGTTTAGATGACTCATATTCAGTGGGCATACAGTAATAAGTCGTCAGCAAGAGGGTCAGACTTATTTTAGTTTGAAGTATTCTATATGCATGAGCACGACTGCTCATATTCAGTGAGCATACATAATAAATCATATCAGGTTATAAATGGGGTGCAATAGTGGGGATAAACGCACTTAGTTGGCATATGCCAAGGTAAATTTACTGCGATGTGTTGTATTTGTGACATTTTTCCAGATTTTTTGCCCAGTCCATTATCACATGTTCTTTGGCATGGAGACCGTCAGCCAGAGCTCCATAGTTATTGTGTGTGATGCCTGAGTATCTTCGATGGATCTTGCTGGTCACCGTTGGGTGGACTATTCCACGATTAATATTGTGGTCTTTTATGAAGTAATTAATGTCACTTATAGCGCCATTTAGCTTGGGTTGGTCCGGGTGGGTGTGAAACTCGCGATTGTAAGTATGTAAAGACATCCCACAGATTCCCGCAAATATTGGACATATGTCCGGATAGTTGTCCGTCATGGCTGAGGTAACCCATAGAATTTTGTCCTGAACGTGGTTTTCAATGGCCTGCCTGTCACTCCATCTCAATGCAACTTTGCGTGTGGCTGCGTTTTTGGTGGTGATATCGCAAATGCCACCGAAAAAGATGACAATTTCGGGCCTGTAAAAGCTGATAGAATCTCGACCTATATTAAATAAGGCTCTTAGGCCTTTACCTGGGAGAATCCTAATCCTTATCTCATTATGTTGGAGATAATGCGGAAGGTGGGCACCACGCGAATCACAAATAATAAGAGTTTTTACCTCTTCAGCGGGGTCTGGAAAATGAGCCATTTCAGATAATGAATTAGCACGTGGTCTTTTGCAGTTAGATAGATACGTCTCAGCCGTTCGTCTGCTTGGATTGAAGTGGGGCACCAGGACTTGCATTTCTGCTACCACTCCTACTCTCCCTAGACGATCTAGTTAGAATTGGGGCAGTTGAGGGTTGGGGTTTGATTTGTCTTGATTGCCTATTCAATTGGTTATTTTCCTCGGACGGTGTTGGTGCTATAGAGGTAGCTGGTTGAGGGGTGGCTTTTGATAGTGGTTGTATAACAGTTGGTTGTATGAGTTGGTTTGATGGGGGGGCCGTTATTAGGAACTCGATCCCTTGGGCTTCCTGGGTTACTGGGGTTGTAGTCGTGATATCAGGATTTAAAGCATTGATATATTTGGGTCTTATATCGGGGTCAGGCTGGACATCAGTTTTAGTACTACTGGGGGTAGAGGTGGGTGGTGGAGCACTAGCTTCATCATTTTTTTCATTTTCGTCGTCACTCACCTCAACACTAGAGGCGGAGATAGAGGACCTATTTCTTCCACCCTGCCCCCCCCCCTCCATTGTTCTTAGCATTCCCCCCAATGCTCCCATCATTCCTCGACCAAGCATGTCGATATCAGGTGCTTCTTCATCTTCGTTATACAACGCCCCCTCATCAGCAACATATTCATTGATTGGTTCTTCCCTCATGTCCTCATCATCATCGTCGGGGGCTGGTAAAGGTGCTCTAACATAGGCTTCTCTATGAAGCTGCTCCCTGATTTCACCCAGCAAGATACCATGGTGGTTTTTTCCGGTCCATTTCGTGGTGACGTCAGTCAACGAGTTGTTATGCAATGGTATACCCGTCCCCCACCATTTATCATAAGTACATTCAGCGAGTGTTCTCTTACCTGTTTCAAGTAACTTGGCTTTTGCCACATGGTGCTGGCTGAACTTTGCAGACAAAATGTCTGTCATCACGCGAATCTTGACCCTATCCCATGTATCGTGTTGGCCACATTTATCACCCCAATGTTTCGCCAAGCGGGGGTCGGTCGTATTATCAATTATTGAAGCAATTAGCGGGTTGTTGGTCTGAGTAGCTTTTGTGTATTGGTAAGCTTTCTCTGCAGAGCTAAAACCTTTGCCATTGAATCGGAACATTTATTGGCTAAAGTTTGAGAGTAGGGAATGCTCGCCCTGATAACCTAACGCTCCTGTTATTTCTTTGTTCTTGACATCTTGCATTTTCAGGCCGTCAGGGAGCTCATTAAGTTGGTCGTGGGTGTAATCGATGTTATCTACTTTAATTTTTCCCCTCGCCAGGACTACTGTGTGATTTGATTTATTTGTTTTGGCATGGGCCAGAATTTGGCGCATGTCTGCGTGCCTGCGGGCAATCTTGTCAGGTAAATCCGGATTAAAGAAACAGTTCCTATAAACGGGTGTACCATTGAGCCGTGCTTTATTTTTGAAGATACGGTTGCGTATCTCCTCGTCATGGAATTTCAAGATGACATTTCTAGAACCATTTTTCTTGCGAGGCTTCATGCCTATTCTCGACGCGAATTCTAAGTCGTTTGCTTGAAAGGTCATATCAACCGCTTTACAAAGTTCTACCATTTTCACCCATGTAGCCATATTATTTTTAGCCTCATCAGGGGATTCGGCATAGCCTGAAAGAATTACATGGCGTCTTCTTTCCCTCTGTCTAACTCAAGGCAGTATTCTTCTAAGTTATTTGTGACCAGGGAAACATGTGATAATTCAAGTTCCAATTGGGTAATTCTAGTATGTAGTCGATTGGCATATGCCTGTACTCGCTTGGCATATGCCTGTACTCGCTAGCCGGTATTAGACGATTTTTACAGTTATCCTCAATAGCAGTGAGGCATTCTTCTACAGACGCCATGATAGCAATGTTTTTGGAACTATAATATAATTTGGAACAATAGTAGTAAATGGTTGTCTTACGAATGTTTGTATAACATATACACAGTATAGGACGCCGTATGTAGTTTGTAGTGAAGGGCTAAACACGATTGATCCAGGCACCCAGGCAATGCAGTAACTCTTACCGGTGCAGGTACAGTTGTCGTTGATAGTTGGAGGTGTAAATGTCCATATTGTATGGTTTCCAAACCATAATGTAGGTTATTCAGTCCGTGAATAGTAAATGCAAATCATAATTTGAATCCAACCTTCGGGTAATGCATGATATGGATGAGGATGAATGAATGAAACACACATGTAGTCGGTAATCCAACTAGCCCTCGAGGAGCAACCTCGGGACACGACTTCACTGCTCGGCGGTCAACACAACATTGTATGATTCTCAATGGTGGAGATAATAACCAGACCACTGAAACGGTTACATGTGTGAATACTACAGGTGGATGACAAAAACAATCAATGTCACTCCTAAGACATCCATGCTCTTTATAATAGGCCTGTCGCCATTTCTGTAGGGGGTAATCCCCATTCGAACAGTGCTTGACGTAGCAGCATCTACTTGTACCACCAGAAAGACCCTGAAATGTTTAAGGGAGTGATTATGAAAATATACCTGGATAATGGGGAGTAATACAAAATCTAAACGTAGGTGCAGCTACATTCATAATGTGCTCATATCTGACATACGGCCGATGTGGGTTCACTCTCCAAATCCACTCCTATGCGAAAAGTATTCCAACAGATTCGGAAGCTTAACGGGGACCCTCCACCTGCAGTACATCATCTTCAGGATGGACCTGTAAAGGTGGAGACCCCTAAGGAAATTGCAGACACCATGGCTGAGCAATTCAGGAAGGTGTCATCTAGTGACAACTGCTCAGACCAGTTCCTGAGTCATAAAACAAAATGTGAGAGACAGAAGCTCAACTTTGAATCCCTTAATGAGGAAAGCTACAACAAGCCTTTCACCAAGGATGAGTTGCAGCATGCGCTCTCACAGGCAAAAGACTCCTGCCCTGGACCAGATGACATCCATTACCAGATGTTGAAACACTTACCAGAGGAAACCATGCACCTTCTTCTGGAGGTGTACAACAACATCTGGGTCTCCGGAAATTATCCACCATCGTGGTCAGAGGCAATAGTTGTGCCAATTCCTAAACCAGGAAAAAACCCAACGTTGGCCTCTAGCTACCGTCCAATAGCCATGACCAGTTGTATGGCCAAAACAATGGAAAGATTGGTGAACAACAGGTTGTCTACTTTCTTGAATCGAAAGGGCACCTTTCAGTTCACCAATCCGGATTTTGTCGAGGACGCAGCACAACAGATCACCTAGTGAGTCTGGAGAGCTGGATCCGAGATGGGTTTGCTAACAAAGAACATGTGGTCAGTGTCTTCTTTGACCTGGAGAAGGCATATGATACCACCTGGAGGTATGGGATCATGAGAGACATTCACAAGCTTGGTTTGAGAGGAAGACTGACTGGATTTATTGGAAACTTCCTGAGGGATAGATCATTCCAAGTCCGCCTAGGGTCAGTCCTCTCCGAAAGTGAAGAGCAGGAAATGGGTGTACCCCAAGGCTGTAGGAGAACGAGGCCAAGGCAGGGTTTAAATCGGGAAACGTAGCTTGCACAGAGGAATTGAAATAACAGGTCCTGACTGTAGACAGTCGACCCAGTGAAGGGGGACATACGCCTGGGTGGGCGTGGTGGGCTTGTCCCCCCACTGGCGGCTGTCTGCAGAGCAAGAATCACAGATGTACTACTACAAACCTGGTGAGTATTGTACATCTAATCAATTCTTGTCTGCAGCCACCGTCAGGTGGCAGCACATGAGATATTTAACTCACAATTCCTCTGGTTACCATCAAAGATGAATACGTTAAGTCCTTTCTCCTTAAAGTTCGAAGTCTTAAGACGAAGATAACTAGTCCTTTTGCTGTAAGTCTCGGACAGCATAACTAGGACTTTCAAAGTTCCTTTGGAAAAGGAAACAACACTACTTAGAAGAAAAACGAGAAGAAGCTCTGGACTGCTTCTTGTCTCTATCCTTGTTGGCAAAAGCAAACAACAAATGAGTAGAAGTAGCTGTTGTCACGTTGATTGGTTTATGATAAAAACGCCTAAAGGTGTTCTCATCCTTCCACATAGCTGTGTTCATAATTTCGTCCACTGGGACATGCAACGCAGCTAGCTTTGAAGCAGTGGCTCCATGCACACTGTGAGTGACCCTCTTTAGTGTTAAGATCAACAGCATCACTAAACAACTTCAACCTAGTGTTGAATGCTGCTTGTATGTGGATGATTTTGTCATCTGCTACAAGGGCACCCACATGCGAACAATTGAACGCATACTACAGCAGACTCTGACAAGACTAGCTGAGTGGAGCACCAACAACGGCTTCAAATTCTCAGCAGAGAAAACTTGTGTTGTGCATTTCTGCCGAAGGCGAGGGTGCAAAGAGGAGCCAACACTATATCTCAATGAAAAAAATCTGGTAGTCCAGGAGGAGGTAAAATTCCTTGGCGTGGTATTTGACAGGATTCTTTCCTTCAAACCACACATTGAATACCTCCGGAGGAAATGCCAGAAGGCAATGAACCTGCTGAAGGTCCTCAGTCACCCCAACTGGGGTTGTAACAAAGAGACCTTGCTGACATTGTACAAAATGTATATCCAATCAAGGTTAGACTATGGATCTATGGTGTATGCCTCTGCTCCCAGGTCTTACCTGGACAGACTTAAGCCCATTCAGAACCAGGGACTGAGACTTTGTCTTGGAGCCTTACGTACAACTCCTGCACCAAGCCTTCATATTGAAGCTGGCATACCACCTCTGGAGTTTCGCCGGGAAAAGCTCACACTGCAATACACTATACGTGTCAGAGCTAACCCCAAAAATCCAGCCCACAAACTCATATTTGACAACAAGAACACTGTGTATCGGGAGAAGCCAAATGCCATCAAGCCAATGGCAGTGACACCAAGGTCTTTATTCCAAGAAGCTGGTGTACCAATGAAAAGAGTAATGACTGAAAAACCACCAGAGACTCCACCATGGGAACAAAAATTACCCCTGGTTATCCTGGACCTTGACACAAACAAGAAAACTGAGACTCCTGTGCATGTATTTGAAAAACAATACAGTGAAATCAGGACACAGTTTGAAAGCCATACAGCCATTTTCATTGATGGTTCCAAAGATGGTAGTAGTGTTGGATTTGCTGTGCATACACCATTTGGGAACTTGAAGAAGGCTCTCCACAAGGAAAGCAGCATCTACACTGCTGAAGGAAAAGCACTGCTTAAGGCACTTGAATGGGTACAGGTCTCACGGATGAAGAAATTCATCATATTCTCAGACTCGCACCCATGTCTAGAAGCTGTGACCAACCTTTATCCTAAGAACCCAATCATACAAGCAATTCAAGAGACATACACTGAAAACAAAAGACTGGACAAAGAAGTGGTGTTGTGCTGGGTGCCAAGCCACATTGGAATAGAAGGAAATGAGGCAGCAGACACTGCAGCCAAAAATGCATTGAGACGCCCTGTTGGGGCTGACCAAATGCCATACACAGACATTGTACCTGTGGCGCAGGCACATTTGGCAGTGCACATGGAATGGTGTTAATAGTAACAAGCTGCGAGCAATCACACCATCAATCACACCAAAATTCAAAGATGATAACCTGACAAGACCCAAACAGGTGATACTGACCCGTCTTCGTACCGGTCACACCAAACTGACTCACAGGCACCTTCTAAAAGGTGAAGTGGCTCCTGTATGTCAGACATGCAACACTCAACTGAGTGTAGAGCATCTCTTAATACATTGTCAGGCAACCAAGAGAAACAGAATAAAGTTCCTGCAAAATCGCAGGACACTGCAGAGTATTTTCCGGGAATCTGGGAACAAAAGTATTCTTGATTTCCTACGGGAAACCAAATTGTACAACAAAATTTAGGTAACCTAAATGAAGCCTGACTTCGTCAGGCCAAACCCTGTTTCATGAAATAGGGAATTTCACAGAATAAAATAATAAAACCACAGTATATCTGCTAACTTTTAATTACTATTAGCGGAGGTCAAACTAACCAAACCAAACCAAACCAAACCAAAATCCTCGGCGTAGACTGACTTACATGAATGACGGGCAATGAAAGTTAAATGACTAAGATAAGCCATGGCCTCAGAGTTTTTGCCTTCATCTAACAAGCAGCGAAGAACTTTGCACATTCCGTATATCAGCTCATTGAATTTCATTTTAGAAAAATCAACTGATTTCATAGGCGCACCTTTTTCCAAGTGAACGGAGTAATACTCAGGCCTGAGGGAGAGACCCTTCTCTGTCTTGTCAATAGCAGGATCAATGGCAGTAGTAAGCTTGTTTATGGCAGACACCACATCAAACTGAGGAGGCGGGGAAGGAGGAGGTTGGCCACCGGGACCTGTTTGACCCAGTCCAGGAGACCAGCTAAAGTAACAGGGTCCGGCTCAGTCTTAATAACAGATTCACAATCATCATCACTATTGGCGTCCACACCGTCATCAATAGAGACCCTAGGCTTGGTCTTGTCCACTTGTAAAAAATCCTTCCATGACTCCTCTTTACCGGCGTCGACAGCTAGCTGTTTAGCAAGAACCACAAACTTGCATCTAGTAGCCCCCCAAGGTCCAACATGCTTGTGGCCACATCCAGACACACAATTCCTGTACACAGGCACTTTAGCCGCCATAATGCAATATATAATGTACCAATTCCAATATAAATGCAATGGATGAAGCTGGATTCACAAGCGAGAAAAAACAGGTGAACAATGGCGATACAATGAGTGAGTGAGAGTGGTTGATGGGATACGTTCCCAATAGCTGACTGATCAAACACTAGAGGGCACTGGTGATCTGTGGCTGGTTGAATAAGCCAGATAATAATATATATATATATGATCCGAGCAGCATTAAGGTTGCTGAAATAGTTTGAGTTTTGGTATATTTGATATTTGTTATATGAAGGTGGATACATATCAGTAATTAATTTGAACCAATAAGTGGACCTGTTAACAGGCAACTTCCTTTGAAATGAAACGTTTTACACAGACATATCTTCATGATTTGGGAAAATAACATCTCTTATACGGAAAAGAAAACGTTATTAGGTTATAATTAGGACTTCCATTTAGAAATAATTGACTAAATCACTTCCATTCTTACTTACACAGTTCAGCGACATGGCGGGGAATTAGCGAGTGAGAGTCAAGATGGCTGGGAATGAAAACGTCTGGAAATAGATTGGAGGAATAGTGTCCTCAGAATAAGTGTTATGAAAATATAATGCAAGGTATTATAAACCAAACATTATAAGGGCAACCTCTGTGTCGTCAAGGTGTATTGTTACCCTTATTGTGACAATAATTTGTCCGGTAGGGCTTGAAACTGTCCCTATGAAGGGAGTTTAGACCAGCAACGATAAATAAAAGTTTCAATAACAACAAATATTGCTCTATTTACCAATAGCCTGAGACTTTGGACTGCTTTGGGCCATGCTTTGTATATAAATGGAACTGATTTGTGTGATTTGGTTGATAATAAACCTGGCTGTTGATTACTCACCTTGTTGTTCCACTTGCTCGAGAGAAAACCGTCACTATCGCTAGCAGTAACTAATACTTCACGTAGAAACCTAGTCCACAGATCCACGAGACAAAACATGAACTATATATCTACTCCCTCTCTTGACCATCTCTGGGATGAAGACAAGCGACTTCTTTACCTGGAACCAGGCCCCTTCATACGCCCTAAATCGACAAACTGACATAGCCATTTCTTGACAAATGACATAGACCGTTTCTTAGAGGGACAAATCGACATGGAATTCTGGGGACAAGGGACAAATGCTCATCCTTAGCATGACAAATCGATATTATAAGGGGTCCTGATGCCGAAAAATAGTAAAATTGACAAACTGACCTAGCCATTTCTGATGATCGACATATCAGACATCCTGATCCTTAGTGCGACAAATTGACACAGGATCCCCCACCCCCCCCCACCAGGAGCCCTCTCTATGAGTCATCCCGGCGAGTCATCCCGGCAAGAATATATAATTTCCACTAATGTGGGGTGGTGGTGTACATACAGCCTACAGGACAGTAGGAGTTAAGAGATACATACCACTCTTTTTTCTCTGTCTCTCTCTCCCTTCTTCTCTATCTCTATTTCCTGGGTATGATCATAAACTGCCTCCCTGTCAGCTCTCTCGCCCTTGATATAACACTTCAAAGTGTTGATAAGGGTGTAAAGCAACCAATCTCACTCACTCACTCACTCCACTTTTGTCTCTAGTCTAGGGTGTGTGTGCTACTATACAAGACTACTAGTAGGTCTACTAGTGTTTATACTTTTGTTATATTTGTGTTTATTTGCGACTGAGCATATACATATAAAGTTATATAAGTGTCGTCTTTATTTTACGATAGATTATAGGTAGTATTTTCCTTTTTATCTGCAGTTCTTTCTTAGACATTTCCCAACCGAAAGACAGTCTTAGTGCTCTGAAGATTATCTTCTGAAGCTTCTCCCGTATTTGCATTCTACAATTCATTATTATAGGGCTTGCGTATTCGACTAATGGTAACACATAGGTCTTGCATAACAGCCAGCATAAATCACTATTTAAAGTTTCTTCTTTTGCTTATCCCTGATAAGGTCCATTTGGCTCTCGCAACCATGTTATTTGCCTGGACATTCATACTAAGCTTGTCGTCGATCGTAATCCCTAGGTATTTAAAGGTATGTATGCGATCTAACACATCATTTTCACATTTTAGTACAGTATTTTCTGCTATTCTGCTTTTGCTGAATAGCTAATACTTTGTCTTCTTTTTGTTGGATTGGTATTTGTTGAGTACCAATCCATTCTTTTTGCACCATTTACTGTAAGTATTTATCGCATACTGAGCCTTCATTGTGGGTTCTTCAATACCTTTCGCCATTACTGTAATCACAGCATCGTCGGCGAATAATATTAACTTCCCACCAAAGTTGATCCGTCCCAAATCGTTACAGAAAATTAAAAACATTAAAGGTCCAAGGATACTACCTTGTGGAACACCGTTTGGTACATATTGGTTTGTCATACAAAGATTTTTCTGTTTCAAGAACTGTTGCCTATTACTAAGGAAATCTCTTAGTAAACCACACAAATTCTGTCCCATTCCCATCGATGTTAATTTTTTCAGGAATAAAGCATGGGACACAGTATTAAATGCTTTCCTGATATCGAAATATATAGAAAGACATTTATTGTTCGCGTCTAAGCTCTCATAAATTCCTTCTAAATTCTTGTGAATAGCACCCAGTGTGGAACAATTCTTCCTGAACCCAAATTGAGCGTCAGTGAAAAAATCTGATTCTTCCAGAAAATTATATAAGCTATCATATACCAGTCTCTCGATTAATTTACTCATCGTTGGTACTATCGTTATAGCTCTGACATTATCTAAAAACCTACAGTCTCCTTGTTTCGGCAATAGTTTTATCGCAGACCGTTTCCACTCAGAAGGTATTTTTCTGCTCGATATACAATTATTTAACAAGTCACTGAAATACTTAGAATTATTTCTCAATGCTAAACACAGTAAAGTATTGTCATTATCGACTATCCCCCAGCTCTTGTGTACTTTTATTTTTTATATTTCTTCTATTTCTTCTATTACCTCTCTTTCTGTAATATCATTGGTAATATCGAATAATACCGGTATAACAGTTACAGCATCATCATCAACCGTTACGATGTTTTCATCTCCCAATTCGGCAAAGAATTTGTTTGCGTGCTCTAAGGCCGGAAGGTCAGATAACAGCACCCCATCACGAAAGAATTCATTCAATTCTTCATTGATTTCATCCTTATTGCTATATATTCTGTTGATGCTCTTCCAAAAACCTCTCGGGTTATGTTTATTTGTCTCTACTGCTGCTATTAAGCATTCTTTCTTTTTCCTTCGTATAAGTTTTGTTACACCAACTCTTAGACTTTTAGCCTCAATAACCATATCTGTGTCATTATAAAGTCTTGCTTTACGAAAGTTCATCATGACTTTTACCTCTTGATCTATATAGGTTTGAGTCTTGTACCTTATACGGACCCTTATTCTTTTAGACGACTGTTCTATACAACCTCTTATGTCAGCGATGAAAACATTCCAGCTGTTATTTATATCTCTGTTCACATTCTTATTATAACTACCGACCCTCTGGCACAATTTTTCTTTAAATACTTTCTGTGTCCTAGCTCTACCTGTGAAGACCCATTTATATCAGTGTGTGGAACTGAGAATTCCAATACCACACACTGAGAGAACTAAACGATCTTGCTTGTATAAAGCTCCTCTCTTGTGGAATGCAGATGAAAATGCATTTTTTGATGGTCACTATGTAGATGATTTATTAAATTTTCGTATATACCTTAAAAGGTCTTATATGAAAGGAAAAATGGAAGTATGAAGACAATACTGAGGAATAGTTTGTATAATATTGAAAACTGTATGAAAACTGCTATTCAAAATATGCTGTTGCATATTAAACTTGCTATATGGCAAATATAGAAATTCAAAATTCAGGCTAGTAAGACTTGTATGAAAACATGTATGAAAACATGAAAACATAGAATATATGATGGAATTTTATAACATTGTATAAAAGTAAATAAGAAGGTGAAAAGAGGACATTGTATTGTTTAATGGAAGAGGCGCATTATACCAGATTATTTATTTAAGATGTTTTTATTTGATTGTTATTGATGTAAATATGCTAAATTGTATTTATGGCCTTCATGGAAGAGCTGGGAAATCTCAGAACGTTGCAGCCTATTTCCACTGATGTAATTGTATTTAAAATGGAAATAAAAATATTTATATATATATATATTCACTTTCATTCAGGCTTATTCTATTTTTCACGTTTATTCTGCAACTGACAGGGAAGTGATCTGATATATGCAGTTTGTGTATGGTTCCCTGTGATAGATTCATATTACTACATATAACATCGAGCATCGTTGCTGTATTTACCGTTACACGCGTACAACCTTTCACAGCCAGATTCAAGTTATTGCCAACATTAAGAATATTTGGCATTGTTATTTGCAGGGAATATAACATATATAAAATATACTGTACAGATTGAGGTACCATAGTAAACATGGACGTATGGAGATTCCAAAAAAATATATTTCAACAAAATATCTTTTTTTTTTAATTTTGTTGTCATGGCAACGGTCAGATTTGGGTAAAAAAGCATTTTTTTTAGATCAGGTCATAATATTTGGGGACCTAATTGTCTGCATTGTGCATGTTGTGACACATTTTTTAAATTTGGCATGTTGTTAAATAAGGCGTGAAATTTTCAAAAAGCACCAGCAACAAGTTGGTAGACACCCCTGGTGGCCAGTAGCTGCAAAATTGAAGATGGCAGCCAAAAACAGTAAATATGGCATATCTTGCTTCTATTTGGTTGATCTTCAACTATAATACCATTTTATTGATGTTTTTAAGTATGAGGAATTCATTTCTGAAGGTCATTTTATGTTCCAAGGTCACTTTCAAGGTCAAAATCCAATATGGCCCCTACTGAGTAACAAGAATGTTATCTCAGCTCTCATTGTAGGCCTATATGCATGCCGTTGGTGTACATATTCATTAATAACAATTTTCTTATCCACAAAGCCTAGCGAGCCTAGCGAGCCTAGCAATTTAATCAGTACAAGTTGACCATCAGCACATTCCTGCTGAGTTCGGCCAATCACAATAAAGTCATCCAGGTATGAAATACATCTGTTATAACCTCTACGCTGAAGGCACCTTAAGACAAAATTGCTCAATTGTTGAAAGATATAGGAGCACAACGCAACCCAAAGCAAATTCTGTTATCTAGTAAGTAAACCTCATCCCCATCTAAGTCCCACCGGAGACCTTGAAATTTCCAATTAGATGGGTGAACACTGACGGTCCGATAAGCGGAAGCTATATCAACAGTAGCCATAAAGGCACCCGGTTCTAGTAATTCGATTACCTGGTCAATGGTAGAATAACTGAACTCACAAAAGGTAGAATTCATAAAGTTGTTAATGGAATCACCTGTCGGTCTACTGCAATCGGTGATGGGCCTCCAGGAACCATCTGCTTTTGGTACTGCCCAATCGAATGAATACAGTGAGGCTTGTCCTCTTATGAATTTACCTTGACTTAACTCTGTTTTGATTAAACCAGAAATAAACTCCTTAGCAGGGCCTGCAGAAGCCAAACGATATTTTTTTTTTTTTTTTTTTTTTTATTCACTTACAGGCCAAAGACATTTAACAACAAAATTTCGTATGTAAAAACGTAATGTCCACCATGGACGTACTTCATACGGTGCCTTGACTAATTATCTAAATCTACGGACCTCGTAAGGAGATCATCATTATACAATAGGAATAAAATTTATACTATCATTGCACTCCGTAGCCAGGTACAACAGTCTAAGTTATTACTATAACATAAAAAACTCATAATAGAACACTTCCCATCATACTGGAAATATTACAAATGTGCCGGTTTCTAACGAGCTAACAATACTTGGTATATTAAATTTGTTCTACTCTTTACCCTATCGTTCCTTTACTACAACAAATGAAAGAAAGAAGACATTATATAATCAGATCATACCATCTGCGGATGCTATTTGATCTCGCAGGTTCTCAAATTCTTACATCACGGATTTTGAAAGTTTTCAAACCGCTGGCGCCACTCATTTTTCAGCGCAGTTACAAAGTTGTCTCTGTCGTCTTCTGTTCTTAAATCGATAGACAAACTATTCCATAAGAGCTTGCCTTGGATAAACACACTGCCTCTATATCTTTCCGTTCGCGCCCTCTCAATTTATAACTTACTCCTCTCTCTATTCCTTAGTTGGTGATTCATATTCACCAACAGTTCATACCACCGTTTGCGCTTGAAAAACAATTTCAGAGTTGCTATTTCAGCTCGCTGATAGAGCGGGAGTAAACCAGATCTAGCAGTTATTTTAGTGTTTGACAAATCCCGTCAGTAAGCTAAACGTAGGCCCCTATTCCAGACTTTTTGCAACCTTTTCTTTAGATTTGCCCCGGAACAGAGTTGGAGGAAATTCCCAAATTCTAACACTGGGAGAACATATGTTTTCATCATCAGTCCACAAAGGTCCTCCTTCATGAATTTGCGTCTCCGTCTTATCTCAGCGATTTTCCAACTAGCAGTTCTGATTTGCTTTTCGACCTGGTCTTTAAACGAGAGGTTCTCATTAATAATTACACCAAGGTATTTAAACGACTTCACTCTCTCTAATTCGGATCCAGACATCACCATGGGGTTGAAATTATTTGTTACCGCTCTCTTACCAAACAACTGATATTTTGTTTTCCTAACGTTCATTCGTAAACATTTTGTCTCACACCATTTTTCGTATAAAATCAGAGCTGACTTTGCCTTCCGGTGCAGGGTATCAGAGTCGAGCCCCTCCATCAAAATAACAGAGTCGAGCCCCTCCATCAAAATAACAGAGTCGTCAGCGTATAAAAGGAGTTATCCTGGAAAATTACAAGACCTTATATCATTAATAAAAATGGAGAGGTCAGGAGAGGTCCTAACAGTGAGCCCTGAGGCACTCACCTGTCTACGGACTCAGTCCTGCTCACCAAATCGTTCATGCATAAGTACTGCCCTCTCTCTGCCAGGAAGTTTTCCAATACACCCATTAAAAATTGGCCCAATCCCAATTTTCTCATTTTTCGGAGTAGCAGTGTATGATTTACTGAGTTGAACGCCTTGGAAATATCAAAATATACCGCAGCCACAGATTTCCCTTCATCAACATTTTTAAATACAAACTCCAGGGTGTCATATACAGCATCGTCTGTTGACAGATGTTTCCTAAAGCCGTACTGTCCTTCGTAAAAATACCCTGTAGCTTCCAAGAAATTATACAAACGATCATATATCACTCTCTCAAGGAGTTTACTTAGGACAGGGACAATAGTTATGGCTCATACATTATTGATGTCACAAAGATCACCTTGCTTTGGAAGTAGCTTAATTGGTGCAATCTTCCAACTATTGGGTATGTTCCCACTCCAGATAATACGATTAATCAGCGTCGTCACAAAATCAACACAAGAGGACAAAGACATTTTCAATACACACAAGTCAATTTCTTTGAAACCTGAATTTTTTGATACATCAAAGCTGTTTACAAACTTCACAACTTCGTTAACCTGGATGTCTGGCTCAATATAAAAAATTGTATCAACATTTCCTTCTATTACTGGCACGACATTGTCATTAAATTCATTACCAATTTTGGCAAAAAAGCTATTTGCAAATTCTACCGCTTGTAGACCTTGTGGCCCTCACCCTTACATCTTCTACAAGCATGTTTTTTATCACAACGTGTTCCACTACCAGGAGAACTACATGGATACCTCAGAGTTCCTTGGAAAACCAGGGAGAATCCAGGAGATCCTCGGAGATCCAGGGAAAACCACGGAAAACCACGGAATTCCTCGGAAAGTCCATAAAGATACATCATATGATCGTAACCCCCCCCAGCCAAGGAAAAAAAATTTTGGAGTAACGAGAAACATATTTAACGAGAACTGAAATTTTATGCAAAAATATAACCCCATCAACATGAAAAATAACAATCACAGGGATGCTAAAGGGCATCAACAACAGCTCATTAAAAAAACTTATTCCTGGGTATAAAAATACCAACATTTAAAGTCCTTCAAGCAAAACAGTTGCACAGATCCTCATGAATCCAATATGTAATCACAATATAACATCAACAACAAATACAAGTAATTGTCCATAACCTATGATTTCCGCATCATTGCCTTGATGGAGGCGGCCTGTTCTTGAGTAAATCCTGGATATTCAATATCCTTGTCATCCTGGCTCTGTAGTCGTTTAATTTCTTCATCTTTGCATCTCAAAAGTTTGATATGGTGGTCCAATTTGATTTTAAGTTTCTTTACCTCCGCTTGAGCACTCCTGAGTTCCTCCTCCAACTGCTTTTCGGTGTGTCCTTGTAGTTTGATCTGAAGCTTGTAACCAAGCATTTCATCGGTAATTGAAGCTTTTTCCTCTCTAACAGTCTGGGCTTGCTGTGAAGCAGCAGAAAATTTAGTGAAATCCTCATGTACTGCCTTCACGCATTCGGTGAACATATTGTGAGCCTTTGTGATAGCCATTTCTGTTTTCGACAATCAGCTTATTGTCTTCACATCCGATTTCTCAAGTTCAAGTAAATCATCAGAAATCTCCTGATCCCCCGATATCTGAGCCAACTCACATAAGTCCACTGGCATATCAAGCTGAAGTTTCTTCTCCATTGAGGCCAATGACTCAGAAGGCACTCTTTTCCTAGGGAAACTCGAAGTGTCATTAAACTCCTTGTAGTCCTTATTGTCTACTAATGTGACAAATTTCTGTGCATTATTATAGCATCGCATCGCCGCATGCGTTTGCTTAATATTGTGAGCCCACATCATGTGGTGAACTACAGACACTACCTGCAATTGTTTGTTTGTACATTACACCCCAGAGTTCTTATTACGAATAGCACAAGTGTATAGCCATCGCTTGGGAAGATGGTTTTCTTCTATGTGACGAAGCCAGCAAAGTTTATCATTCAAAGCTTTGCCTTGACACCTCAAGAAGGGACACACACCACCGTCTTGGTTAGTTTTGAATGCAAGAATCTCCAGGTCTTCCCGGCTCTCTCTGGGCAAATGCTGGCAACGTGCCAATATGCCTCTGATCCAGTCACTGTATTTTGTGTCCATAAAGTATATAGCCTCCTCTGAGTCACAACCGTCCGGAACAAGTGGAACGCATCTTCTTTCCCTAAAATTCTTAGGCTTGGTACCATAGGTTGCTGTAGGTTTCACTAGGTTTCACTATATGGGCATATTCATCCGGAACCTTCCGGAATTCTGGAGAATCGGAGTCGGGTTCCTCAGAGGCAAGCAGGCCTCGCTTGATGGCTTCCCGGGAGGGGTCTTGCCGGCCGCAGGCTTGGAAACAGCCTTTTTCCTCTTCGTTTTGACCACTTTCCTGTCATCTTTCTTAGCTTTACCCACTGGTTTGGACGACTTTTCAACCTTGAATTTGGGATTCCTTATGGGGGTCTCTCCTCGTCGCTGGAGAACTCATGATGTTTGCAGATAGAATCAGGCGTGTATCTTCCATGAGTCTGAAGCAGTGAATGACAGTCGGTGCCATCGCTCCTTATATAGGTATCCCCCACAAGAATTAGGTGCAACAATGCAGAATTAACATTTATAATATTAAAATACAATAATATCCAAGAAATAGCCATGCTAATAGCAACATTTCCATATACTACTCGGTGTTTACACAGTAGCGCTATGAGGAAGCGCTCTGATGACCTTACGCCGAGAAATCTGATACGCCATGACAACATCGCGCAGCGAGGAGGCTCGCCACGGCAATAGCCAATGTAACGCGCTGGTTTGTTTATTTCACAAGCGCCCAGGACAATCGGAGCAATCTGGCCACCAAGAAGATTCAAGAAACAAAATGACCCATTCAATACGAAGATATAACAGCAATGGATGGAGAAATATGATTATTTCGACATGACATCTCTACGAATTCATAAAAATGAGATAGCAAGAAGGCCAGTAAGATGGCCGTCTACTACGGGGGACCGGTAATGTTTAAACATGATGTATGATCAAAGTAACAAGCGCGAATATTTAATAAATATTAAGGAATAATCTCTATATTCAAAAAATAAGGGTTTGGAGCCTTAAACCCCTATCTTCTCTGAAACGGCTGGCTAGATCTCAAATATATTCCACATGCACATTGCCAAAAATGGTGCCGAACCATTCCACTATGTTTCATTAACAAATTAGGGTTGGAAAGGGGTAAGAAATGGGTTTACATTGAGCACCCCCATCCAGGGCCCCCAGCACTGCCTGAAAACAAACCTATCAGTGCCCCTACGCCAGGTTTCTGGGTCACCCAAAGCATGACGTCCTGGACTGGTACATGTGTTGTGATTCTTGCCTATGTTCTTTTTCAGTTCTCCATAAAAAAAATCCTTGGGGTAAAGCACCAACGTTTAACTTTTCTTGAACATAAAAAAGTTAAGAACCAGATATGAATAAAGATTCATAATATATACATCATATACCAGGCAGCAATATCACCAAAGTCAAATGTCTGTATGCATTAATAATAGCGCGTATTGCCATTGACTGCTCTAGAGAGAGTCCTGGTATCAAGGCCGGAGGTTCCTGTTTCTTCTCCGCAGAATCCACTACCTCAGGTGAGGCATTTGACTTTACATCTGTTAACTTCTCTTCGTAGTGAGCACATAATGTTTTGTAGCTGTCTATTTCCTCCTTGAGCTTCTCCTCAGACTCAATACTGGCTACTAACTGTTTATCTAGCTGTTTCAGCGTATCACGTGTAGACCAAAGTTCATCTTCAAGAATATCCTGAGAATGGCATGAAATCTCAGCCTTTATTTTCAGGTCACAAATCTCGTTTAACATTGCCTCATGTTCCTCGCCCCACTTGGCCTTCTGCTCAGCAAAGTGTCCCATCGAGTCATAATCCTTGCACAGACTCTTCAGTGCCATGGCAAAGGAACTATGGGCTTCTACTAATGATTTCTGAGCAGCAGACAATAGATTCACCGCTTCGGAACCCTGCTGATCCACCCTGGCCAAGTCCTTGTCAATTTCATGGAAATTAACCAGTGACACGAGCGAGTCAACACAATCAACTGGTGGTATTTGTTCTTGTTTCTTCGCTTCAGCTGCTGTGAGAGAACAGGGAGCTGTTCGTTTCTTCGGCTCCAACTGCAGAGAGTCAGTAGAGGAATAGGAAGGATTGTCCACGAGATTGCATTGCCTATCAGCATTATTAATGCATCTCATGGCTCCTTGAATTTGGCTGGTGTTGTGTACCCACATGAAGTGTCTTGATTAAACTAACACTCCGGAGCTGCCTGTTTTTGCAGCAATGTCCAGTCTGAGGATTTTTAATTCCACACGTGTATTGCCACCTTTTGGGCAAATGTTCTTCCTCCATATGGCGAAGCCAAGTCAATTTAGAGAATAAACGTCGACCACCACATTTCTCGTAGGGACACACACACCCATCTTTCGTCTCAGTCTTGAATACAATTGATTCCAATTCTCTGCTTTTGGTTTTATCAGTCATTCGTTCTAATATGCCCCTAATCCATTGTTCATATTTGGCAGTCAAATCTCGCCGGGACACATTGAAGAATATCACATCTTCCGTCTCTGAATCTTCATTTGAGCTAACTACAGGCACACATCTCTTGGTAGCAAAATCAGCTGGCTTTCTGATTTCCAATAGAGCCGGCCTGACCCTATCGGCATATTCACCTGGAGCTATCTGTCTTTCATCTCTCCGAGACTGCTCCGACTTGGAATGATCCAGAGATTTCTTGTGTCCATCTGATTTCTTCTTTTCTCCAGGTTCTTCGAATGTCTAGACTTTTCAGTCCGAAACTTGTCTTCTCGCACATGAACTCTCTCGTCTTCACTAGAAGATGGCATGTTTCCAGCCTCCAGAAGTTCGTTAACAAGCAACTAGAGATCCGGACCTGGCTCCGAATTTATTGTTCAAACAGCTCCGGGTCAGCTCCGGGGGAGTAAAAAGGCAGCGTGTCACCTCGTAACAACTACTCATCAAAAAGCCTGATCAGCCAAGATGCTATCTCCTTATATACTGGCGGGTGCCAAGCACGTGCCACGCCCTGATTCCATGCCCAAATATGGACATACACAAGGTGAGAAGCGAGAGGATCCAGCCCGCACATATTTTTTTTTTTTATTTTTTTTTAAAGATTTTATTTATCCTTGGGTACCGACTCCCCTTTTCGGGGTTAGTTCTGTCGGGCCAAGACGTAACATACTTTATACATGATATTTTGGCGTTTTTCTCCTATATACAATATACATGTAGATACATAATTCCATCTTTATGCTTGATCAGAGAGATATACATTCAATTAATTTATTACTCACTTTGCCACTTCCTTTTCCAGGAGTGTTAGTGATATTTTCTGCTGGGGTTTAGATGTTAGGAAGATTAAATGCATGTCAGGATTGATGTATTTTCCACTTTGCCACTACAATTTTCATGCAGTGTTAGTGGTAATTTTGATTTCTAGAGTTTAGTTTTAATAAAAATGTCTACAGGAGCCCCATTTGCCACTTATGGGTCCGGTCTTAGGTCTCATTTGTATTGTTAACATCAGTTGAATCTTACCATTGGAGATTTTTCTCTCTGTTCTTGACCTTATATCTTCTATAGTGTGTCTATCTAGGTGTTTTAATCTTTGTTATATGAAGTTTTGTGCAGCTATGTAGGATATGTAAAATTTTGTGTTTTATTGTTCAAATGAAGAGTGTATTTAGCCAGTTTTTTTTATTTGATTTTAGAGCTTCAAGTGTGCCTATGTTTCTTTGTCTGGGTGTTAGTTCGTTCCATGCACAAGCACATTTTACTTGCAAGGTTTTCTCACCCAATTTTGATCTATATCTAGGCGTGTTTAGGGTTGGTCCATCATTTTGTCTGGTTTCCCTATTTGGGGTATTGATATAATTTGGGTCTGATTTCCTTTTAAATGCAAGATATCTTAGGTGAGTTTTCTTCTATTGTGTAGTAGGGGTATTTTTGCTATATTGTGTAGTTGGTTTATATGTGTGTCATATGGCATGTTTAGGATTAGTCGTAGTGCTCTATTTTGCAGTTTCTGTAGCTTGTTGACTAAAGGTTTGTGTGCATTGTGGAGTATTACATCTCCATAGTCGAAAAAGGGGAGTATTTTAGTTTTATATATTTTCTTTGCTGTGTCTGGGTTTATATATCGTCTTATTTTGTGTAATTGATAGATTTTGTGTGCAATTGTTTTGATTGAGTGTTGAAGTTGTGCTTGGTAGTTTAGTTTATTGTCTATTATGAAGCCTAGATATTTGTAGGTGCTGGTGGGTGCTAGTGGGCTGCCAAGGTAGTTAATATTTTTGTTTTTCGTGTTTGCACTGCTGTTCTTTGATCTGGACAAAAACATGGTATTGGATTTTTTTGCATTCACTAAGAAAAGATTATTTTCACACCATTTCTGGAGGTTGTCTATCGCTATTTGCATTTCTGAATAAATTTGGTCTAGATTTTTGCCATGCAGGTATAAGATGGTGTCGTCTGCATAGAGAGATAGTTGGACAATTGGATATATAGGATTTGAGATCATTTATAATGATAATAAACATAAGTGGGCCTAATATTGAGCCCTGAGGTACACCTGTTTTCGTGGATATTTCTTGTGAGGTTATATTGTTTACAGTTACCTTTTGTTTTCGTTTATCAAGATATGATTTGCACCAGCATAGTAGGTCCCCTTTTATTCCAACATGATTCAGTTTATCTAATAAAATATTGTGGTTTACTAAATCAAAGGCCTTTCGGAAATCAATGAATGATATCAGGGTATCAATATTGTTATCTAGTTTCCATGCAATTATTATCAGTTACTGTTGTAAGAGCTTCTATTGTTGATTTTCCCGCCTGAAGCCATATTGTTCAATATTCAATATGTTGTGTAACTCTAGGTAATCATAAATTCTATTGTGGACGATCTTTTCTATTATTTTACTAGGGGTGGGGAGGAGTGATATTGGTCTATAGTTATTAATTTTATTTTTGTCCCCTCCTTTAAATAAGGGAATCACGTTTGCTATTTTCCATTTTTTAGGGAATACGTTAGAGCTGAATGATAGATTCATGCAGTGTGTGAATTCCTTGTATAAGGCTATTAATGCTACTTTCAATATTTTAGTTGGTATGTTTTCAATGGAGGATGCTTTATTTTGATTTATGTCTTTGACTAGTCGCAGGACTTCAACTTCCTTTGCTCTAATATTATGTATCATCTCCCTCAATAAACGAGATCTCACTTCTTTTCTTAAGTTTTTTGCTGAGGTAAAATCTTCTATGCTTTTTGAGTTTCTGGCAATATTAAATGTGCTATCACGTTCTTTTATTAAGCTATAAGTTGCTTCTGAGATATACGAGATATTATCTCGTTTCCTTCTGCTGATGGTTGTAGAATTCTTTTTCTCAGTCTTCACAATTATATGAAAAAAGTCTGACCAAATATTGTCAACTACCCTCTCGCCAAATACAATCCTATCCATCTCTGTTTTTACATTTTCTTTGAAACGGTTCATATCTTCCGGACTTCTCTTTGTTGTCCAAATATACTCTCTTTCAGTTATACTCTTACGATTTTTTTTTTAATAATAGACCTACAACCGGAAAATGATCTGATATATTCAGGTTTAAACTTCTGCTATCGTTGACTGTTGTATTACTGAAGATTAAGTCAATTAGAGTTTCACTATTACCTGTTACCCTTGTATATTCAGAGTTGTGTAATTTGAAACCATATCTGTTCATAATATCATTGAGAGACCTTTTGTGTGGGTTACTATTAGCCATGTTTATATATCACCCACAAATATCACATTCAATTTTTTTATCCTGATAACCTCTAGGATATCACTTATCGTCTAGTTGTTGCTTTAACTCAGTGATAAACATGGCCCTATCACCTGATGGAGGGCGATATATGTTAAGAAGGATAATATTCTTCTTTGCCCAGGTTTGACAATAATGGAATGAGATTCAAGATTAGGTAGGGGAGCACACATTTGTTTCAGCTAACAACCATTGATCAACTTGGAAGTCAGCATTAGTATATATGGTCAATTCTATTTTTTTGGCGTCCAGTGGGGTGAAAAATGGTCATTTTTCAAATAGGTCTAATTCAGAATTGTGTGTTATACCATGAAACTAGATGTTTTGAAGGTTTTTTGAGCATGAATTGGTAAGGTTATCTCCGGATATTAACTGAGCTATAAGAAATGGGACAAATGAACCCCAAAGTAAATATACCGTGCGTATGCATATGATTTCTTTAAATTCTTGCCAATTTTTCTAAATATTACTATACATATTTCGATTTCTGTTTTCATGATGTGGTAAATAGATATGTATTTATTTGTTTTAAAGTCACAAGTGTTCTATCAAACTATTTTGAGAGAGTAATTATGGATTCGAATCTGGGTGGGTTTTTTGTGGAGGTCATTATATTTAGAGTATATGTTACATAGTTATGTTTAACTTTAAAATATCAATGGCAAATGATTGTTGGCTGCTTTATTTTTGTAGTTGAGAGTGTCCATCATATATTGTGAAAGGTTAGACGAAATTTACAGAGTTTTTCAAGACTTTATAAACTGTTAGCCTAAGGCATACGCACGGTATAACCAATGAGAAAAAGAGTGCTTAATAGTTTGATTAAGTTCAAACAGCAGTTGGTTTCTTCTATAATACTGCATTATTCTATGGATAACGATTTTAGCATATCCCCTATATCTGATACAATTTTCAGTTAAATACAAGACGTAGAGATTCATTTCCAACAGGAATATATGTTTCATCTTAGGCATACGCATGGTATGCATATATATATTCATGCAAATGCATGGAATAGGTATTTGGGTCATATTTGAACGTGGCACTATCAAGAAATATTCTAGATCGACTTATTGATTAAAACTGGTGTTAGTGATTACAAACTCTGAATAATTATTGTATTAAAGAGGATGTACCGTGAGTATGCCACCCTATACAGGGTGTGTATATAATGTATCCTATGAAACATGCAATAGCAAGTCAGTACATGTATTCTTATCGGTGGCCTGGATGTTCCAAAATGTAATTTGGTAATTAAGAATATTCTATAAGATTTTGTACAGTCACATATTGTATTGCCCTGGGGCATGTTAATGATAATTTCTACTAGAGTAGGGTTTTTATTTGTTTAAATCAGCCACAACAGATATAAAAATATACAAGTTATAGAAGTTCTGACTGTGTTAACTTAAAGCAACAAGGGCGTCTTATCATTCATTTCCATTTCTTATGTATATGTGTGGTGCAATTGTCTGGTATTGCCCAATTATCTTGTAATGGCATACGCACGGTATAGGCATACGCATGGCATCCTTCTAATCATCTTAGTAATCATTTTAAATGTGTTTTGGCAACATAAAATCAAGATACGTTGTTTATTACCTTGAGTAAGGACCCACCTTATGTATACATGTTTAAAGTTAAATATGTTTATTTGCTGAGATATGGCTATATATATTGCATACGCATGGTATGCAGAAAAGTTGACTATAGGGTATGTCTCTTCACTATTTCATTGATAAGCAGAAAATGCTGATAGATTGATATTTTTTTCTGGTTTCCTTCAAACCTAGAGTAGTTCTACTATCATATTAATACATATTCGCCTAAACAACCATAATAATAATTATATGATTAAAAAGACAATGTCTATGCATACGCATGGTATACCTAGGGTTGACTATTACATATCTTGGAAAAAAGTATACTAAATATTCAAATAGAATCTGAAAAAAACTCATATAATATGTAAAAGTATTTTGGCTACAGAACTATTACAAATTTGATCCACATATCTACATTCATTATATTTATTTCATGGGAGTAACACATATTATTTTGCGCCTCATTGCAAAAATGGTCCATTTTAGGAGGTTTTTCAGAGCTGCAATTGTGAATATTTGTTTTAGACCCCATAAAGTAGGGTTCGGATTGTAGCATTTTCAATGGCGGATTATATGAACTGTACAAATCATGTATAAAGTCAATATCCCTGAAGATATTATGTAAAAACCTCATGGACGCCAAAAAAATAGAATTGACCATATACATAATCCTCCTCCAGTTTTCTTGATACCTTCTTTTTCAGACTGTCTGTCGAACCGATAGAGTTTATAATCTGGGTTTATATTTAGAATTTCATCATTATCCACCTTAATGAGCCACGACTCTTGGATACATAGTATGCCAATGTTTCCCTGTAGTAGGGTCTCACTTATTTCAATGACCTTGTTTTGTATTGATCTTGCATTTAACGAAAGAATACCCATTCCAGACAGTTGTACAATTTTTTCTAGACTATCCAATACCATCACGTTTTAAACCAAATAATTGGTCTTTGGCATGGCAAAACTTGTAGCTCACATGAGCTTATACATAGCAGGAAGCTTTCAAACAAACATAAGGAATTAAAACAAGTACAATCATTGGAGATAGCATATATAAAAACAGAAGGTGCCATTCTAGGCTCGGCGACATGACGGTGATGAGATCGATAACTCAAAAACACTCGTTTTATTTACTCACCGGACATATAGGTTACTCAAATTCTCAGTAGAGTGTGAGAATCCAATGGCAATTTGCCCAGAGATTCAGTGTTCTATGTATGAAATGATGAAGTCAGAGAAGTCGGATGATAGTATTCTCAGCCAGGCAGCAAGGTGTGTGAAGATCTAGATGCCATGGCTTTGGCTTGGCCTTTATTTATAGTCAAAACATGTTAACCAATTCATCAGTAACAATGGGTCCTAGCAATGCTTTCCCTGGCGTGTACCCTCATGATTGGCTGAGAGGGATCCCTCTACCCCATGAACATGACCTCCCAGCTCTCTCCCATGCCAAGGCCATGCATTGTTCACATGATAGTTGGTCCCCTTGCTCTCAACCCCCCTCCCCTCCCATTACCCTTGACCCAAGCATGAAGCGTCCCCTCCCTCCCTCAGTCCCTTCCCTCCCCCAGTCCCTTCCCCCCACCCGTTAATGAGACTTGCACTGTAGAACACAAGGTGATGCTATTTTGGTTGCTAAGACAATCAAACATGTATACACACAACAACAGGTGTCCAGCCCTCCTCCCTCCCCCTCTCCACCCAGGCCATGCGTGGCGGCCAAGGCCCAGGCAGAGGGGAGGGGGGAGAGGGAGGGGGCAGGGAGGGCCATTCAGCTGGTAAAACTAACCCAAAAGAATTCAATTCTTTACAAGAGATTGATTCATGGGGGACAAACATATTTACATAACTTCGTGCCCGTAGGTACCAGAGCTAGAAGTGAAATGAACTTTTTTACTAACCCAATTTACGAGAAACCTGGTCGATGGCAGCCATTACAGGAAGTTGGCATAAGTCCGCACTCACGTTATCATATGAAATTATGATTCGATCTTAATTGAAGGAAACAATATAATAGTGTGGTGATTCGCACTCTCGACAACGAAATAAACAAGTCAACAAGGCCAATTCCTCACACGTCTGTTTATTCCACACAGTCCGTCTCAACGGCCCCGAGTCCGGCTTATCCGGAGAGGGTAAGGGAATTCACATGCACTACTAAGAGGTAGATACAGTTCCCTGCAATACTCATAAGAACATAGAGTAGTGAACAACTGGTGTAATGACATATTGAATAGGCATAAACAGATAGAGGAATACAACTGGAATAATAACATAAGGGTTGAGATAAGATATAAAGGGAAATAGAGAGATTTAAGAGTAACATTGTGTAAACACATAAGCCAGAGCGTAAGGCACCTCTAGTGTTACTAAAGAGAACCATTCCTTTATGGAAAGGACTCACGGAGGATCATAGAACTACTACAATATCCCCCCCCTTTATTTAAGATTTTTAAAAAACCCTTTGAAAAATCGTATTGTAAGAAATAAATTCAGTACAAAATACAATCAAGGATTGAATGGATAGTAATAAAAAGAGAATTCACATTGCGGACCTGAAAAGTTTTTAAAGTAGAAAAATGTCTTCATGGTGACAAATAGGAGCAGCAAATGGTGTCCTAGCTACATACTTAACAAAACTCAGGTCGCCACATCTCAAGCATAAAATTATCCAAAACCCAAAAGTGAAAATGACATCTGTCATAATAAAAAAACGGTCAAATACAAGAGGTAAGAAATACATACAGGAGCATTAGTGTCCTAACTATATAGGAAACATGTAGAGGATTTTATAAAAAATATTTCTAAGCGAAGAAAAATACAAATCCGGTACAAAAAGGTGCTTCCTGAGACCTCGATGATGTATAGGCACACAATCATTCGTGAGTAGAAAAAATATCAAACATCTCATCAACATGAAACAAAAACAAGTTTTCTCAACGGAGAAACACAAACACGTGGAAAACAGAAGAGAAGAATATTCTCAATGTTCGCAAAGTTCCCAGATGGAACAATCATTCCATTGGTGCATCCCCATCCGTCTCATTGCTCAACTGTTCCGGGTTTCCCGTGTTGGCTGGAATGTTGTCCGGGTTGGTCAAAGTGGTCGGACTAAACAGCCAGTTAGGAATGGTGTATAAACCGGGGTCCTGAGTGTCACGCCCCGGGGTCCGGACAGGTGGGACCACAGCGGTCTGGGGAGGAGGAACTGACACAGGAGTTTGCTGAAGGGATCTCAGCAAATTGCTGAGCATCAGCAATTGAGGCAGTTGTCCGGCATCCAATGGCATGGCAGGAACTTGTGCTGCAGATGCAGGAGCAGCAGGAGGTAAGACGACAGGCGCTGCTTGGGAAGGCGGAAGACACACGGACTCTGATGGAGAGGATGATTCCTGGTCCAATATAGAGCGAAGTCGTAAGTTTTCTTCCTCAAGGTGGCGGATTCTGGCATCACTGGAGGCAAGGGACTTCCTTAGCCCAGAGACGACACCTTCTTGATTTTTGGTGTCCTCCCTCATCTCGCTCAAATTCTCCACTGAGGCCTTGACGTCCGACAGAACCAACAAGGGTTGAGTTACCTCATCCAACAGGGCGACCAGATCTTTCTTAGCCGAGTCAACCACCGAAGTGACTTTGTCAGCGGCGGACACAACTTCACTCAGAGCCCCATCGACTACTGTTTTGGCTCGCTCAATCAATGTCCGGTTCTCTTCCTCAGAGGGAATGTTCTTCAAAATCTCACTGGACCACTCTCTGGCACGGCGACAAGCCCTTTTCGAGAGAGGAGCTGCTTCCACTACATTCTTATCCAGAGAGTGAGATCTGTCTCTCTTCCGGCGGGAGGAACAAGTCGAGGACCCGACCGCGTCCGTAGCAACAGACTTACTACTTCCCGCGGAAGCTGCAGCTCTGGAAGAGGAGTAGGATCGACCCAGAACTGACTCCCGTTCGACTGACTGATCCCTGTCAGACTTGCCTTTCTTTGGAATCTTTTTGGTAGTGGTGGTGCGCCTCATGATACGTAAATGCTGTCCAGCCATATAAGCCATTTTCTGGAAAGCGTGGTTGGGACGCACAGAGGGCATCACCTTCATGGCCTTTTCACGCGCTTCACTTCTGGTCAAGTGGTGCTGCACCTCTTCCCCATTCATGAGGTGCTGAATAAGCTCCACCCTCCTATCCAAGACTTGAGCACAACAGGAGGATGGACAGATCCACACCCACATGAATGGGGCATGCTCCTCGCATAGGTGGCGAAACAGCCTTTCTCTGGTGGAAAACGCCCGGATCCCTCCCAGATTGAAAGGTACATACCGACAGACCAAAAACGGACAGCGATGGCCTGGTTGCCAAAGTCGATGTGCCTCTATCACTTTTTGGTGAGTGCCGGGATCCATTGAGTCCCTCCGGACAAGTTCAGGCCAAATCCGGGACTCGTACCGGGCCATTTGCCCGTCATCCGGAACTTCTCTTTCCTCCGAATCCGACTCCGGACAAATTCGTACCTCAGACCCCGGCTGGTCCGATGTTGGATCTATGGGCACAATCTCTGTCGCTGAATCTTACGAAAGGCATCCATGTTCCCACATCTAGATAGTTGAATCCGGCGTTGTTCTGCACGATGATAATGCCTTTTCTTGATTCTACATCTTTTCTTTTCTCCCTGCTTAGAAGCACTAGCAGAGGTATCTTCTCCATCTTTGGAGACTGTCATGGGGCCGCTGGTGGTATGACGGAACCCAGGACTTCTTCCGCGACTAGAACGGCGACGTGGAACAGGGGATGGAGAGGAACGACGTTTCTCTGTATTCTCCTTGTCCACGGACTTGGCGGACTTCCGCGGAGACACGGACTTGCGCAGACTACGTCGCCTAGGGACAGGAGTAGGCTTGCCCGGAACATCTTGTCCGGAATCTTCTCCAAAAACCTGGTTATCACGGAGAGGCGTCATCTCCCTACCAAGGGGGCAAGTGTCTATGGCTTCATCTTTGGCAGTAGCCTCAGCTTGAACAGCCCGGGCACGCTGAGCTTCGTCCGCGTTGGCCGGATTTAGCTCCAGTAAATCCCCAGCGCCGTCCAAGAGGCGTCTCTTCTCTGCTTCCGTCATTCCGTAAGTCTCCGGATCGGAGGATCCGTCCACATCCATGACGTGGCTAGTCTCAAATTCTTCAGGGCAGTCTTACTAAAAATTCTCTCTCTCCTAGAAGAAAAAGGAAAACACTCAGACTCTGATGGAATTATCCCCACACAAAAAGTGTTTACAAGTACAAACAGCAAAAACAATGCAATATATCACAATACCATTCCGTCTACTCCTTATATTACATATAGGTGGTAGGAAGGAAACAGAAAAGCAAATATCACAGCAAAATAACAAAAACCCTCTCTGCCGTATTACATACAGACAGTACAGGCCTAGTAAAATAAATAGCGAAATTCCAAATATCACAGACTAACTTCTTCCTAGAAGTTACCCAAAAAGCAAATTCTCAAGGTGAATTCTTTTAAAGAACTCCATAGGTTAGCAACAACCAGTTACTGGTGGTGTATAGAGCCTCGCATAACACTATAGCTTCACCCCCATTCGTACGCCATTCATTCAAAAAGCGCCGGTATCATGGCTGACGTCTCAAACATTTCACCGAACTTTCTCCTTCCATCATGCACAATCAAAACGTTTTACAAACTACAACATATCGGGTCTAGTAGCAGACAACTCTCAATTTTCACATTGATACCAACACAGTATATGACAAGCAAGTTTTAACCCAGTTCAACTCACTTCTTTCCAAGGGAACACTGTCGGCGATATGCAGGCTAGCTGTTGTTGTGGCTGAATCCGGAAGCAGAGTGAAAGGGTGCAACACAGCTCCCACGGCTAGCGTGGTAACCATAGTTCTCAAAACCACCACCTCTCTCAGCGCCACCGATTCCCGCCAGTTACAAAGCTATTTCTAGTTCTCTACTGTAGGGCGTACAAGGATGTTTAAGTATGCAGCCTACTCTGGTCTTCCGCGGAGACAAATGCGGATACATTGTCCATTAAGCCCACTGTCCACTTAGCCGATTTTAATAGCAATTTCAACCCAATTTCTGAGCTGATTCAAGCTTCCCGGGGAGTCTTAGTTCAGCTAGAACTCAAGGGTTCTCCCAAGCTAAGCCATTTCTCAGTGCAGTTTCTACCAAGCTCTACGGACTGGATGGTTCTTTCCCAGCCACTCAATAAATTCAATAAAGAATTCCTCAAATGTCGTGAAAGGGCAGCATGACTTATCCGATATATCAGCCACCGACTTCTCGTTGTGTATAACTTCCGTGGAACCATCAGGAAAGCTCCACCTGTACTTTAAAGCCTAAGTTCCATATTGCAATCTTGATGGAGCTTTACCCGTGCGTTTAGCCCTTGCAATTACTGGTGGAACACTGTCCGTCTTCTTCACAGGAGAAATAGGAACATTTTGAACAATGTCCAAATTTTTCCTTGGCCTCCCCCTCCCTCTTTTCAAGGGCTTAGCAGAATCCGCCAAAACCAGAGGAACAGATTGCTTTTTCACAACTGTATCCGTCTTAGCTTTATTGGGTCTGCCTCTTTTCTTAAGAGGTAACACAACCGGAGAATTTTTCAATTTCTTTTTCTTCTTCTGAGGCTTCCTCCTACCAACCCCGACAACAGCAGGACCAACATCTACTGTCTGTTTCTCGTTGGAAGGAGGAAGTTTCACTCCAGCTGTTTTAATTTTCTTAGGCCTACCTCTGGGTTTCACCCCAACGGTAATTTTCTTCTTTTCTTTTCTTTCCGGACATTCAGCACCAGCTAGAACTTTTCCGCCTTCAAACTTCAGGATCTCGCGCCCAGCCTTCTCTAACTTACGGAATTCAGGTGCCTTATGTAAATTTACAGCCTGAATTGGTCCGTCCTCATCAAAGGCGGGTTTCAGATAATCAACATGATATTTGACGATTCCCTCAGTTGTCTCTAATTCATAGGTAGTACCCCCTATGAATCTACGCACTTTGAAAGGCCCATCCCATTTGGGACCGTATTTCTTATTAGCCTTAGGGGGACAGTACCTATACACAATAGCCCCTTCCTCAAAGCGCCTAGGACGAGCCCGCCTGTCAAAGTCTTTCTTTTGGTGCACTGCAGCAACGCCCAGATTTTCTCTGACAAACTGGTGTCCGGTTCTCAATGACTGTCTCAAGTTCTCCACGTATGACATTCGACAAGGAAAATCCAGCCCTCCAGGTTCAACTCCATGGATTAAATCCACAGGAGTCACAAGCTCAGTCCCAAAAACTACTGAATTAGGCGTACACAAAGTACTGGCATGCACCGTACCCCTGTAAGCATGCGCTATACACGGAGCGAGCAAGTCCCAATTCGAATCCGAGTAGTTAGTCAGGCAAGAGAGCTGCTCAACAAGAACTCTGTTAAAACGCTCCACCTGACCATTCGACTGAGGCCTGTACGGAAGAGTGACTAGCTTTTCGACCCCCAACATGTCTAACAAACTCCGCAATAGTCGAGACCTGAATTCCGGCGCCCCGTCCGTTTGCAACGAAACCGGACAGCCGAACCTCAGAACCCATACCTCAGAACCCATTCTCTAAACAGAACTTCAGCACATCTTTCTGCCATGTGGTCTGGCATAGGAAATGCTTCTGCCCATTTCGAAAAATGGTCCGTAATCACCATCACGTAATTGTTACCTCTAGGGGTAGTCTTAAATGGACCAATAATATCCAACGCTATTCTACTCCATCGTTCACCATGGATTTCCTTTTTCAAAGGTGTAATACCTCGTCCGCCTCTAGATTTCCTCATGCTGCATTCAGGGCAAGCCCTAAGCCACCTTTTCAAGTCATACCGCATTCCAGGCCAAAAATATTTCATTTTCGCCTTCCAGCTGGTCTTGAAATCACCATAATGGCCCTCCAATTGGGAGCCATGCAAACAACGGAAAATGTTTTTCCTCATAGAGGCAGGAATTATCTTCCTGACATACGTGTGTCCAGTGTTTTTACGCAGCCAACGCAGACATAAAACACCCTGGACCATCTCCAAACTATCTTTATTACGGATGTATGTACAGAATTCCTGTGGCTCACCAGACAATTGTTCCTTGCTGGGAACCGGACTGGATCCGTCCAATACATCCATAACTTTCTTCAACAAAGGATCTGCTTGTTGAGCATCCCGGATTTCATCCTCCAAGGAGCCTAGAACCGCCACAGCTTCCGCGATTACAGCATCATGGACACCACAATCGGGACAGCCAGGGTTCCCACATTTCCTGGTAGGAATTCTAGACAATCCGTCCGCATTGGTATGTTTCTTGCCCGCCCGGTGAAGTATCATACTCTGCTCCAAGCCATATTCTTGCATCGTGGCTAACCATCTAGCAAGCATATCCGTTGGATCTTTAAAATTCAGGAGCCACCTAAGGGAAGCGTGGTCAGTTCTTACGTAAAAATTACGATTGCCAAGGAGATAATGCCTGAACTTTTTCAAGTAGGACAGCACTGCCAATAGTTCACGTTTAGTAGCACAGTAATTTTTCTGCGGCTTGGTGAAGCTATTACTAGCGTATCCCAATACGACTTCTTTGCCGTCTTGCATCTGCGACAAAACTCCGGCCATTGCAAAGCCACTGGCATCAGTATCCAAGATGAAATAACCTTCCTTTCTAGGATACCCAAGAACTGGTGCTGAAGTTAATAAAGTCTTAGCTGTCTTAAAGGCTTCATCACACTTCTTGGTCCACACTATAGGTTTACTATAGCGTTTCTCAACCCCAGCATCCGTCACAATTTGTTGCAGAGGAGCTACAATTCCGCCAAAGTTCGGTTGAAACTCCCTATAATAGGAAGCAAACCCAAGGAATTGTCTTACTTCTTTAGCAGTCTTTGGGATAGGCCATTCCTGTACTTTAACTATCTTAGCCGGATCCGCCCGGATTCCAGCGGCAGAAACGATCCTACCCAAATACTTCACCTCTTTTCGGAAGAACTCGCATTTCTTAGGTTTGAGCTTCAGCCCATATTCCCTAATGCGTTCTAATACCAATTTCAGGTTGTCCGCACATTCTTGGACAGTCTTTCCAAAGACCACCACATCATCCAGGTATACTAAACAAGCTTTCCAACGCAATCCGTCCAACATACGGTCCATCATGCGCTGGAAAGTGGCAGGGGCGTTACACAGTCCAAAAGCCATAACTTTAAACTGGAACAGACCCACACTGGATAGAAAAGCAGTTTTGTGCTTACTTTCCTCATCCATTGCAACCTGCCAATATCCGGACTCTAAGTCTAAAGTGCAAAACCATTGGTTCCCACCCAAGGCTTCAACACATTCATCAATCCGGGGAAGAGGGAAACTATCCTTCTTAGTCACGGAATTCAGTTGGCGATAGTCCACACAAAATCTCTGGGTCCCATCTTTCTTAGCAACCATCACGATGGGAGCTCCCCACGGACTATTACTATGCTCTATTCTGCCTTCTTTATACATCTTCCAGATTTCCGCCTCTGCTCCATCCCGCCTGGCCACTGGCAACCTACGATAGGCTTGCTTTACAGGGATTGCATCCCCAGTGTCAATCACATGGCGGACCAAGTGAGTGCAACCAACTTTGGTGCCAGGTAAGGAAAAACAGTCTTGGTAATCATAGAGCAGTTTTCTAACTAACTCTTTTTCTTCTCTTTCAGACAGATGAGTTTCATTCACCAACTTCTCTAACGGATTTTCCGGACAAGGAGGGACAACTATATCAGGAACCAGCAGTTCATCATCCACAATAGGCGAGTCCATCACCTGTATGGAATTAATGATAGCCGTCCTAATCATTTCATTCTCTTCCTCGTCAGGTAGGGAAGCATCGGACACCAAAGTCACAATGCTAACTCTCCCTACTATCATGTCACAATTCAGTCTAACGGTAGAACCGGACGGATTGGAAAAAGCTACCACGGACAAATTAACGTTACCCGATACATATGTATTAAGGCTTCCCAAGGCAAAGTCTTTCAACAATCCCTGATCAGGCTCGAACATCAATCCACCTGATTTGTCAGAGCCTCTACCCAAATCTAACTTAGCAAGTGTCACGGACCGGGGTTGGAGGACCACAGGTTCTTTCAACCTGACTTCTCCCCCGTCCACGAACTCTCTCACTTCAACAGCTTGAACAGTGGATTGACTCAAACTTCTCTTCATGTGCTTCCATTGCTTACACATTACAGATACTGCTTGATTCTCAAGGAACAGCAATCCAGACCAGTCAAGATTACATTTGTGGACGTAATAAAAGTCCGCCCCAATCAGTCCATCTTCCGGGCCCTTCAAGCCGGAAACTACTAGACATGTAATCATGTATGTCCGATCTCCTATTTTCAAAGGACAAAGCGCGCTCCCATGAGTGGTTATAGGCAGCCCATTCCCCATTGCACACGCCATTTGGACCGGAACCAAAGGTGGTTTGGAAGAAAGAGAATCATAAAATCTCTTGGTAACCAGGCTAGTAGTAGCACCAGGGTCCACCAAGAAATCCCCATTCTCACTGTCTAACCCCACTGGGGCATACCATCTCTCACGGACAATCAAATTATCCGTGATCCTCAGCGTCTTTGGTTGCTGTACAGAAACTTTCTGTATCCGTGCCGACCTGTTGGGGTTCTGTCCAACCACAACGATCTGACCTTCAACAGCTTGGTACCCGTCTTGTCCCCATCTCACAAGAGAACCAGTATCCGGGCTGTCCGGGGAGCTATCCTCACCTGGACAGGTGTTCTTTTCCGGCAACGACCTAGGATCTCTTGCTTCCGGGAGCGCCCGACCTTGCGTCAAAGCTAACCCCTTACTAACAAGTGCCTGAGCAACACCCCCAGTTTCTATACTACTAGCCAAATTCGTCCGAGCTGTAGTACTGTGAAGCGGCGTCCCCACGACCCCCATATCGCTTCCTATAAGGGCCGTGCGGGGTTTTCCGGAGTCACGGAGGCGGGTACCTTCGTAGACTCGGCAACCCCTTTCAGAATCTTAATGGTCGGACAATCAGGAGAGATATGTCCTTCCACCCCACAGAAGTAGCATTTCTTGGGCCCCTCCTTTCTCCGTCCGGAGAATGTCCCAGAAAATGATTTCTTCCAGGGTTGTCCGTCCTTGCTGTCACCAGGCTTATTCTTCCTGAAATCCCTATAGGCTTGCAAGGCCTGACAGATGACTGTTGTCACGTCCTGTGTCTCCGAACCAGAGGAGGTAACGCCATCATCCAGGGTTTCAGACACCTGGGCCACAGCAGCACCGGACCTGCGGCGAGACCTTCTCTTCTTCACAGCCAAAGCGCGGTCCTGCACTGGTTCAGGAGCTGGCAGCGCGGCAAGTTTTTGGACTACCACACTGGATTCTGTGTCCATAAGGCATCCCTCATAAACTTCTGACCAATGAATGGCCTCCTGTAGGTCTACGGGTTCCTTCAGACGAGCCCAATTGGCCTGCTCACAGCTAGTCAACCCCTTCAGGTAAGTATGAAGAGCCATATTGACTATGGTACTATTCATCCTCTTACCGAAAGCGTACCTAGCTCTGCGGGCTACCTCGTTACCAAACTGCCGGACAGTCTGTCCGGGAGTCTGGCGACAAGCACGAAATTCAGCCTGTCTTTTTATACGAGAAACCTCGCCGAAATTCGCGTCCATGTGTTGAACGAATTCCTTCAGAGACAGACCTGCAGGCAGATCACCCATATCCGCCAACTGCCGCTTGCATCCCCACTGCAACTGAAGCAGGAACTCTTCCTCTGACCAGTTGCATGCAACTGCCATTACCCGCATCTCAGCCAGGTAAACACGCCAAGGGTCCTTTTGGTCCCACATCTTTATGACGGGCGGACGCATGGTGTATTTGCTCTTACCCGGACCTTGAGTATATTCAAACTCGCCAAAGTCCGAGTCGTCCGTTCCATCATAACTTAATCCCTGGACAAGGGATCGATCCTTCTTAGCGATCCGAGATCGCTCCCTGGCCTTCCGCGACTTATCGCTCTTGGTTTTCTTCTCTTTCTTCTTCCTAGGGACAGGAGTTTCCGAGTCAGAGGGCGAGTAAGAGGAAGAAGATGAACCGCTGGGATCCGACGGATCATCGGGAGAACCAGCCACAACCGGTATCTTTGGTTTGTAAACAGATCCTTTCACCTGACCCCTTTCGAAATCAGCGTCCGTACCAGTAGAGCTATCCTTTTTCTTTTTACTTGCACCGCTACCCTTCTTCCCTTCTCCCTCAGGAGTCTTCTCAGTTTGTGTACCTGTACTGGTAGACAAATCATTAGTATCCACAGCATCAGAATCACACGGTGTCTGAGTACTGAAACTCCTACTTGTTACAGAGAAGCTGCGCTGGGAACCTTTCTGAGCGGATTGAGGGGATGTTCCCTGACTTCCACTAAACGACCCACTAGCAGGGGATGAAGTTGACATGCCCGAACTCTTGTGATCCCGGAATGTCACCCTCTTCGTTGTATCCTCAGTCATGCCGACTGGAGCCCCAAAGAAGTCCATCCTAACCCTTCCTGACTCTAATCCAGCCTGTGGATCAGCAAAAGTAGAACACACAGGAGCAGCTCTACTGGTATTCACAGAAGATGCCCTGCCTGTTCTCGGAAGAGTAGTCCACATAGGGGACGCCATAAAGTCAGTCTGAGTTGAAGCTGACTGATCTTCAGAGACATTCTGGAGACGAGATTGATCGTCTACTCGAGAAATCTCACACTTCAATTTTTCATTTTCTACCTGCAATTTTTTGATAAATGCAGAATCCCTCTCCGTTACCACATCCAGTGTTTCCTGGATGTCCCGATTCTGGAACACGAGTTGTTTCACTTGTGCAACAAACTCGAGGTTCTTCCTTTTTTCTGCAGCTAAATCTCTCTGCAAACTCAACAACTGAAGACGAGTTGCTTTTAACAAGCTTTCTTCGTCTGACTCAACATCGCTCACCGGGGACCTGTAGTCCGTGAAGGCTGCACGATCCTCCCGGCTAGTCCTGTAATCTTCAGAATCAGAAGCCACATCAGACAGAATAACTCGAGCGAAATCTCGCTCAAATTTCATTTCTGCCAATGTAGACCCTGAGGCAAGCAGCCTGCCCGGCTGCACTGGTCGCTTAGCCGTCCGTCCAAAGTCCGGCGGGGATCCGCCGTCCGCTGCAGGAGCTGCTGCTGCCATTTTCTGCAAGAGAAACCAATCAAGTCAATAAAATCCACGGATTTCCTAATCCGGCCAGGCTTAGTCAAAGCGAACTGGTCAAGAGCTGGTCACGGCACCAATTGTGGTGATTCGCACTCTCGACAACGAAATAAACAAGTCAACAAGGCCAATTCCTCACACGTCTGTTTATTCCACACAGTCCGTCTCAACGGCCCCGAGTCCGGCTTATCCGGAGAGGGTAAGGGAATTCACATGCACTACTAAGAGGTAGCTACAGTTCCCTGCAATACTCATAAGAACATAGAGTAGTGAACAACTGGTGTAATGACATATTGAATAGGCATAAACAGATAGAGGAATACAACTGGAATAATAACATAAGGGTTGAGATAAGATATAAAGGGAAATAGAGAGATTTAAGAGTAACATTGTGTAAACACATAAGCCAGAGCGTAAGGCACCTCTAGTGTTACTAAAGAGAACCATTCCTTTATGGAAAGGACTCACGGAGGATCATAGAACTACTACAATAGTATGATACATTATAGTAACGGTAGTTTGTCCTGTTTATAATTTAATTTTTACACAGACTGGTTTGCAAGAATTATCGGTTCGAATCATAACATCATTTACTGCCAACACACTTCCGGTGTTTCACTTCCGTGAAGAAGCACATGTTGACGGGTGCTGCGATGTTTACCATTTTTGGATACTCTTACACCTGGAAATGTTATGAAAAAATGGCTGAAAACTGATCTACCTGGTTCAATAATGTGAGTGTTTATGTTCTCTGGGTCGTAGCCTCACGTAATCTAGACATAGTGTCATTTAGCTCTTGGGACAATCGATTTTTGGTTGTTTACGCAGGGATGGGTGGGGCGTACTCCTAGCTTTGGGCGGAGATTGTTCGTCAAGTCCGCCATGACAGAGAGTCACATTAATTAACTCGTCGTCTTCTTCTGTTTCAAAGTCCATTGCCTAAGGCAACATAGGTAATTTGGCGTATGCATGTAATTTGAAGTATGCTACATGTTCAAATCAAGAAGATTGATATATTAGAAATAATTAACAGAAAATTGTTAATATGTTTCAACACAAGGAGTTGTAACGAAGTTGTACAGGCTGTTTCTCATGTTTATTATCAAGATTTATACCTAAAAGGTGCTTCATATTGGTACATTTGGTATGGCACTTAGGCATTTGTGAATTTTAAAACATAAAAATCTGTTCAAATGCTCATATCTTATTCAAGATATTAAAGTGGATGAAATAAAGAAACATATACAAGCAACTGTTCTATTCAGGAATAACAAAAGGTGTGTTTTATTGTTAGAAACAATGCTTAGAAACAATGCTTAGAATGGATGATCTTTGCCTATGGCAACATAGGTAATTTGGCGTATGCATGTAATTTGACGTATGCTACATGTTTGAATCAAGACCAGTAACATATTGGAAATAATTAACAAAAAATTGATAAATAGTTTAAATACAACTATTTGTAATGAAGTATTACACAAAGTTTCTCATGTTTATTACCAATCTTTATACCTAAAAGGTGCTTCATATTAGTACATTTGGTATGGCACTTAGGCATTTGTGAATTTTAAAACATAAAAATCTGTTCAAATGCTCATATCTTATGCAAGATATTCAAGTGGATGAAATACAGAAACATATACGTAGCAACTGTTATATTCAGGAATAATAAAAGTTGTGATTTATTGTTTGAAATACTGCTTGGACTTGATGATCTTTGCCTATGGCAATATAGGTAATTTGATGTACGCATGTAATTTGATGTATGCAAGATAAATTTACACAAAATTGCTGAAAAAAATATATTTGATGATCGTTTTTTACAGATACAGCTTAGTGACTACCTATACTATCATTTATTACAGATAAACCAATTTAATACATTAAATTGGTGATATAAATTATGATAGATTTCACATCTGAGTCAGAACTGGCAGGAAATGGAAAAATATTTAGGTAAAATCTTGCTCTTAATGGCGATATAACATTGATATAAGTTTATTACACCTTGATTTAATTATCAAACTAATAAGATACAAATACAAGTGAATTAAATGACATTATAACGTTTTCTTCTTCTTGTGGCCACAAGCATGGGGAAGGATTAAGCACTCAAAGAGAGTAATTTAAAATAAATATTTTTCTTGATAAACAATACCTTGACCAAGTTTGACATAAAGCCATGTCTGTAATTCAAGGAGGGCCTATGATTTTGAATTATCATAAAATGTCCTAAAATGATGAAATATTAAAAAAATCATCTGGAATAGAGGTTCATAAAAAAAATGTGTTTTGAACACTATGGATAGATATTAAGAATGATATAGCTGGTAAATACTAAAAATATTTCATCTTTCTTGTATTTAGGCAAGGTGCATACGTCAAATTACCCATCATTAGCTTCCCTGGCTTTACAAAATTCCACAGCATTGAGATATAATACTTAACCTTACCAAATATGAAAATTATGTACCTTAATACATCAGTTGTCGACCCCCAAGAGAGAATTTCATGTAAAAACATTTTAATTTTTTACTATTTTTCAAGCCTATAGAGATCCAACTGGACCGGTTCGTGAGAATCGACCATGTATATTATATATATTCATACCATCAGGACATGGTGGACACGTTCAGAAAGGTGTAATTTCATGTATTCAACAAAGTCACCTGTCATTTTAGTGTTAGTTTTTAATTTATGAAATCCGGAGCACAGTTTCCTTGTCAACTTATATGGATCTATTTACACCAGTAGCAACATCCATGAGAAGATTCCTGTTGAAATTGGATTATTGTTGCCGCCTCAACTACTACAGGATCAGCTATACATTCTCGGATGGGGTAGAATTAGCCAATATGGGGTGATTGTTATAGTATAAAAGCCTTATTGGCATTGTCTTTGGTTGTACGGCCTATGTGAGGAGTAAAAATGGTTGTTTGGTTTTGAATAAAATTGATAGGTGGTAAAATTGATGTGGCCATTTGGACCGAGTCCTATGATGATATAGGGAATTGCCTGCTAGATTAAAATAAATGCGTTGGACCATTGTGGTCAGTCTCTGTTATATCACTGCCTATATTTTTGGGTATGTCTCCGTGGATACGGGGATGGTGCTTGAGACGATGACTTGTGTAGACCAATTATCAAGGTGTTGTTGATGGTGGTGCTATTTGTGTGTATGTATTGCTGGTAGGCAGCCGATCGCCACCCACCAAATTGTTGTATGTCTAGCTCGGTACAGCCCTCCATAAAGGCAGTGGTTGCAGTGGCCTTGCGGAGACTGTGTAGTGATAGGGACGTTGTATTGATGCCATTGGTATGGAGTTGTGCCTTCCATCTCTTGGCTACGTAGGATGCCATTATTGGCTGACGAGTGTCACTGAACATAAAGAATGAAGCTGGACTTGCTTCACTATGCATATGGATGCATCAGGACAGGCACTGAGCGTGATGGATTTCTTTTCATAGGCTGATTGCATGTTCTTTGCCCATTTTACTTGCACCACTATATATTTGTTGAATACCTTATATCTCCCCTAGTGCTGCACCCCAAGTTAGGGACTTTGCTCATTACCCACATTTTTAAAAAGAAACCTTGATAATTAAAATGTTTTCCTTGTTCAGAAGACTTAAGATAGATACTAGAAGTCAGAATCTTGTCTATGTTCCAAGTGATTATGATTTTTGTATCATTAAATTCGAATTTAGAACCTGAAAATGGAATATTTTCCTCCAAAGGTTCATAATTTAATCGTGCCATAGGCATTTTCCTGGTATTTTTTCAAGAATGAGAGACAATCATGCCTGCATATATGTCAAACTTTAATTTAAAGAAGAGAATTAATTAAAATTTTAAAATAGATTGACTCCACATATTGTATTTCTAAGTAGATTCAAAGAAAACAAAATTTATTTCCATAATTAGATAGAAAATATAGTTCTTTTCATTCATAGCTTTTGACCATACATATTGAAATCATTCAAGAGTTTTATCGCATTGGGATGTATGGTTAAATTGGGCCTGACTTTACCCTAAAATGTGTACTCCAGTTTATAGAAATGTAAATTATTTTGTGATACAGAAATTATAGTTGGTGACATAAGACAGCAAAGGCTTGTGCCCTTAAGTGAACCAGTGAAAAATGGTATTTGAGTGAAAAATATGGGCCTCTGTGTGATTCTAAAAAGTCTCATGTTAATCCTTACAATCCCAGATTTCACCTAAACGGCCATTTTTCAGTCAAAATTGGTCAAATTTGGGACATTTCGGCTTTCAATTCTTCGGCCTGCCATTTCCACCATTTTGATAGTACAAAGTTGACATATGTGCCAAAAATTGGCAAATTTAATTTTGTATGTGCAACACGGCCCCCAATGCTGCAGAACCATTTACCTAAGATAAATTGCCATGGAAACAGTTGAAAGTCAGGATTTTCATGACATTTCAGATTCGGTTACCATGGAAACAGCTGTTAATATGAAAAAGAATTCTTGCAATAGTGCATGTGACAGTTTCAAATACAGATAGCCCCGAATCTTCTCTTTTATTTGACATATCATTTATTATTGTATCATAAAAACTCATAAAGTTATCATGGATCATATGAAATAAGTCAAGGCAACTTTAAGTTTAAGTCCCTAACTTGGGGTGCACCACTACAGGGGATCGAAGGTGGTTGTGGTAGGACTGACAACCTCTTCTAGTTTAGAAACAATATAGTCAATTGCGTACATATATCGTGTTATTTCAATCAAGTTTTGTTCACTAGCATATATTAACCTCCTTTACATATTTATGTGACAAGTGTCTGCGACTCAGTTAATCTGCTGTCTGATTTTTAACCCTGGGTATATGCTTGTATGTTATATGTATGTCATGCACCGCTTGAACCATCCAAGCCATTCTGGCTGCCTCTAACATAATTTTGTTTCTTCCTTTACCAGTTGCGAAAACTGTGACGGCAGCCTCGTTATCACATAGAACTTTTATGTGCGTGCCTCTGTTGGCCAGTGTAATAGATGAATGCAGTGCTATGGCGACATTTGCAGCCTCTAACTCTGATATATTGTTGGAACCCTGTGATATTGGAAGGACATGTTTCCCATACATTCCTGATAAGCATGCATCCACAGTTATCGTGTGTGTAGAGGTACTCTGGGGAATCAGTGATACACCATTCCATGATTCGCAGAACATTTCGAACCACAGCAGATAAACTTTCATATCAGCGTTCACATTAGTATAATTACGGAGTGAGTCCAGCAACCGGGATATGAATAGGCGGGTGGACCTCACACACTTTCCGATATGTAAGTCACCACGGAACCCACCTAGAACATGGCCCAAAGCTCCTCGCTGCTGATGACTTTGAGCACTTCTCAGTGGTGAAGGGTGACGACGACCGGACTGGGGACCGTAGAAGCCCGGCTGAGGTTGACTTGGCATAGTCTGCTTGACCTCAGAAACCGGCGGTTTCATCAGACCCTCAAAATGGGCGCAGATGTCCAAGAGTTCATCCTCTGATTTCTTCACAGATTCCTCGGCCGCCTTCTTCACCTCTGTTTCCACGAGAGCTGTTTTCTGAACCAGTAGGTAAATCAGTTACCAGAGCTATTAACTCAGTTGCTGACTTCGATTTTAACTGCCTAGGTTTACGTGGATTGACTTGGGATACAGCACAACCCCATCTCTTGTGGGTAAGGCCACAGATCTTGCACTTTATAACCTCCCGCAGTGACATTAACTGTAATATTTTTGCTGGCAGTTCTAACGATTTCAAACAAAAGTTTTCCGTCTGTCTTCCTCACTGCCAAGTGCTTTTCTGTTCGTCTAGTCAAATTTGTCGCCTCTCAGTATGATCATCACATGATCCTCCGTACAAAGCGTTCACATGACCCCAACTTCCGGTCTTACGAAGCACAATGATCACTCGGTAATCTATATACATATTCTTTACATAATATCTCACCATCATGATAGCACTAATTAATGTAAGAGGCTAAAGAGATCGTCCAGAACGAGCTTTTAGTGGATCATGAATGATAGTTTGAATATAGAACTCAGTTGATTGTCAACTCTCTCAACAATTCTTGTGGTTTTTTTGGGGGTTAAATTGGAGTTTAAAACATGAAAACCAGAGTAATGAAGGAAGACAATAATAAACATGAGATTCAGCTAACTCCACAGGTTTTCAATTAATGTAATAAAAGCCGGGCCCCGAATATAAGCCGGGGCTTATACACGGGTATATACAGTATTCAGACTTTAATAGTCCTATTCTTATTGTAACAATTATGTACTCATAGTGTGTTAAGCTTATTGCCATAATATCCAATTCTCTACTGGATGCAATTCGCAATTGCATATTAGGAAATGAAATATCTAATATTTTGTTATGCTCAGGGCATTTGTCACTTGGGAGGAGAGAGTCAATAGGTCTGCCAGTGAAGAACACACATTGAGACAAAACCTCAATGAATACCAGGGCAAGCTGGCGATAGGTGAAAATGGACTGCCAGATCCATACACATTGTCAGATGGATGGGAAGGGGAGGACAACATGGAAGAATGGCCCAACATTTACTTTACTGATGTGGCGGATTATTTTCCTTGTGTTAATTAACATATTAATACATGATTAAATCATTTTTCTTTCTTTTTTTTTTAAAAAATAAGGCCATTTACATTTAATACAATCATAACAAATACGCATGTCGACTCTGCCGATGTCTTGTTGCATTGCCTTCTACTCTTATTTTAAGTTCATATTACACATTTACATTTTTTTTTTTTTTTTTACACGAATTTTATTCAGGTTGATATGAGTGACACTGGTTGTTGTTGTTGTTGGAACTTTTATTTGCTGAATTAAGATTTAACACTGTCGGTGGGAACTAAACTCCCTACATAGGGAGATTTTAAAGCCCTACCGTGATCGAATGTGATTAATAATGCAAAGAATACAATTCACCCAAGGTCGACGACACTTGGGCGGCTTTGCAGATGATGGAGTAATTTAAGTAGTCTAAGTTTTGATGCAAGAGACACCACCATAAACGTGGTGGAGAGTGAATACATTTGCTAAACATAGATAAATTTTTCAAAGCTCAGTTAAGGTGACTCAGTAGTGATTTTGATTATTGATGAATTTTTCTAAAATTTTTACCAATGATAGTTGACATGAAATAATCATTATTGAGAGAAAAAAAAACATAGGTCACCAGGCTAGTTTTCATGCTATGGCAGTATGGAGATAGAAATAATGAATCATATTTGAGTAATTTTACTACATTTGAGTGATTTATTAACATAATTCGTTTGAAATGGTTCTGACATGAATTCAGACATCAAATTTCACCCAGACATTCAACATATATATACTTATCATTAGATAATGTTTTTTTCCTCAGATCCTGAGTTAGCCCCCTGGAAGCCCCCTAGTGGCAGTATGGGGCACTAGCAAAATTGACTTTGGCTGATGAAAATCAGCGTTTTTAAAAAAAACTGTTTGATGAATATTTTTTAAATTTGAATTGAATGTAGATACTGTATTTACCAACTCATACACAACAAATCAGGATGGCTTTCCAGGCTAAATTTTTCTATATTACGACTTATTTATGAGAAAAATTGGGAAAAAAATTAAATTCCTGATTAATATTTGATTTGAACAAAAATGGCTTCATAAATCTTGATGAAATTCTATATGGATACAGCTATCATAGTTACTAACTCGCACACCAAAAATCAGCATGAATTTCCAGGCCAATTTTTTTGTGTTACAACTTAATTATGAGAAAATTGGCTAAAAATGAGAAAATTCTTAATAAATATTTGATTTATACACATATGGCTCCATAAATTTTAATGAAATTTAATATGGATGTATAGGGATCGTAGATACTAACTCCCACACCAAAAATCAGCATACATTTTCTATCTGAAATGTTTATATTAAGACTTAACATACATACTTCGTCTGCATAATGCTGATATTCCCTGCTATATGTGTTGAATACACATATATCAGTACTGAGCTATATGCATTGAATACACAAGATCAGTACTGAGTCACCTTAAGATGACAATACTGAGCCATGTTAGATGTACATATGAATTATAGGTACTAGGATAAGAAGGTTTGTAAAAGAGAACATACTTTGGTACGCGAAGTGGTAGTATTTACGCGTGTATAGATATTAAAAATCTATAAGGAGGGGGAGGAAAAGGTCGAGGCAGCTGGTACAGATAGAGGGTAAGTAAATAAAGGGTAAGAGTAGGAATCAATACACCTGAGGTTAATACACTCGAGGTTCCTTCAACTAGGAGGAAGTTTGTGAGTGTTTATTTAATAAAGATAATTTCGATCAATCCAAATAGCTGTGTCTCTAGCAAGTTTAGAAAATCTTTTTGGTGTGTCCCCAGGTACTTATAATCATTTACTTCCTCAAGAGTTTTGTTGCCTAAAAGCAAGTTGTGAGAAGAGAGAGAGGGCGTTTGAGTTGGTCTCTTTTTGGACTCCAGGGAAGGCCAGTTGAAAAAGGTCATTGATTTTGATTTGTCTTCATTAAGTGAAATCTTATTGTTGCGACACCAAAGCATGATATGATTGAGGTCAATTTGCAAATCACGTGAGACTGACTCAGTGTCTTTGCCAATTTTACATATAATGGTGTCGTCGGCAAAGAGTTGTAGATAGGAGTGTTTGGCGTGCAAGTGAAGGTCGTTAATATAAATCGAAAATAAAATGGGTCCTAGGGTCGTTCCTTGGGGAACTCCACATGTGACAAGTTGTTTGGAAGATATTTTATTGTTAACTGTTACATATTGTTGCCGCTCGTGGAGGTAATTATTGAACCATTTCAACTCATTACCCCTGACTCCGATGTTACTAAGCTTAGTCAATAAAATTTGATGGTCAACAGTATCAAAGGCCTTCCTGAAGTCCAAAAACACCGCTCTACAGGCCTGTTTGCTATTTATAGCATCGTACACTCGGTTTAGAAAAGATACAACAGCGTCGTTTGTTGAGAAACCTGGGCGAAAGCCAAATTGGCTAGTATATAAAATATTGTTATTCTCAAGATGGGCCATGAGTTTTTTTTGTATAACTTTTTCTAATACCTTTGCCGGGAGGCAGATACTCGTTATGGGACGATAGTTGCCGGGGTTTTTAGAGTTACCGGCTTTAAAAAGTGGTGATACCTTACCAAGCTTCCACTTCTCCGGAATGAGACCTGATATCATGGATACTTCAATTAGATATTTAAATTGGTCAATTAATGTAAGTAAGATCTTTTTCAGAAGGGGAGTTTTTAGATGGTTGAGTCCCGATGACTTAAACTGAGGAAGGGAACGGGTCAATTGACGTAAGTCATTTTTGGCTATTCCATTGAATTGGAAGATGGGGTAGGTTTTGTCCTGATGGTTATTAGCGGCGTAGGTGTTGGCTTCAAGTGGGGTTAAGGGGTTGATGTTATCTGCTAATTTTGAGCCAATTGAGGCAAAATAGCTGTTAAATGTATTAGGGACCTCGTTAGGGTCAATAGGACAATCGTTCTCCTCAAGGAGGATATGCTCAGAGCTAATTACTTTATCAGGACTGATTAGTGGTTTAATTTTTCCCCAGAATTTATGGGGGTTGTCCGTACACTGTAAAAGGGAGTTTTTGATAAAGTCATTTTTCAATGTTTTAGCCATTTTATTTACTCTTTTCCGGAGAAGCTTGGCTTGGTCGAATAGATCAGGTGATTTATATTTCTTGGCCATCTTAAAATATTTATCCCTTTGCTTCATAAGATTGAATATTTCACCATTAAGCCAATCACATCGGGATCGGACGTTTTTGAACTCCCTGACAGGACACATGCGATCAAGAATCCGGAAAATAAAAGCTTCCATGTACTCCCAACAGGTGTTGGGGTCGCGAGAAGTATAATATTCTGTCCAGTCATGGTCTTTGAGTATTTGTAGGTAGATGTCTTCGTCAAAATTGACGTAGCTCCTAGTTTCAAATGACGTCTTAGTATAGGGTTTTTTTACTTTTTTCCTTATGATGTAGGTGGGATTATGGTCTGATATATTTAGATTTAAGACTCCGGATTTATGAATGTGTTGTGAATTTGTGTATATATGATCGAGGACTGTGGCTGTGGAGGTGGTGGATCTGGTTGGTGATTTGATGAATTGGGTTAGTTGGAATAGTTGTGCCATCTTGTTTAATTCTTTGGCTGGTGCAGAATCATCGCCAAAGTTAATATTCAGGTCACCTAGCAGGAAAATTTCGTGGTTAGATGGTAGCTTGCTTAGAATATCTTTCATAGAGTCGATAGCTTCAAAGTAACGGCCACTTGGTGGTCTGTAGGCATTAAGGATAACTTTAGTTTTGTGGTTGGCTTCTTCAAGGAAAAGGATTTGAATTTCAAGATTTTGGTTGCTGATATTTAGGTTTTTGAATTTATCACAATCAATAGTAATATTGTCCTTAGCATAGGCTGCCAATCCACCTCCACGGGCTTTGCCACTTGCCCTGTCCAAACGAAATAGCTTGTAGTTATTTATATTTAGCTGAGTGGATAGTGTCCTGTCAGAGAGCCAAGTCTCCCCTAGCAATAGTATGTCCACCCCAGACTTGAGCAACAGCGCCTCGACCTCCTCAAAGTTCCTAGATAAGCTGCGTATGTTAAGATTTAAAATTTTAAAACCTTTGGTATGTGCCAAAGTTTGTACATCATCTTGTGTTTGGTCATCATTTGGCATGATACCAATTCACAGAGATGTGAAAAAGAGAGAAAAATGCGGGAAAAAGGATAAATATAAAGGAGTTTTTAGCTCCTGATTGAGACTGAGTCACGCTAGTATAGGTAAATACAATGATTTCAAAGTTGATATATGGTAAATAGTGCGTGAATTGATCTTTAATAACAATAAATCAATTGAATATGGATATTGTCGATCGAACAAGAAAGTGAGAGTGGAAACAAAGCTATGCAATATAAGCACACAAAAAGGAACACAAGTAAGGAACGGTAACATAGGAGATAAGTGATAAATGATAACTCGTCATTTAGAGTAATGGAACACTTGTGATAAATGGGATAGAAGTTTAGGCCAGTATAACAGCACAGGGTTGAACGTTGGATGAACGTGGTATTAGGCATGTATATTAATAACACACACCTAGACATACAGTTAGACATACAGTTGAAAATAAGGCATGTATTGTAACTAGTGTTGGAAACGTGTCAGATCGATTACTACTATAAGTATAGAGCTTTAGCAAAGATACAAAGATGTTACTTTTAAGTACCAAAAACCTGGTCACAACTTAATGCGGCTCGGGTAAACCCGGTATTCCACCGCACCCTGATATATTATTAAATATTTTCATCTGTAATACATGTGTGATCAAGTTGTCAAATAAGGTTTCTTTACAATACATTTGAAATGTTCCGTTTTAGTGGGGGGGGGAGGAATAATGAAATGGTAATGAGTGAGAGGGGGGGGGGGAGGGGTGTTGTGTAATAAAGTACAGTATCGGTAATTTAAAGTAGATTTTTGGGTTACATAGCATAGTTTGATCGGGGTTATACATGTGTCGTTATCATCGTTATTCCATTTCAGTTAACAGTTTAGTTTTCAGTTTGTATTTGAAGTGTAGATCAGAATCAATTAACTTATATTCTGGCAGTAAGTTATTCCACCATTGGATGCCAGTATAGCAAAATGATTGTTGGAACAGCGTAGACACTGGTCTTGGTAAATTAAAGTTTAGATTCCTTTGTTCTCTAAAATTATAATTTTCGTCTGGTAACCTCTTTTCAATCCAATTTACTCTTGGCGAGTGTAATTGCTTGTAGTAAAACTTTAGGGTGTTAAAATATATACGTTTTTGTACCGGGATCGTTTTTGACTATATGTAAATCCATTATATCATGTCTCTTGGGTTTTTTTAAGGCGAATCTTAATGCCTTATTTTGGAATATTTGTAACTTATTCAGGGTTACTTGACCTGCATTTAGATAACACATGTTACCATACTCTAAATAACTTAAGACCATAGATTTGACTATCATTATTCGCGTACATACGTCAAGAGTGTGTCTGTTCACATATATATTGTATAAACGAACATTGGCTTTATTGATTGTGGCAGTGGCCATTTCAGAGAATTTCATTTTCGAGTCCAGTGTTACTCCTAAATAGGTGAAAGAGTCCACCCAGTCAAGTTGTACATTAGATATGCTTATCTGTGACATAGGATGGGGGTTGGTACCCCTTATATTTGGTCTGATACACATGGCTTTGGTTTTTGGTAAACTTAGCGCAAGTTTATTTTGAGTACTCCATTGGGCTATGAGATCAGTATCTCGTTGACTTTCTGCTATTAGAAGACCTTCTATGTATGCACTATTGATAAGGACAATGTCGTCAGCAAATAAAAGTATGTTGCCTGTAAGATTTAAATGTGTAATATCATTTATAAATATATTAAATAAAATTGGACCCAATATCGACCCTTGGGGAACGCCGTGTTTAATTGGCAGGTAACCTGAGTATTTGTTATCAACTTTCACTTTCTGTTTTCGGTCACTTAAATAGTTTTTTGTCCAGTTCTGGAACCAATAGGGGAATTGGTATGTTTTCAATTTTGTTAGTAGTAAATCATGGTCTATGGTGTCAAAAGCTTTTTGATAGTCGAAGAATATAAGGCTGCTAATTTTTCCGGAATTCATATTGTTCATTACCTTGTATAATAGCAAGTTGATTGTTTCTATAGTAGATGAATTTTTCCGAAATCCCCCTTGTAGGGGGCTTAAAATTTCATGTGTATCTAGGAATAATTGGATTTGAGAATTAATATGTTTTTCTAAAATTTTTGTTGCAACATGTGTTAGTGAAATTGGTCTTAGGTTTGCGACTGAGGTCGGGTTGCCTTTCTTTGGAATAGGAACTACAGTGGCCTTTTTCCAGGTTTTAGGAACAATTCCTTTGGATACTGACTTGTTCAATAGATTGACCATCTGCGTTTTTAATGCAGTGAATAATAGGCGATACATATACATAGTAATCTCATCACATCCAGATGACTTCGATACCTCCAGTTTCTGGATTATGTCCATAAAGGACTCATTGTTGAGTAAGGTATATGGAGAGTTATTATCTCCAATCTTCTCAGGTAGTCTCATTGGTGTTTTATCATTTGGGAGTGAGTTCGATATGTTAGTACCAATATTTGCAAAATATTTGTTAATAATAGGTGGAACCTTGTCGGCATATTCCATTACAGAAGTATCTGGATTTAATATTTTGTTTATAGTTTTGTGAGCATTCTTAAAGGGTAAGTAATTGTTTAAAATCTGCCAAAATTTTTTGTAGTCGTATTGGTATCTTTCTAGTTGTTGTTTTATGAAATTGCTTTTTGCAGTTCTTACTGCTATATTAGCTAAGTTCCTAAAATGTACTGCCCTTATACGAAATTCAATGTGTTTGGTTCTTTTGAATTTCCTGAAAAATTTGTCTCTGTTGTACGCTAAGTGTTCATCAGTGTACCAGGGTGGTTTAACCTTTTTAGCCTTGTATTTCTTTTTGGGGCATAGTTTGTTTGTAATGTCCAGCATTCTATCATATAGTATTTGCCATGCTTGATTGGGGTCGTTGGTGTTATAGAAATCGTCCAAGTTGTCTATTTTGTCAATTTCAGTATTGACTATCATCTGATTAACGTTAGCATAGTAGCGCGCTTTAAAGTTACATTTTTCATATTTTTGTCTTTCTTTCTTCTTAACATAGAATATAATATAGTGGTCACTTAAGTTGTATTCGATAACCCCACAATTTTTAACATATGTGACATTGGTCAGTATATGGTCAATTGTGGTATAGTTCCCATTCAGCCCTAATCTTGTTGGTTTGTCAATTAGGAGTCGCATGTATTTATCATTAGCTAGAGATGTTAATTCTTTTTTCTGGTTATTATTTATATCATTGGCTGTATCTAAATTTAAATCGCCCATTATGGTTATTTCAGCATAAGGGTACAATTCCTTGACATTATCTACTATATTACCTAATTTATCAACAAAGTCGCTAGCACTAGAAGACGGAGGTCTGTATGTGTTCAAGAGGAATAATTTCTTATTGTTCAAATAATTGATACGTATGACCTGTACTTCAATTAGGGCAGTGGAGCAGGACATATCTCCAATGATTTCATAGTCGAGCGAGCCATTTATAAATGCACAAAGGCCTCCACCTACTTTTTCATTTCTGTCAAGTCGTTCTAGATTGTAGCCTTCTAAACATAGGTTATTACTTGAGATCATCGAGTGGAGTGGAGCATATACAATTTAACTAGCATTCTACCGATTCTTCTTCAACACAACAAATTAATTCGAAATCAAGAGCATCATTTTTCTTCTCCATGTCTTTACATATTATTAAACAATACAATTCGTCTATTCATCTTGCTTCTATATATATTAACTCATCATGGCTTTGCTGTATTCTTTTCTCCACAACTATCGCCTGAGCCCTAATAAGGGCATTTCATTACATTAAAAACATGTGGGACCGATAAAACACAATTCATATTTCTATCTTGTCAATACCTTCCTCAACCTTTGACCAATAGTGTTTAATCAGTTTTGCAGCAAATTCTTCTTTATCATTGCAATTTCTGATATCGTCGGGTAAACAATTCCACAACTTGGGTCCCTTATAGTATGCACTTTTTCGCATCCTCTCACTCTTGGGAATGAAGGTATTAATTTTTGTGCCCATATTTTCACGCAGGTTTAGAAGCTCATTGTTGTTACAATATTTGTCTTTCCCGATGGGCACTGAGTGCAATTCAGTGTGATAGCAATGCAATCATTTTGTGATTGACCGCAAATTAGTATAGTGTGATACTTATAGCCTTGAATTGCAGTGAAATGGACATACCATTAGCAACCATTATGTGAAATCCATTGCGTCTATTTCCTCCAATGTTTTTGGTGGTATCACACTTGTGTTGGATCAAGTTCTCATTCATATTCATTTATGTTTGTATTAAACATGTGTCACTCAACCAATTGCATCTGTGAATACATGTTTTCTTCAAAAGTAAAAAATATTGGTGTGATATCAATTGCGCATATAATCCCGACGGGCAAATGGGCGCGTTTCTACGCGATTTTTAATGCGCAATCATTTCGCCAGAGTTCTGTGATGAGAGTGGACGCTTTTTGCGCAATAATTATTGCGCTATGATTGCGAGATAGTCACGCTAAGGGTATAACGCAATATAAGTGCAAAAATCAGCAATTTCTCATGGCATTTTAAGTGGGATATTAGAGCATGAATTATGCGCAATTCTCAACTTATTTTCTTACTTTTATTTGGCAAATAATATCATTCGGAATAACTCATAATTAATTCTTCATGGTAATACATGAATATTTCATCATTATTTCCATCCTGTTAGGCTCCGCATTACTGGGAAGGGTTATTCCAGTTCTACTTTAAAACAGGGTGGCCCAGCCTACTTGAGCTAATGAAGTATACAATGATGGGGGGTATTTTGAACAAAACCTTTTTCCACATCAAATTACTAAATTAAATAAATAAACTATTGAGGTATGTCACTTTTAAAATACCTATGTACATGATGTGGAATATCTATAGTGGTATAAATGCCACAAAAGTGTATTAGCTGCATTTCATTGTAAAAGAAATTGTAAATGCACCCCAGTTACCAGTTGCGCCCTCTGCTGACAATGAAATAATGAGCATTTAGACGCAATTTTTAATGCGCATTATATGCGCAATTTAGATCACACCCATATTACGGGACTCATTATATTTGTTTACACAAACGTTATTCGGGAAATAAAACATGGCATATACCACATGTTGCTGAGTTTGCATTCTAAATATCAAACGTCAAAATGTATCAATGTATAATGATTTTACATGAATGGGCCCATTACGTGAATGGGCCTATTCCCATTATTTTGAACATATATGGGCGATTCTCATGAAGCGTCAACCAATGCTCTATTTACATGTAGAAACAAAATATCAAAGTCTAAATGCGCCGACTTAAAAACAATCTATACTTCCAACACGTTCTCCGAATACATTTCCAATAAGGAAGATTTTAAAAGCTTGCAATTGCTTTTAGATTGTCATCAAGTTTGTTCCAATCCGCCCTACCTTCATATACAATTGACCGTCTATACCGTTCAGTACGAGGCAAAGTTAATTCCAAATTTGCGCAATACTCTTTCTCTATTCACAGCTAGTTCTTCTTCCCTATACTTATGCATTAAACTCAGTTTCACTGCCTTCTGATCTAGATCTAATGTTAAAAGGTTAGACTCTCTTATTTTCGTCCCATTTTCGTACATTAAGTTACTGACTAATAATGATTCAAATTTAAAATTTCCCAAGGATTTGTGACTCATTTTCCTATAACACAGAATTCTGTCGACGTTTCATGAGAAGTGCCCATATTAGTTTGAATGGATTCAGAAAGAAACATTCCTTTACAGAAAGTCCCTGATATAAGATATAGATTAATGTGAGCTAAAACTATAGTAAGTAACAGAGTAATTTAATTTCATATGAAAAAAACAGGCTGGGAATTATAAAGATAGGTAGACAGATAGACAATCGCTTTTGATCACCTATTAGGCCTTACCAGTGTCACGAACTAGCTGGTGTGTTTTGCGTAAGACATTATATAATACCTAGTGTTTTGAAGAATGGTAGAGGTATTTGGGTAGTCGTGTATTATATATATTTCTCAATGTTTATGATGTGGTAATCGTATTGTGTAAGCACGACAAGTCTCATGAGTTTATTTTGTAATAGTATACCATAATATCACCAGCTTATCTGTTTAACTTCTGCAATTGGCAACACATGAAATGTAGCAGTCAGGTCTGTTATGAGTTATGCGTCTTTTGAATATGAATATGAACTAATTGTTTGTAATGTAATGTGGCCAATACAAATATTTTTTTTAAATAAAAGGAGGAATTAAATCAGTGAGTAAATCAAGTATTTTTTTTAGTAATATGAAGCTAGGCTTACATCATTTAGCTTCGTGTGTAGGGGTTTCTTGTGAGAATGAGTGTCAGAGAATGGAGTGTCAGATCCGCGAAAGTAAGTGTGAATGCTTGGTGAGTGAGCAGTGTCAGGTATGCATTATGATGAGTATTTAGACGCGATTTTGAATGCGCATTATATGCGCAATTGAGATCACACCCATGTTATTGACTTTTGAAGAAAACATGTATTCTCAGATACAAGTAGTTGAGTAACATATGTTTAATACAAACATAAATGAATATGAATGAGAACTTGATCCAACACAAATGTGAGACCACCAACAACATCGGTGGAAATAGACGCAATGGATTTCACATAATGGTTGCTAATGGTATGTCCATTTCACTGTGATTCATAGCCATAAGTATCACACTGCACTAGTTAACAGTCAATCACAAAATGATCGCATTGCTATCACACTCAATTGCACTCAGTGCCCGTCGGGATGCGCATTCAAAATCGCATCTAAATACCCAGTAAATGCACATGTTGCATGTAATTAAATTATTTTAATACAGGGTAAACATCCTAAAGATAGATGTCCATGTTCGTATTACTCGTTTTTCTGTGACACATCACATATTCTGTGCACCTATTTCCTCTCTATATCTTTCTCCCCCACCTCTACCTCTCTTTCTCTCTCACTGGGCCTGTCTCTATTCCCTCCCTCCTCTTTCCTGTTCTGCCCATCTCTGGTCTCTCTACCCCTTCTCTTCCCTCTCTACCCCTTCTCTTCCCAGTTCTGCCTAGCCCTTCTTCTGTCTCTAAATTCCTTGTATAATTGAATTTGATTGATTTTCTTTATATTTCTTTATTCAGGAAACATTGATATTTTATAGTAGGTAGACGTGGCAGTATTCACCTTAACCTGTACGACCGTTGAATGCCTCTTGGTGGGTTTGGACCAGTATTTATATGTGTCCAGATTCCCGCCAAATGTTGAAATCCTTTGTCCAGTCTGTGATCCAAGTTTTGGTCACTGGTCTATTTCTGTCTGCTCTGGGAGTGTTTTTCCCACCTCTGTGGAGGTAAGGCTAGACTTGCATAGGTCTCATTCCTAGTTTAGGTGAGACTTAGGGGGAGTTGAAAGAAAGGGGGGTGTGTGTTGGAGGGATTCATATGGTTTGTATATAGGAGGGGGGAAGGGGGGAGGGGGGGCTTGGGGGTGAACAAGACTTTTGTAGTCTTATTTGGGAGGAGGAAAAAGATTTTTTCTCTCTCTCCTATTTTGAAATAGATTTTATTCAAACGGTTTCGGCTGTTGGGCCTCATCAGGTACTTTGTTTAGGTGTTAACTCTTTTCCCTTTTTCCACTATTTAAGTGTGGTTATAGGGCGGTCCTTAGAAAAATTTTTTTTTATTTTTATTTTTTATTTTTTATAGTGTGTTTTTTTGGATTTACATTCCTGAGTTATATAAATCAATTATATATCAGGGGCATTCGAAAAAAGAGTACAGGTCTTAGTGAGAGTCAGTCCCCTTTTGGTTATTTTATAAGTGGTAAACCCTTTTCACCTTAATGATTTTATTCATTTGGGGAGAAAAAAATTTTTGACGTGGCTTTAGTTTGAGAGGGGTATGTACTGACTCATCCGAATTCTGAATCTTTTACATTCATTCCATATGGTTGGTACGTTTGTAGTCTATGTATCCAGTTGTGTTCAATTAGGGTTCTGAGTTCCTTCGCCCTTTTGCACTCTGGGTGTTTGTATATAAAGTCTATTACTTGTATTTCGAAGTCTTCTAGACCTGAGTGGTCGTGTTTGTTGAAGTGCTTCGCTACCACTGATTTTGGCCTGTTGTGTTTTATGTCCGCCATATGTTCGCTCGTTCGTTTCCATAGGGTGCGTTTCGTTTGCCCTATGTAGAGTTTGTTGCATTTCTTGCATGAGATGCAGTATATTAGGTTTGAGCTGCCCCAGTTGACGTTTGTTTTTACGTCGGTTTTTCGTCGGTTCGCATTTTTTATGGGGTTGCTTTTGTTTAGTTTGGGGCACACTTTGCATTTTTTATGCTCGCATTTGTTTTTTGTTTTTTCTTTCTTTTCTGTGACCTTTTCGGGGTGGTAGTCCAGTTTTGCCCAAATAAGGTGTTCCCTTAGGTTCTTTGGTCTTTTGTATCCACATACCAGGTTCTTGGTTTGTAGGCTTTGGGTTTGTTTAGATTTGCCTAGTATGGGCCAGTGTTTTCTAAGTATGGTCTGGGTTTTGTTGTATGTTGGTCTGAACATACTAATGTGAAATATGTTGTTATTGTCTTTCTCTTCTTTCTGTTCCTTTCCTTCTTCCCTGTCTTTCATGGCTTTGTTGAGAGCCGTTTTTATGAGGTTTTCTGGGTACCCTCTTCTTTTGAAGTGTTTTTCTTTTTCTTCGCTATTTTTGATGAAGTCGTCTTTTTTTGTGCATATTTTGTTTATGCGTGTGAACTGACTATACGGTAGGCTTTTCTTGCACTGTGGTGGGTGGGCCGATGTATAGTGTAGGTAGTTGTTCTTGTCTGTAGGTTTCGTGTACAGTGTTGTGTACAGTTTACCGTTGTGGTCTTTTCTAACCGTTGTGTCTAGGAAGTTTACTTCTTCCTTTGAGTATTCTGAAGTGAATTTTATCGAGTGGTGGAATTTATTTATGTCTTCTATAAATTCTTTTAGTTTTTCTTCCCCATGGGTCCAGATGAAGAAAATGTCATCTAGGTATCTTTTCCAGACTGTGGGTTTAAGTGGTGTTTGGTTTAGCATTCTTTCTTCTAGGTTTCTCATAAACAGGTTTGCATATGAGGGTGCTAAAGCTGTTCCCATGGCTGTTCCTCCTATCTGTAGGAAGTTTTGGCCGTTGTATTGAAAGTTGTTTAGGTATAATACTTTCTTTAGTAGTTCACAGATTGTGGTATTGCTTGGTTTTACTAGTGTTTTTCTTTTTTCGTTTAGCATTTTTTCTATTACGCTAATACCTTCTTGGTTCGGTATGTTGGTATATAGTGCGCTGACATCTAGTGTTCCTAGGATATCTGTGGTTTTGACGTTTTGTGTTTCTTGTATGATTTGTATGAAATCACCTGTGTCTTTTATGTACGAACTTCCGTCTACAACCATCGGTTTCAGGAAGATGTCTACATAGTTGGATATTTTTTCCGTAGGGCCACTGTTGGCTGACACGATGGGTCTGCCTGGTGGGGGTATTTTCCCTTTGTGGATTTTTGGGAGAAAATATATTTGGGGTGTTTTACAGTCTTTGTTTTTTAGGATGTTTGTGACATCCTTTGTAAGTTCACCTTCTTCTAGTTTTGTTTCTATATACTGATTTATTTCTTGGCTGTATTTTTCCGTTGGATTTGAGTCCAGTATTTTGTAGTACTTTGGTTCAGAGAGATCTTGTTTGCATTGCTCTACATATTTATGTGTGTCTTGTACTACTATGGCTCCCCCTTTGTCTGCCTTTTGAATATAGAGTTCTTTATCCTTTGACAAGTTTTTTAAGGCTTGTTTTTCGTTTAAAGTGAGATTATGTCTCGTAATTGGTTTGATTTTAGTTTTTGCGATTTCTGAATCGCAGGTTTCTATGAAAAATTCGAGGTGTGGGGGGCCCTGTGGTGCTTTTCTAGTGTTTTTCTCTTTGAATTTTTTCTTGAATTTTGATAGTTCTGGGTCTATCTCTTTTTTCTCTTTTTTCTCCTCTTGTTTCGGGTCTTTGCTTTGGTCAATTTTTTCAAAGAAACAGTGAAATCGCATTTTCCTAAATAGGTCTTCAGTCTCTCTAGCAACCTGGGAGATATCAGTATTGTTAGTAGTAGGGCAAAATTTCAGACCTTTTGTAAGTAAATTGGTTTCATGTTTGTTAAGTTTTCTACTTGAGAGATTTATTATATCGCCTTTTTGTAGGACTTTCGGTTGGGGTGTGTTGCCTTTTTCTAGGACTTTCGATTTTTTTGATGATTTTTTAGGGACCGATTGCTTTTCGGGTAAGACACAAGAATACGAGTAGTTTGTATCAATTTTATTTGCCGAGGTATTAAGCATTGAATTAGAGTATTGGACTTTTATACTTGAAACCTTTTCAATTGTCTCTTTATTTGCATTTGTCACTGGGACTTTTTCAGTACTCTGAGAGTTATAGAAACTGTTCTGTTCATATTCAGGTGTTCTTAGTATCTCGGGGACGTGTTTCTCTGGTAGGGGTGGAATTGATAGTGAGGATCGTATCCTCTGGCCGCTTTGCTCCCCCTGGAGTTTCCTCTGGAGTTTCCCCTGGTAGGGCCTCGCGTGTTGCCACCTCTTGGTCGGCGGGGGTTGCCACGCCCCCTTCCCTGAAAATCCTGTGGGGTCATGGTAGAGAGGGGGTCAATAATATCTGACTTAGAAGGGAGCTGCGCCTGGATTTTTCTTCGCCGCTCCTCAAGTTGGCGGTGTTCTTGGTGTGTAAATTTGTCCGCTGTAATCTTCCAGCCCACGTTGGCTTGGTCAATCAATTGATCGGAGAGGGCGACGCCCTTTGATCTTTCGGTGACGATTGTCGCAGTCGCCTTTAGTGCCACCGACACACTTGCGTTGTCTGTTGCTGCTTTGTGTAGATGGCGTGCGGCTAGACTCATTTCGTCTTTTGCATTGTTGCGTCGCATGTTAAGTAGTTCTTCCTGGAAGGCTTCAATTTTCATGAGGTATCCAGGTGTTCTTTCTAGGCACAGGGCCCATGGTTCAATCACGTCATACTCAATGGCCTTTTCCAGGTACGTTGCCCTTAGCTCAAGTTTAATGGCTTCTGAGTTCGCGTTGCGAGCCTGTGACCAGGTGCTCCTCGCCTCGATGGGGAGCTGCTGGTATTCATCCTGTCTCTGAAAAGATAAGGAAGGTGTATGAGGTATGGTATCTATGTTTTTCATAATCATTTCTCTTAACCTTTTTTCCGTTTCGTTTTCCTGGGTTTTTAAGGAGAGATTCTCTTCCTCGTTCGCCAGGAAAACAAGATTATCGAGTGTTTTATTGAAGGTTCTATCCGATGTAGAATCCTCTATGTTCTCACGATAGCTTACGTCACCGGTGGTGCCATCTTTAGTCGTGGCCACATAGGTGGTTTTATTCGTTTTTTTGCTTGGTGTAGATGTGAGAAAATTTAGATCTAGTTCTCCGACTTGGGAGAAGTTTGAATTAGAGGTTATTTCTAATACGTTTTCGAACGGCAGTCTGTCATTGACAGGCGTGCTCTCGGTTCTCGAGGTGCGGCTCTCGAGTTTTCCGTCTGCTCGAAGGTTTTTGACGCTGGTGGCGCCATCTTTGGTGGTCGCCGTGAGTTCAGTTTGTTTTCGTTTCTTACTCGGTGTGGGTTCTAGCCCATTTAGATTTGATTCTTGAGAAGGAGAATCATTAGAATTAGCTTTTATTTTAGATATATATTCATTTGAGCGAGTATCATTGAGGTTTTCTCTTCGGATCTCTGTGTCAGAGTCGGATTCAGACGAGTGTACCCGTTGTTCCGCTGATCGTAGGCGTTTTTTGCCTTTTTTCTGGTCGGATTCGCTTCCGGCCCGTTTGGCTGGTTTGGATGTACGTAGTATCCAGTCGGAAATTCGAGCGATATGGCGTTTAGGCGAGGAATTGTATTTTATACTTACATTTCCTTCATGGGACGGGTTTCCTACAGTCCAGTTAAACCTGGGTTTAGGAGTTATCGGTAGTGGCTGCTCTCCTTTCTCTCGGGAGTCAGAGCCAGATTCAGGGCCATGGCTGGAGCCGGAGCCGGTAGCTGACTTGTTGTTTGGATCGACCTCCATGGATTGTTTCAACAACGCAGCTGCGTCCCTCTCTTGCTCGTGTGTATTCATATCGAGGTAAGTGGTTTGATCTTTCCTTATTCTGAAAAGATATATCAGTGGTATGTGTATAGTATTTGTTCAATAGAAAAGAAAATACATCTCGGTTCCATGGAATCTGCGAGAGTATAAAAAACTAGAAATGTCTCAGGTTGAGATCTATTTGCTAGGCTTTTTAAGACAGTAGTCTTATTGAAGTAGTAGAATCGAATCCGAAATCGAAGTAGGTATAGTAGGTAGACGTGGCAGTATTCACCTTAACCTGTACGACCGTTGAATGCCTCTTGGTGGGTTTGGACCAGTATTTATATGTGTCCAGATTCCCGCCGAATGTTGAAATCCTTTGTCCAGTCTGTGATCCAAGTTTTGGTCACTGGTCTATTTCTGTCTGCTCTGGGAGTGTTTTTCCCACCTCTGTGGAGGTAAGGCTAGACTTGCATAGGTCTCATTCCTAGTTTAGGTGAGACTTAGGGGGAGTTGAAAGAAAGGGGGGTGTGTGTTGGAGGGATTTATATGGTTTGTATATAGGAGGGGGGAGGGGGGGCTTGGGGGTGAACAAGACTTTTGTAGTCTTATTTGGGAGGAGGAAAAAGATTTTTTCTCTCTCCCCTATTTTGAAATAGATTTTATTCAAACGGTTTCGGCTGTTGGGCCTCATCAGGTACTTTGTTTAGGTGTTAACTCTTTTCCCTTTTTCCACTATTTAAGTGTGGTTATAGGGCGGTCCTTAGAAAAAATTTTTTTTATTTTTATTTTTTATTTTTTATAGTGTGTTTTTTTGGATTTACATTCCTGAGTTATATAAATCAATTATATATCAGGGGCATTCGAAAAAAGAGTACAGGTCTTAGTGAGAGTCAGTCCCCTTTTGGTTATTTTATAAGTGGTAAACCCTTTTCACCTTAATGATTTTATTCATTTGGGGAGAAAAAAATTTTTTTCTCCCCAAATGAATAAAATCATTAAGGTGAAAAGGGTTTACCACTTATAAAACATTGATATTTTGTTAATGAAAACGATATTCTCTGTAAATCCTGATTATTACAAACGGGAATTATTATATATCTTGCCATTAAAGTATACAAGACAATGAAGCCACAACAAGACGCAATACCTGGCACTAGCTTGGCACTGCTCACTCACCTAGCATTCACACTCCACTCTCTGACACTCACACTCAGTCTCTGACACTGAGTCATAGAAACCCCTACACACAACGAAACAATGTAATGGACGGGGATACATCTTTTTGTTTGGTCTCAGAGCCTAATCTATACATAGAAAACAATTCTATTATATATAATTACATGTTCGAAATAATGGGAATAGCCCATTACCCTTAGCCAATAGCCCTCATTATGCGACTTGTCCTCACTAGGTGGCGGCACTGTTTTCACCAGGTACTGTTTTCACCAGGTAGCGCAACTGGGAACTGGGGTGCATTTACAAATTCTTTTACAATAAAAGTGCTGCTAATACACTTGTATGGCATTTATACCATCACAGATATTCTGTATCATGGACATAGAAATGATATAATTGATGTACAACTATATTTTATGTCTGTTATATACCTGTTTAATATTGAAAAATGCTGTGATCAAAACACCCTAATGAGTGTACATATAGATTGTCCCTAGTGGCTTGGGCAGGTCAGAACAAGCAAACAACTGGAACACCACAGATGGAAGGGTACTATGCTTCAGGCTCACATCGAGGATGGTAGAGTTGAAGAAAATGAAATGATGCATATAAAGAGAGGGCAACCACATGCCCTAAACTCTCTTTGAAATTTTGAGGGAATAACATTGTCCTTCAAACCTTTCTGTGAGAAAAAATATACTGCCACTCCCTGGCCAGGAAAATTATCTAAAATCAAATTTAAAATTATTTATTTCAGGTGCTATTGACACAAGGATTTGGTTTTATATAAATATCCCACTCAAAATGCCAGAAGAATTTGCTAATTTTTGCATTTATATTGCGTTATACCCTTAACGCGACCATAACCCAATCATTGCGCAATAATTATTGCGTGAAAAGCGTCCACTCTCATCACAGAACTATGGCGAGTTGATTGCGCATTAAAAATCGCGTAGAATCGCGTTCATTTGCGTTCATTTGCCCGTCAGGTTTAGGTTAAACAACAGTTTCCATAATGCAACCTCCCTCCGCATAGCAAGAGGCAATATTCCACCTTTGACGAACAATTCTCTTCTATTTAGGGTTCACCAAAAGACATGCGAAGTGCTCTAAGCATTACTTTTTGTAGCTTATTCTGAGCTTTTTTTGAACTAGACATTATGCAGGGGCCAGCATAATCCAGGATTGGAAGAGTATATGTTTTGCACAGCAACCAGCATATCTTTTCGTTCGTATACCTTCTCCTTTTACCAATTCCTGCGAGCGAGCCACAGGCTTTGCTATCAAATTTGGGCTTGTAAAACAATTGATATTTTGTTTTGCTGACGTTCAACTCTAGGCCATTTTCCTTACACCATTCATTATACATAGCTATGACGGTTTGCCCCTTCTGTTGTATTACGTTGCTTCCTACGATCGTAATCACAGCATCATCTGCATATGCTATAAGTTTCCCTCCAAACTTCATTTTATTTAGATCATTACAAAAAATATTATAGAGTAATGGCCCCACAATACTTCCTTGAGGTACCCCGTTTGATACGACTAGTTTAGTCGAACATAGTTGGTCTTGCCTCAAAAGTTGTAAACGATTATGTAGAAAATTAGATATCAAGTTCACATACACAGGTCCAATGCCTATATTTTGCAGCTTTCGGATAAGGATAGAATGTGGCACAGAATTAAAAGCCTTTCTTACACCAAAGTAAATTGATAAGCAACAGGAATTATTATCAAGGGCATGAAAGATCTGTTCCAGATATTTGTGAGTAGCTCCAAAAGTCGATTTACACCTCCTAAATCCATACTGCGATTCATAAAAAAAGCCCCATTCCTCTAAATAATCATATAATTTTGCATACAATATGCGTTTGAGGATCTTACTGGTTGTTGGTACAATTGTTATCGCTCGTATATTATCTAAGATTTTATTATTTCCTGCTTTAGGCAGGAGGGTAATCGAGGAGGTTTTCCATTCAGATGGAATCAAACCAGTGGAGAAGTTTTTTTCTAAGATCTTTTTGAAGAAAGCTATATTCCCCATCAACGATTCCTTTAGTATATAGTTGTCAACCCCCACTATACCTGAGTTTTTGTCACCTCTTCATAATTTAGCTCTCGCTCAATATCAAATTTTACATCAGTATCTGGATTGTAGCATCATTCTTACCACTTCCTATTCTAGCAAAGAAAGTATTTGCCGTTTCTAGAGCTTCTCTTCCATTGACGATTCTACCATTAGACTCAAATTCATTTAAGTGCTTTTTCTCTTCAGATATTCTAGAGTAAATATTGTTTAAACTTTTCCAGAATTCTCTCGGCTTATTTCTATTCTCATATACTGAGCTTACCATTCTATCTCGTTTTTTCGATCGCATCAATTTGGACACATTATTTCTCAAAGTCCTGGCCCAATTCCAGTCTTCTCTATTGTTGTTTCTTCTAGCCACCCTAGAGGCCTGGTCCCTCTCTCTCATTTTTCCACGCACTTCGTCATCTATGTACACTTGGGTGGGATATTTTTCTCTAACCTTTTTTGATCTAAAAATTGATCTATCACCTTCTCTGATATCTGCTAAGAAATTCGTCCACATCGATTCAGCAGTCTGCTCTACTCTATCTGCTTGATATCCTGCTGTTTTATTTGCTAGGTATGCTCTATATTCCTCCATCTTTTCTCTTCTCTGTGTTTTCCCCCATATATACTTCCTTTCCAACAGAGGTGTCTTATATCTACAATTGATACAGCCATATATTGAAAAATGGTCTGAAATATTGGTTTCTACAACCTTCGCATCTAATCATGAACACTCATATTACTATACAAGATATTGATTAATGTGTTTGAGGTTCCAGTCACCCTAGTGCTCCTTTTTATGTACCCCGTCAGGTTATATCTTTTCATTATTTTCGTCCATTTTGCGGATTCTCTGTTTACACTGCTCATATCAATATTTATGTCACCTACCAATACGATTCTCTTTCCTCTCCTACAGAGGTTACCTAGAAGTGTGTTCATACTATCGTAGAACGACTCAAAGCGGCCACCTGGTCTTCGGTACAAATTTACCAGCTTAAACCTTCCATAATTACCTGGTTTTACATATACTACCAATACTTCAAGATCATTATTACAGATACACATACCTTCTTCTCTTTTAATATCGATGGTTTTCAGTGTCTTGTTTAGAGATATACCCTTGTATCCCTTCTCAAGGATTGATGTGTAAACCTCGTCAAAATTGGCCCTAATGCTTCTGCAGTTCATTCCCAAATAGACTGCCCACCTGTTACTACGGTCCTATCCGATTCCATTTCTTTCCCATATCAGTTTGCTTTCATTGCTCAGATTTGTTGTGACATACATATAAAAGGCGATTGGATAGTCTACAAATAGGCTTGTATAGGCCATACCCCACTAGAGGCAAGTGTTCTCTTCTATTCAACTATACAAACTGAGTTTTAACAATCCTTATATAACCATATCGTCACGTGTTGATGCCTTGTTTGTACCTAGTTAATTACCTAGAATTCTATAGGCATTCATCGGAAGAAATGATAATAATGTATCATTAGTGATTGAACGACCTAATTTGTAATTTTCAACACCTTTGCAAATAAAGAATTCTTGAAATTGAAATTGAATTCAAGTCATATCACCTCTTATATCCACACCAAAGCCTTTCTCAGTAGGTTCCCCTTGTGTTTGCACAATTTCTAACGACGATTCTTTATCGCTAGTTGTTAGTTTGCCAACCTGCTGCTCTGTTTGGTAATTTCTCAGAAAGATATCGGAAAAACCCAGATCATTTAGAGACAAAAGTATAGAATGCACCTTGTGTAAGAGGTGGCTGCATTTCATCTGCTTAGATATTAAGGAGGAGAGGAGTGACATACCAGAGGAATGGTTTTGCGACGAGTGCAATTTATAAGAATTTAAGAATTTATTTACTTACAAGAAGATACAAAGTGTGTAATTCTATAATGTAGGAACCAAAAATGTTTACCTGAATGAGAGCTGTAGTTGTAACAACACTACCTACATTGTTATATCCAATACTTTGTATTAGATAAAAAGAGTTCTTTAACCTCATCAGTACTCATTCCTAAGATGTTCATAGATACCCCTAAAGCATAAATTATACAATCTGAAAAGGGTTCCAAAATTGTATTTGTGCAAGCCTTGTAAGTTATATCTGATATTATATGTTCATTATATGTTTTGGTTTGGTTTTGAGCATCTCACAGGTCTAGAGCGTCTCACAGGTCTAGAAACTATTTGAATGTTACCATGACAAACTATCATTTTATTATGATATTGGCTTGGATCAAGGAATTTGCCTTTGACTCAAAAACCTAGTTAGAACACTGAAGAGTTAAATCCTCTTCACCTAACCCAAATTCATGGGAGAATAAGAGTAATTTTGGGTTAACCAATAGTTCAAGCAAACGTTGAGTTAAACATCATCACAACGCATTTTTTTTCATCTGATACGCGGAGCCCAAATTAGTTTAAAGGGTATCAAGCAAGATTATTACACATCATTTTTATTTTAGTTTCTTCATCTACTCATATTTCCGTATGTATTTCCCAGTCTCAATTTGATGTTGATGCTAATACAAAGCTAAAAAAACACAATTTATATGAGCAAATATGAGCAGAAAGCCAACGCACCCTCACCCTCACCCTCACCTATCCAAATCTGTGATGTCATGAGAGGTATAACAACATTTTGCTCAGAGACAGAGTGACCTGACTAATTAATAACATATAGGGAGCTTATCAAAGTCACCCCCTTCAAGTCACTCACTTGATGGGTTCACCCCCACTGAGCTCAGCTCCTGGGACAGACCAACAGCTGCTGCTAATCTGTATGCTTTGAAGACCCAACTGGACATTGAGATTAGGCAGTTTGGTGATGTGGCACCATGCAGAGCTGTCACATAATTGTGGTTAGTCCCAATTAAGATAGAATGTGTTGAGGAATGGCTTGAAATTTGTGAATGCACATGTAAATAACTTTTTCTTTGCCCTAGAAATCATGTCTACAATTCACTTATGAATTACCCATTTATATGAGATGGAGCTACACTTGTGCTTATAATACTGTAGGTATTGGAGCTTAAAACATGAAGGCTTTCCTTGGGAAATAAAGGGTTTTCTATCATAAGTGGCCTTTCAGTATATCTATGGTACAGGACCCATGCATGACCAGATGTGCCAGTACCGCTGGTGACGTCACAAATCTCTATGTTTTGGCTGGATATAGCTCCAGTGGCACCCTGCTGTGATTTTTCTATCTCACCACTTTAACCGGCTATTTTTATATTAAATTATCAAATAAACTTTTAAGTTGTGGGAGGAGGTTAATCACATTGATAGGAACTAATATAAAGTGGAAAGTTACTCTAAACTTGCTTGATACCCTTTAATCCCTGTACATTGGTTCCATCATATTTACAAGAGCAGCACACACTACAAGGATCTTATCCAGTGATGGTAAGAGGGTTATTGGCATTTGGTGTTGCAAGATCTTGAACGTCTTTAGTCGGCAAATGACTTGTTTGACCAAAATCCGCTTGTTTGCTATCTGTTTGGTTTTAGTCACTGCTCCTGTGGACATCTGGGCGTTGCCTCTACAGCCAGGTGGAATATAGAGATAGATGTGACGGGCAGCACATTCATCTTTGATGAGGAACCCTTTGTCTGCCATGAGCAAATCATATGGATCTAGCAAGTCCAAGAAATTGGAGTGCATGACTATGGCCCACCGCCATACACCCGCAAAACAAAGGTTATAAGGGAATTTGGGGCTACCGCAATCAGAAATTTAGCTGTGTTGTGATGCTTGTATTGTGACCATGTTAAATGTTGGTAGTTGTGGTTTTTTGGGGTATCGATGAACACCTCAGAACAATACCTAGTCGGCATTGTTTGTTTGATTGACTCTTTACTGGGCCAATAAACATAACTTTTCATTGTTACAAACATTGCATTTAACCAAGATTGAAAGATCTGAGATCTGAGATTTGGAGATAAGAAACCGTTTGCTCAAATTTTGATGATATGGCCCAAGTCTTAATTTTTATTAAAGTCAAAAAGAATTCATCCTGGGAGGACAACTTACGTTTAGGTCCAAAATTAAGTGGATTCTTGGTAAATTTACGAATTTTGGTGCTACTGCATTGTAAACCCCTCCAACGTCCATGGACAAATGGTGCTATTATACTGTGTAGTTTATGGAAAAGTTGGACATTCTGCACTCCTGTAAAAAACCTGACATTCTCGTCAGTGTCCAAATAAGACAACCAAAGAGGCCCAATAGATTGAGATGTGTTTGACTGCGTTGTTGATTGAACAGGGACTACTTTCTTCTTTGGTGCCTTGATGCTGAGAGAATTCTTCATTATTGAATACATATTCTTTCCCCAAGTGAACATGATAAATGGACCTGGGTATGACCATTAAGTGCCTTTCTGTCTCTTTTCTCTGTCTCTCTCTCTCCCTTCTTCTCTATCTCTTATTTCCTGGGTATGATCGTAAACTGCCTCCCCCTCAGCTCTCCCACCCTTGATATAACACTTCAAAGTGTTGATAAGGGCGTAAAGCAACCAATCTCATCACTGAACATGATAAAAAATAAAAAGCTTAAGAAAAATGAGTAAATACGGGTAGATGGTGGTTCATGAATCACAGGCTGAGAGATGTCATCCATGTCCGGTTTGGTGTGCTTTGGTCGTTTATGTCTCCTTTCACTACTTCCCCTGCCTCGTCTTTTGGACAAATTAAGAAAGGGGAGGGGATTTGTTGTCAGACATCCATCAACAAAATGAACTGAACACACCTGACAAATAAAATAATGCTTTTTAGTGTCAAGTTGATATTTCTACACAAAAGACGGAATATTTGGAATAGTGACTTACTCAGGGTTCTAACCAGGATTTTTCCTCAGAGTGGCGCAATTTGGCGATCACAGCCCTTTTGCAGGGGGTCTGGGTGGCGTTTTCCCCCCAGAAAATTTTGGACACATACTCTTTTAAATGGTGCATTCTTGTGCATTTGCGATGAATAAATATACTTTTTAACACCTGTATTTGAAGGCTATTTTACAGAATCAAGCTCTAAATATTTAGGAAAACATCAAACTATCAGTGTAAATTGTAATATATCATGATAGAATTTGAAGACTTATAGAGAAGAGATATCGTTTTTCAAGATCATAAGAAACACCAAACACACTTGGTAGTCTAATCGTTTTGATACCTTTATTATAAGTAAACATTCAAGGACTTTCAATGAATTCAACTCCCAGGATATATATAATAATTTTGTATCTATTGATCCCACTCAATCCTTCGGTTTTTCAGTTGACCCCACTTTTTTATTGCTATTTCTCACTTGAACTCCTGAGGGGAAGGTCCATGTATTGATAGACGCATTAATGAGTTCAGTGATTTCTCACTCAGTCTGTTCCTGAGTGGAGTTTTAACCCTCTTCATGGTGGAGAATAGCCTTTCTACCTCAGCTGTTGACATTGGCAAAACAAGGCAGAGATATGCCAACTTGGATAAATTGGGGTACACCAATTTCAATGCCCTTTCAGTGACAAGCATGGTCAACACTTCCCTATGCGTCTTTCTCTTATAATTTGTCCCCAGCTGAGGAAACATGTCAGCCTCGTCCAAAGTTTCTTCTGCGTTGACACATGCAGTGGATCAGAACTGACTGAATTTCGTGAAGGGCATATTCTCGTGTGGAACTGTTATCAAAGAACCTGCAAAAAAGATATGACATAAATATATTTTTATTCACCAAATGTATGGGCACAAAATAATACAAGTGGATGGGAAACAATGATAAATATAATAGGAAAATATTCAGGTTTTGATAAGGATAAAGTTAATTGTCACATTACTTCTTAAATAATTATAGACTTATACTGCCTCGATGAAAATATATATAATACTATAACGTAAATTGCTTGAAATAGAAAATATCAATCCCAAGATAAATACCTGTAAAGGGCTCTTAGGTTTGGCTTGAATCTCTTATGGATGTATTCAACCTGCTTCCCAGCATCTGCAACGGCCAAAGCCTCCCGGTGATTTATGCAACAGACTGAGACCATAGAGGGATTGAGCTGCTTCAATCTAGTTGCAACACCGTTGTGCTTGCGAGTAAATGAGCTAGCACCATCAGACCCAAAGCTGGACACTTTAGATATACTGAGACCCCGCCTCTCTAATGTCTTCAGGAGTGACTCGGTAATAGTTGCAGCACATCCATCTGCTATACCCTTCACTTCCAGCATGATATTCTTGATCTGACCATTTGGTGTAATGTAGCGAATAACTGAGGCTAGTTCTTTGATGTTTGACTGGTCAGTCGATTCATCAGCCATTAGTGCTATGAATGGAGCCTGCTGTATTTCACTCATTGTCTCTTCCCAAAGAACACCAGCCATTGTGTCAAGCCATTCTTGCTGTATAAGCTCGCTGGTATACTTTGCATTATTTCCGACATGAAGACTACTCATGTAGCCTTCCTTGCCACGTTTTACATAGTCTATTAGGCCAGTAAAATTTGTGGTGTGCGGTATTTCGTTTTTTGCCAGCCAGTAAAGTCCATCCATGGCTCTTAGGATAGCCTGTTTTGCATAACTTATTTGCGATGTCATAGCCTGAGAAATGCCACCACTTGTAAGGCTAGCTACACGTTCTGCCTCTAGTGTGACAGCCTTGTAATGCATAACAGTTTTGCTGTGACGATTTACCATGTCTTTTCGAAGGCAAGTGCAGGGGGAATCCGACCATGTCACTGCTCCATTTCTTTCATTTTTCCTATTGTGTTGTTCGCACAATTTGCACAACATGCCAAGACCATCTGATGTAAGTACGAGCCACGAAAATTCTTTCTGCCATGCTGGATTAAAACCATACTTGTGTTTCCCTTTTTTCGATCTTGTAGCTGCAGAAGAGGTAGTTGCGGATGTACTTGGAGCATTGGAGATATCACTCTCTGAAGTGGTGTGGGAAGATCCTGCTTCTGGGTTGGGGGATTCTGTATCTGGGTGTTTGTTTGCAGCCAGATTGGAGGTATCATTGCAAAGCCCAGCAACCAATCTCACTCACTCACTCCACATCAGTGCAGGCACGGCGGAACCGGGGGGCAAGGGGGGCCAATATCATTTATGTATTTCCTTGAGGGGTAATTTGCCGGCACATACATTGCTGTCTGGGATGGTAAATTAACGGCCAACACTTGTGTAGAAACAAAATTTTAATTTGCTGGTTGATTATATATATACACGTCTTCAAGCTCTAGTAGTTAAATGTTTTAAAACAAGTTTAACATCTTAAGAATTAGGATATCTTAAAATTAATGAATGTATAACATATATCATTATGTCACCAATTATCATACTAGATTAAACAAAAATCGTAAGAAAACTATAACATTTACCCTCTGGTTTTTCTTAGGCTCCAAATATTCCTTATTACAGTCGGAGTGTCCACGAAACACTTGGATCCATTTTGCCCTCTTGTTGGCCTTACGCACAGGATTGGGGAAGGGATGCAACCTGAATCCAATTTGTGTTTACATTTGTTTGCAAAATGTGTCAAGTTATATGTAGACAATAATAGTGACAATCATTTATGTGAGTGAATGGGTCAGACAACGTAGAAAAATACACATTATTATCAAATCTGTTAGTGTTTGTATGATTCTCAATGGTGGAGATAATAACCAGACCACAGTAACTGTAGTATCCACACATGTAACCGTTTCAAAGTAAATTCTCATGAATGATTTTTGTCTTACTCAAATGGTGGATGACAAAAACAATCAATGTCACTCCTAAGACATCCATGCTCTTGACCATAGGCCTGTCGCCATTTCTGTAGGCGGTAATCCCCATTTGAACAGTGCTTGACGTAGCAGCATCTACTTGTACCACCAGAAAGACCCTGAAATGTTTAAGGAAGTGATTATGAAAATATACCTGGATAATGGGGTAATCTAAACATAGGTGCAGCTATACTCATTAAGGTTGCTGAAATAGTTTGAGTTTTGGTATATTTGTTATATGAAGGTGGATACATATCAGTAATTAATTTGAACCAATAAGTGGACCTGTGATTTGTGTAAATAGGGAAAATAACATCTCTTATACGGAAAAAGAAATTTGGACTTCCATTTAGAAATAATTGACTAAATCAGAGATTGTAACACTCCCCCCCCCCCCCCCCCCCCCCCCAACGAAGGAAAATAAAATTTTGGAATGAGGAAAAACATATTTAACGAGAACCGAAATTTTATGCAAAAATATAACCCCGTCAACATGAAAAATAACGATCACAGGGATGCTAAAGAGCATCAACAACAGCTCATAAAAAAAACCGTATTCCTGGGTATAAAAATACCAACATTTAAAGTTGATGGAGGCGGCCTGTTCTTTAGTAAATCCTGGATATTCAATATCCTTGTCAACCTAGCTCTATAGTCGTTTAATTTCTTCATCTTAATGGGCCTTTCTGTCTCTTTTCTCTGTCTCTCTCTCTCCCTTCTTCTCTATCTCTGTTTCCTGGGTATGATCATAAACTGCCTCCCTCTCAGCTCTCCCGCCCTTGATATAACACTTCAAAGTGTTGATAAGGGTGTAAAGCAACCAATCTCACTCACTCACCTTTGCATCTCAAAATTCGATATGGTGGTCCAATTTAATTTTAAGTTTCTTTACCTCAGCTTGAGCATTCCTGAGTTCCTCCTCCAACTGCTTTTTGGTGTGTCCTTGTAGTTAGATCTTAAGCTTGTAACCAAGCATTTCATCGGTAATCGAAGCTTTTTCCTCTCTAGCAGTCTGGGCTTGCTGTGAAGCAGCAGAAAATTTAGTGAAATCCTTGTGTACTGCCTTCACGTATTCGGCGAACATATTGTGAGCCTTTGTGATAGCCATTTCTGTTTTCGACAATAAGCTTATTGTCTTCACATCTGATTTCTCAAGTTCAAGTAAATCATCAGATATCTCCTGATCCCCCGATATCGGAGCCAACTCACATAAGTCCACTGGCATATCAAGCTGAAGTTTCTTCTCCATTGAGGCCAATGACTCAGAAGGCACTCTTTTCCTAGGGAAACTCGAAGTGTCATTAAACTCCTTGTAGTCCTTATTGTCTACTAATGTGACAAATTTCTGTGCATTATTATAGCATCGCATCGCCGCATGCGTTTGCTTAATATTGTGAGCCCACATCATGTGGCGAACTACAGACACTACCCGCAATTGTTTGTTTGTACATTGCACCCAGAGTTCTTATTACAAATAGCACAAGTGTAAACCCATCGCTTGGGAAGATGGTTTTCTTCTACGTGATGAAGCCAGCAAAGTTTATCATTCAAAGCTTTGCCTTGACACCTCAAGAAGGGACACACACCACCGTCTTGGTTAGTTTTGACTGCAAGACTCTCCAGGTCTTTCCGGACCTCCCCGGGCAAATGCTGGCAGCGAGCCAATATGCCTCTGATCCAGTTGCTGTTGATTTTGTAATCAACTCCGAGTCTGTGTCCATAAAGTATATAGCCTCCTCCGTTTCTGAGTCACAACCATCCGGAACAAGTGGAACACATCTTCCTTCCCTAAAATTCTTAGGCTTGGTACCATAGGTTGCTGTAGGTTTCACTATATGGGCATATTCATCCGGTTGCAGTGCAACAATGCAGAATTAATATTTAAAATATTAAAATACAATAACAAGAAATAGCCATCCTAATAGCAACATTTCCATATACTACTCAGTGTTTACACAGTAGCGCTATGAGGAACCGCTCTGATGACCTTACGCTATGAGGAACCGCTCTGATGACCTTACGCTGAGAACAATCTGATACACCATGGCGCAGCGAGGAGGCTCGCCATGGCGATAGCCAATGTAACACGCTGGTTTGTTTATTTCACAAGCGCCCAGGACAATCGGAGCAATCTGGCCACCAAGAAGATTCAAGAAACAAAATGACCCATTCAATATGAAGATATAACAGCAACAGATGGAGAAATATGATTATTTCGACATGACATCTCTACGAATTCATAAAAATGAGATAGCAAGAAGGCCAGCAAGATGGCCGTCGACTACGGGGACCGGCTCCTCCTTGGATCCTCGCCGGGCTCCCCTTGCCCAGAGTCCCGATGAACAAGAATGTTCTATCCTCCAGCAAAATGCAAATCCAACTAGATATGAAGCTATAATACAACATAAAGCACTTAAAAGGCTCCATAGCTTAATAAAATATATCTTAAAAATATTTATGGTATCAATATTGGCCGTAAATCAACCATAATCCCTCCTATGCTTCCTATGTGATTCACCAAGAACCTCTTTACATGTATTAAAGAAACAAAGGCGGCAATGTAAATAGTCAAATATAGATATTAGCTATTTATGTTTCCTTCGAGTCCTAATCTTGGGGGAGCTCTAATCACCCTAGTTCGTCACAGCACGGCAACAGTGTTGTGATTATAGCCTATGATCTTTCCATTGAGTTCCATTGAGTCGAGTTGTCTGGGAAATTGGCTCCGGATCTCTTCCGGGCTTAAACACTACCGATATTCATTAAATGTGATCGTATAGGATACTTCTGCGAGAATATAATATGAATATATTATGAAATATAATAAGGATAGTGGAGGAAAGAACTAATCTTCGAAATCAAAGGCAAAGGGAGGAAAATATATGTTTTAACATCGCTCCGAGTTAAATAAGAACATCAAGAAAGTACATCTGTAATTCCAGTTTTATTCCTGCTATCCTTGCTGAGGTTGAGAGGTTTGTCTCGAACCTGGTTACACAAAAGCTCTGCTGGAACCTTATGAAATCATGAACATACATAAAGGTATTTGTACATAAATGAGGAATATACATAATGATATGAAATAACAAATACAAACTCCATGATTAATTAGAGTAATGTTTAAACATGATGTATGATCGATGTAACAAGCGCAACTATTTAATCAATATTAAGGAATAATTAGATCATTATAATAATTCTGGAATATCAGCTGCTCTGCACATGAAGACGCCAAACGGCTACCAGGAGAACTACACCGATACCTTAGAGTTCCTCGGAAAAACCAGGGAGAATCCAGGAGATCCTCGGAGATCCAGGGAAAACCACGGAATTCCTCGGAAAGTCCAAAGTCCAAGATACATCATATGATCGTAACACTAGGATCGCAGGCTAGCCTAGGGTCAAGGGGGTGAGGGTGAGGGAGAGTATAAGGGGTATGCGTGTTCTGGCTTACTGTTGAAGGAGGTGTTTCATGAGGGCTGATTTGAAGGACTTTTTATCTTGTAATTCTTTAATGGGTTTCGGGAGGTTATTCCAAAGGGTTCCACCTAGGTAGCCGGGTGAGCACTTGAAAGTCTCAAGGTTTGGGCGTGTGATGGGCAGATTCAGGGCAGATTGGTTTCTGGTGATTCATTGCGGTTCTTGCTTAAGGAATGGGTGTTTTGGGAATGGGCTCTTCTGTGGGCTATCATAAGAATTTGGATATTTCTTTTTGTTCCGAGGGGGAGAATGTTATGCTCGAGCATGGCAAGAGAGGGGCTTTCTTTTCTTTTGAGTAGGGCTGCAATTCTGATGCCTCTTTTAAGGGATCTATCTAGTTTTTGTTTGGCTGAGCAGAAGGACATTCAGGAAGCATGAATTAAATTCTAGGTGGGGTATTAGCATGGATTTGAAAAATTGGATTGCTGTTGGTTTAGAGAGGGAATGTCTGATTCTTGCTCGATAGGGCAATGTTAGATTTGTTTATTGTTGAGTTGATGTGGGCAATGGCATTATAAAGGTTTGAGTCAAGTGTGGTTCCAAGGTATTTAAATTCTGGTACCATTTCAATATCAGAGCCAGATAATATTAGGGGTTTCAGGGAGGGTATTTGTTTTTTTGACCTGGATCTATTTTCAAAGATCATGGCTTTTGTTTTGTTCGCATTAATTGTTAATTTGTTTCAGGAGCACCAGTTTTCAAGGTGAGGACTGAAGTATTTCAAGGGATTTGGGAATAGAAGGAGATGAGACATAGAGTATTGAACAATTCTTTCAAGTATTTTGCCTGGGATTGGGAGGAGGGAGATTGGTCTTAGGTCTGAAGGGGAGTCTGGAGATTTCATTTTTGGAATTGGGACGACAGTGGCCTTTTTGAAACTATCTGGTAAGGTGGCCGTGTTTATGGACACTTTGTACAGGTGGCTGAAGTGGGGTAAAAGAGATTGCATGGCATGTTTGATGATGGTGGAGTTTAGGTTCAGGATACCTGAGGGTTTTACAAGTGTTGATTTTGTCAATCAGTTCGGATACTTCTGCTTGAGAGAAGGCGCGCAGAGAGAAGGAGGGTAGGGGGGAGTCAGTGGTGATGAAATCAAGGTCAGACTTTGAGTCTGTGGGTGGTGGGAAGATTTTGTCAGCGAGTGAGGGGCCTACATTTGCAAAGAAGGTGTTGATTAGTTTTGGAAGGTCTTGGTCTGATATGCCAGGGAAGGAGATAGGTGTGTTCTGAGATTTTGAAGGTAGGATATGTTTGATTTCTTTCCAAAATGTCGTTTTTGTTGGATTCAATGGCAGTTTTGACATAAGTGTGCTTTTGCCTTTTTGATGGCATTGTTGATTTGGCTCTTAGTGCTTTGACCAAGGACCAAATGTTGGGGTCTTTTAGTTTACGGGCTTTTCGGTGGTTTTGGTCAGCTATTAGCTCTATAAGGTCTTTAGATAGCCATGGGGGGGTTTGTTTGGGGATTCTGAGGGATGTTATGGGGCAGATGATGTCAGCTGCTTTTGTGATGTGGGAGATGAATGATTCCCAGATTTCATTGGGGTTGTTAGAGGGAAAACACGTTGGGGGTATTTTTTAGAAGGATTTTTTCGAAAGCTTCTTGTGAATAAATTTTTAAGGATCTGCCTCTTCGGGAGCAGAGGGGGTTTGGTTCAGGACCTTTCTTTTTTCTTAGAAATACAGGTTGGTGGTCACTAATGTCTGAGGAAAGGATTCCTGATTCTCCAATAAATTTGGAATTGGAGAAGATGAGATCAATTGTGGATTGGGACTTGTCTGTGACGCGGGTATTAGAAGTGATTAGTTGAGAGAGGCCAAGGGAGCCTGCCCATTGTTTGAGGTCATTGGCTTCTGGTTTGTTACTATAGAAATTGATATTAAAGTCACCTAGGATGGTGATTTCAAATTTGTGAAGGTCAGTATCAAATATGTTCTCTGGTTGTGCGATGCGAGATTGTGGTCTGAATAGCAGGTAGTGACTATACGCAGTGTATGTGGGTGGTGAGTGTGAGGCGTAGTATGGGATTTGTCTAATGTGTGTGGGGGGGCGGGGTTTGTGTGTGTGTGGGGGGGGGGGCAGGGGGCAGATGAGGGTTAGGCATGATGTGCCATAATGGCCTAGCAAAAGACTCTACAATTACTAATTACTATAATTATATTATACTAGCAAAGTACCCGTCCTCTGGACGGTCCCCCTCTCTGCCACACTTCCCCCTCTCCCTCTTTTCCCTCCCCCTCTTCTCTGTCTCTCATACCTGTTTTTTTCTCCCAACCCCATCTCCGATACCCGCCTCTCCCTCCCCTCTTCCTCATGCTCCCCCTCCTCGCTTTCACTACCTTCCCTCTGTCCCTTCCCATACATCCTATCCCTCCCCTCCACTTTTCCCTACCCCTCTTCTTCCCCCCCTACACTTCCCCTCTTCTATTTCCCCACCCTCTCCCTTTGAGATGTCGTTCTCATAAAATATCTTCTGCCTATGAATGTAATTTTTTGCCATTTGTATAATCCAATTATTAAACCTGTGACACCTCTTTTTTTCCAAATATCCTAACAATATAGCACTTAGGTTTAAAAATGTTTCAACCTTCCTGGTTTTACCCATTTGGGGAGAACATTTTTTTTTAACACTTATTTATACCTCTTGCCACTACAGGTCTTAATATATCATTCCTGTTAAATTCCTCACACATTTTAGTCCAAAATTCACTGGTTCTTTGGCATTTTACATAGGCGGGTCCCCCTTGAATTGACACAGTAGCTTGTGGCTAATGACGTAGTATCTAACAGGGGCTTTACCAGGCTATAAATAGAGTGTAGAGATCGCAATTTTAAAAAGGCTTCAAAATCACATTTTCATCCCAAATATCTTCACAAACTACATACGACGACATCCAGAGAGGGGGGACAGACCTCTACAGATGAGTAAAGGGGTGTGTAATACAACACATTTCGAGAACATTCTGGACAAAGAAAACCTTCTTTCTACCATTTCTTTTCTACCTCTTTTCGTAGAAATCGCTCTAGCTTTATATTATATGGATATATATGAATATTAATTTGACCTGATTCTGATAATTTTCGCTATATTAAATAAAGAATAGTTTCATATTTGTCAAAATTTTAAAGTGTAAAGAATGATATTTCACCACCCTTTATTAATGAGGAAAAATATGCTTTTAGATATCGACTGAATCTTGAAGCTGTAAGCGAACTGGCAGCAGAGTTTGGCGAATCAGAGTTTGCAACAAGAGGACTACGAAGTGGAGGTGTACTTTTACATATTGAACGCATGAGTTATACTAGTGCAGCATCTAAACAGGTCTTAATTAAATTACACAGAACTGAGACAATTAATATTGAAGCCAGATTGTCAATGAAACCTTGAATCATGATATTGAATTATGTTTCAAATCAGGTATGCTTGGCAATACGTTTTCTGCCACAGGGGATAATCATACTACTGTGGCAGATTCCCAAGGTGTTCATCGCAGTACAGTTTCCCGATCAGTGACTGCAGTAGTCAAGTTTCTGATGTCAATAAGGGCCAGGTTGGTGAACATAATATTGACATACCTATGAGTCTACAGAGTAGCTTTTACAAAACTTCAGGCCCTTGTTATGGGGGAAGAATTGGGTGGTGCATGATAAAACAGTCAGGTTGGAAGGAATTCTAAGTAACGTTTAGTTCCATCATTCAATGAAGATCTGTTTATATTACATGGGGTGGACATATTGATATTTTTTTATATTATTTTAGGTATTTGCATTCTTTTAATATTATTTCAGGCATTTGCAATTCCCTCAGCCTGAATCATTTGCAGAAACAGCCCGACCATGGGCTATGAACTATGGCATCCCAGGAATTCTTGGTGCAGTTGATGGGACCCATGTGGCAATTAAGAGTCCAGATATTCAAGATAACACTTTCTTCTCTAGGAAAGGCATGCATACATTGAATGTCATGGTAGGTAATTGTACATCATACTAATCTGTAGGTTCAAGAATAAATATCAAACCAACAACTTTCTCAAAATAGAACAACTGTGAATGTTTTTGTCTCACATGTATGTCATGGATTAATTTGAACTCTTATATACCTCAGGCTGTGTGCAACATAAATGGACGTTTTGTATATGCATCAACCCGAATGCCTGGATCGTGCCATGATCAGCTTTTTTTTTTTTTTTTTTTCTTATTACTATTACGGCCAAACATTTACAATAATAACAAATACGCACATCAACCCTGTTGATACATTACTGCGTTGCCTGTTACATACTGTTACTTCCAAGGAAAATCAAAGAAAAAAGGTATATTCCATTTCTATTATGAAATCTTCTATTTTGATATATTATACAAATTACCATATGACTCTACTTTCAAAACAATTCTTTCTGCTCAATCTTCACTCAAAATTAGTTATTTTCTGTGTCGTTACGTACCATACAATAATCGCCAGTCCTCATAAGGACTTTTTCATCGCATAGGAAATCAAATAAAATATATAAAAACAATTTTTCCTCCAAAGAGTTTTACATTCATTTAAGGCTATATTCCATTATAATTCAGACATAATTATAACCTAACTTGGTCATTCAATTCTTCAAACTTTACTTGGTATAATGCCTTTAGATCTCATGCAAAACTGTTCTTATCTACGTTATCTCTTATAATCCTATCCATCCTGTTCCATATGATCAGTTCCTGATAGAAACAGGATCGACAACTCCTCTCACTCTTAGGTATGAATAATTTAAACCTGAGCCCTTGGTTATTCCTTAGTACCAGGTTGTTTGCTATCTGATTTTCGTATCTGTCCTTCTTATTGAATAGATTCTTCAACATAGATATTTCTGCTCTATATCTAAGCGGTAATATCTTACCTTTATCCAATAATTCTTTTTTAGTAAAGTTACTCCCAAAACACATTCTCAGGGCTCTGTAACTGAGTTTTTGCATCTTAGTTAATAACGTTAGGTTTGTATGCAGGAATAGAGGGCTTGCGTACTCTAACATCGGGATAACATAGGTTTTACACAATAACCAGGCAATGTTACCTGTCATGTAATATCTGCGTTTCGATATATCTGCTAACGACCATGCTGCTTTATTGTACTAACATGAAGAAAACGTATACATTTGCTTCAGGGTGGGCCTGCTTTACGCTTCTTACTACCCTTAGGTCTTCCCGACATTGTCCTTTTGTGTGCTTTGTTTATGCCCAGCTACGAAGCGCGCCAATATGCCGCAATTACTCCTACTATCGCTCACAGATGATCAAAAGTTCTTGATTCGGTAATCCTCCAATCTGATTTTCATAAAAACACTGTATAGGTCATTCCAAGTCACTACCTATGCTAGCCACTTGGTAATCTCTATATTAATAAAATAAGGGTTTGGACCCTAAAACGGCCATCTTCTCTGAAACCGCTGGCCAGATCTCCATTATATTTCCCATGCACATTGCCAAAAATGGTGCCGAACCATTCCACTATGTTTCATTAACACTTTTGGAGGACATCAGGGTTATAAATGGGTTCGAAATGGGTTGAAATTGAACACCCCCATCCAGGGTCCCCATTGGTGCCTGAAAACAATCCCCTATCAGTGCCCCTACACCAGAAAGAGGCGATTTGCATATTGGTTGGATTAAGGTCATGACGCAATGTTGTCTGTTCTAAGCAGCACCCAGATGACCGCTCATCCATGCCTGGGTGAAGTGGACTAAAACTTTGCACGTCATTGTTCACTACAGGACAGGAGTTGATATATTTCACCATATTTGGTTGGGGGGGGGGGAGGGGGCAGAAGGAGAGTGGGAAGATGTCGGCCCCACTGGTGGAGGGAGGGAATGGGAGGCAACAACAGTGACAAAAAAAAAACATCTTAACAGGCTTCCATTTGAGGTATGAATGTTAATACAGATACTAACTTACAGAGACAACTTGAAAGAGGAAGATGGTTGGAGAGGGAACAAGGAGAGTAGGAAGATGTGGGCCCCACTGTCCCACTAGCAAATCCTGTGCAAAGCACGGATATTTGCTAGTATGTCTAAATTGTTTGTCTGAGTTCACCACCGACTGGATGTGTCTACCGCTCTTGACGCCATCTTGCATCATTGCATGTATGGCAAACATCTGTCCTTGGTCAGGTGGCTATAGCAGGAAGCTTAAGAGACTACCACCTCATTGGAGACTCAGGGTAAACGAAAAAAACGTATATTTATCATTTATATTATAATACATGCCAATGTATATTCAAATTACCACACACAGAAGTTCCTACTGTATTTGTTACGTTGTCACAAATTCTTTGTGGGCGTTTGGTATCATTTGTGATTTTCTTTTTCATCTCTCAGATAAACAAGTACTGGTTGATGACAAATAATATCAATAATGTTCTGAAATAGTCATGTGGAATAGTTATTCTTTTAAACAAAGTACCTTAAGAAGTTAAAAAATGTTTTAATATCAAGGTTATTCAATCATTTCAGGTATGGGATCCGTCCCTATATGCTTACACCATTCAGGCATATAATATCGCACACAGGAGAGCCCGTGTTACGATTGAGTGGTCGTTTGGTATCCTGAAGCAACGTTTCCAATGCTTGGATAAATCTAGTGGATATTTGATGATGACACCAGAAAAATCATCCCTTGTGGTTATGGCCTGTATTGTGCTACACAATAGCAGTATCAACAGGAACTTTCCTTTAGATGTTGATGAAGTGGGCCTACAACTATACCTTATCGATTTAGCTCAAGAGAGGCAAGAAAATGAACAAGAAAACCCACGACACAATGTTGTATTAGAAGGCATGGCGAAAAGAGAAGACATTGTGGCCACACGCTTTGCTAGATAATGATAGAAAGCAACAACTTTTCATGTGAACACGTTTAAACATGATTAAAAAATTGAGGGAAAACAACTCATCTAAAACAATCATGGGAACGAATCAAGTTGGCATTTTGCAGGTTTATTGGCGCCCTAAGATTTAAACATGATTGTTGATTTAATTATTTCAAGTGACAATCATTTTTTTTTTAACAAATTTTATTGACAATTTCACATTTGTGATACGTTTCATGTAAGTCTCATGGGGGACTGTTGGTATCAATTTCCGTTGCCCTTTTCCCTTAGGTGTCGCATCTAAAACACAAAGTACATAATTATTTCCGAATTGTTAGAACGTTTAACTGGCATATAATTGGTAATACAAAAATTCAGACATTCATTGTATATTCACTGATGTTATTAGTTAACTGGGTAATAATAACTTTTTTCATTGAACGTTCCTATCTACCTTTCAATCATGACACTACTGTTTTAGAATATTGAAGTAGAATAGCAATAACTTACCAATAGCCTCATGAATGGTGGTGCAAACAGTTCTCCTTAGTTTCCTGATTTCATCCTTAATTTCACGTCCTACTTGGACTAGTGTGTCTGTGAATGCCTTCCTTTTCCGGGACCCTGATGGCAGGGGACTAAGGAGAGGAGCAAGGAAACAGAGATTGGCAAAACTTTCTTCTCTTTTCTCTTGTGGACTAGCTGGTAGACTGGCCGCTGCACTGGCCGCTGCACTGGCAGTTGCACTGGCAGGTTGCACTGTAATTTAGATGTAATTATAATGCCTTTTTGCTGCAACAACCCACATCTGTCTCTAAAGTAATAAACTATTTTCTCATTCATATTCAATTAATTAATATGTTTGAAATTTTTCATGTTTTATAACAAAGGGGAAGATGGGTTAGTCTGCTCCGCATTTATTTCAGCAGATTAAATGAATGGATTTGATGAATTAAGGAAAATAGTATAGGCTACCTTTATTCATTCAATGAAATTTAGGCTGTTAATAAATCACATTTACATACCAATCAATGCCCGGAGTGATGCAGAAGTACTTTGTGTTTCTACACTTCTATGCTGTAGTTTCATTCAATACCCTGTAATTGAAATGACAAAAATAAAATGATTATCATTCAACCATCAACATACAGCACAAGTTCCAAAGCTTCCTAATACAACTGTGAGTGGCTACATGGGTCCAATTTCCGTTGGCGGAATGTGCTTTTTGTTGGTTTGGCGAAAAAAGATTCCAGTTACAGTGAGAGGGAGAGGTAGGGTGAGCGGGAGAGGGAGGGTGAGTGGGACCTCCACATTTATGATTGTTTAGAATATATTGATTGCCATATCCGTAAAGCTTAGGATGCCCCCTCGCCAATGATACTAAGATCATTAGGATTGATTGTTTGTTTGTTATACTTTATTCGGCAATGCCATGTCAGCGAATCTTAATCTCCCCAGCGATGGGAGGTTTCCAGACTCTGCTGGACACAGGTGTCAAAAAAACAGAAAAAATAAGGGTACAATCTACTACTAAGTCAACGCCTTAGCAGTAGCCCTTATTTTGATATTGTTATTCATTAAAAGTTAAGATAATACAATATGGCAAAAGAATAATAGGGATTATATCCCTGAGAAATCAATATATCAGAACATAATTACTTTTGAAATTGAATTAATCAGCATGGGGTATGCTCAACCTCATCGTCACAATTCTTGAGGTGAACATTTATAACACAGACAATCACATAGACAGACAAAACAAGCGACGTAAAGCCGCACTCTATCATTAATAGTTGAAGTTTCCGTCCTGCCAGATACAATTCTCTCTGACTTGTGCTGCAAACACATCAGGTTTTATTATGTTATGATAAGGTGTAGCTAAACTATTCCAATAGGACGGAATCTTGTAGTGAATAGAATTACGTATTAACTCAGATCTAGGGTTTGGACATTTCATCATAATCCTGTCTGGGTGGTGCTGTTGCGTCCCAATCTCCCTCAGATCCCTGCACTCCACCAATGTCTTCATGCAGTTAGCCTGCTGCAGTAAATGTAGCCTTCATCTTTGTTTTAGAGGTAATATCTTAAACTGCTCATGGTAGTGGTCCACACAGTGGAATCGATTAGACCGAGTAATAATCTGAAAATGCCTTAAGAGGAAACTTAGGCGACATAGTTGGATCGAATGGTTTGAATGTAAAATATATTAAATGTGAAATCAAGGATTTCCAATGTAGGAAACGATAGAAAAATACAGAATGGAATATGAGTATTTTAATAAACTTTGAATATGCAATTATTAATGTAAAACATCTGAAGGTAATTTACTCAGTATAATCAAGATGATCAAGGTCGACTCCGTTTTCTTTTAGTTGAATATTATCTTTGGTCTTAACCTTGTCTGGGTTTATAAAAGGTGTCATGTTTTGCCAGAATTTGTGCGGATCGTCAGTACATTCAAAAAGTGTATGTTTGATGTAATCATTCTTTAAGTACTTGGCTTGCTTATTCACTTGCTTACGCAGGTTCTTAGCTTTGTCCAGTAGTTCTGGTGATTTAAACTTTTTAGCTAGTTTAAAATATTTGTCCCTTTGCTTCATCAGGTCATAGAGCTCACCGTTGATCCACTCACACCTTACTTTGACATTCCTGTAGTCCCTGACCGGGCACATCCTATTTAGTATCTGGTATACATAGGTTTCAAAATAGTTCCAGCAGTCATCTGGGTCTCGCATTGCGTAATATGTTGCCCAGTCGTGGTCCCTCAAAATCTGGAGGAAGATGTCTTCATTAAAGTTTCTGTAGCTATGAGTGGAAAAGGTAGTACGAGCAAAAACTTTTTTCTGTTTTTTCCTAGTTACGTAGACTGGTTTATGATCTGATAGATTGATATCTAAGACTCCAGCTGAGAGGATATGACACAAATTAGTATAGATGTGGTCGAGGATATTCGCAGTGGAGGAGGTAACCCTAGTTGGATCACTGATAAATTGTTTTAGCTGATTTGTCTCAGCAAATTTACCTAGGTCTTTGCTAGCACTTGTGTTATCATTATAATTGATATTCATATCTCCTATAATGTAGATTTTGTGGTTGCTCGATACCTGGTCTATAACACTTTGCATTGATTGAATAGCTTCCATATATTTGCCACTAGGTGGATTATATATATTAAGAACAACCATGGTTTTTTTGTTATTACCATTGAGTTTGAGAACCTGCATTTCAATATCAGTGTTGCTAATATTGTATTTTGCATATTCATTTATGTCTACATCAATTTGGTCTTTAACATAGATAGCAATACCCCCACCTCTGGTCTTACCACTCGACCTGTCACATCTATACAACTGGTACTCAGGTATTAGTAGTAGGTTGCTAGAAACCTTATCAGAGAGCCATGTCTCTGACAGAACCAGTAATTCAACTTGTGTTCTATCGAGAAGCATCTTGATCTCTTCGTAGTTTCTAGAGAGGCTTCTAACATTTAGGCCCAATATCCTAAATCCTTTAGAATTAGCTAGATCATCCATTTGCTGGATAGCATTGTCTGTCATTGTAACAAACTGTGTACATTACATGTATATTTATACATGTATATTTGATTCATTGGTGTGGAATACCCATTCAGTATAATGTGCAAAGGTCAGGAATTTTGTAATTGTACATTCTAAAAAAACTTGACCCACATGGATCAATAAATATTTTGGTGATTTGGTGAAAATCAGGACCCACTAACACCCCCATGTAGGTTGGAGTGTCAGAATAGTGTTTGGGGACCCCCACAGGGCCCTGGATTTGTGTGTTTCTTGGGGGGTGGGGCATCAAATGTTACAGTGAGAGACAGAGAGAGACAGCTTGTCTAGTATCATGATGTATATGAATTAAGAACACCTTTTTTCTCATGTCACCACAATTTAGTCAATCTCTGTCTCTTCAGTTTCAGCTCTACTGCATGCTGGAGAACTATCATAGTATGTAGTCATGTTAATGTTGCTAAGTATGAGTGGTGACTGGATGTCTGACGTAGAAGTTCTAAATGATGTGTGTTTAGAACAATATTTGAAGTAATTACCACTGCCATTGCTCTCGATTTCGGCAGCAATATTTATTAATTTATAACTATTCTTAAAACAGCTTATCAGGAACTTACTTTTTGTGTTCTTCTTTTGCTTCAGGCGATCCTTCTTGGCCATGCCTGGCCCTTTACTTAGAAGGCCACCCTCTACACCTCCGGTCTCGGTTGCGCTTATCCTTTGACTCACCTTCCTTTCGGAGCTGTTATATCAGCTGCTCCTGCGTCTTCGTCAGCTCCTGCAGACGAGCAGATTCAGCGACCTGATGCTTCACAAGCTCCACTTGCCTCAGAGGAACAGACAGGGTAGCCATGGAAGCCACTACCTGCTTACTCACTGTCTCAGAGGCAACTGTCAGATCCTTCAGGGCCTTCTTAACGATGGCCTCCTGGGTAGCTACTAAAGTTTTAGTGTCTTCGGGCAGCTGACCAACAAGCTCATCCTCCCAAATCCTAGCCTTCTTGGATTGACGCTTGGAGGCTGGTGAGGGAGTATGGCTATCAGACACAGGGCTTTTTCGGCTTTGCGTTTTCTGGGAACTGCTTGTCTCCTTCGAGGTAGAAGGAGCAGTTCCCTTCTGGTCACGAGTATCCAGGCGACCGTTTGTGTTCCGCCTCATGGCCGACACATGCTGGCCCGACAGGTAAACCATCCGCAAAAAAGATGAGTTGGTCCTGATCTCGGGTTCAGCCCTGCCTGCCTTGGAAACGGAATCATTCCTAGACTGGTTATGGAGAGTTTCTCCACCAGTCATGAGGTGAGGAACCAACTCAATGCGTCTGTCACAAGCCTGGGTGCAGTTTTTGTAGGGACACTTCCAAACTTGGATGAGAGGCGAGTGCTCCTCACAGAGATGTTGTCCGGTAGGATCTAATGCCAGTAGCATTGGTACCTACATGGCGGCATACCAGGAAGGTATACCTCCAGCCAGGCTGCCAAAGCTTGGACACGCCCTTCAGCTTTGTGTGGTTTCCCACAGACATGTCCTTCTTCTGAACTAGCTTGGGCCAGACCTCACAGTCTCATAAGTGGACATGAGATCGTCCGAGAACTCAGTGTCCTCGTCGTCAGATTCCTCTGCCAAGGGAATCTCACTTTCCTTCGGGTCCTTAGATGGGTCCAGGGGAGCAATCTCGGACACCCTATCTAATTCCAGCCGAAGGGTATCCAGTAAGCCACGGCCTGATAGCTGGATCCTGCAGGCTTCAGCTCTGTGTATGTGGCTCTTGGTAGTTTTCTAGTTCTCCTCGGAATCTTTTTGAGGGAAGAAGAAGGTGGAGGCATTCTACCACTGGAATCACACCTAGTAGTGGAAGGTCGTCTGGAAACAACCGCCTTACTAGGTTCAGCAGAGGGCAAGCTAGGTTTGCAGCTAGTGGCCCTCGTCTCGGAGGTGCTCTTCTCGGAGTGAGAAGAACGACTCTCCTGAGTTCTTCCTCTTTCCTGCAACCTGGAACTCCGGGCAGGAGAAAGGGACAAAGAGCGAGTGGTGGGTGCACTCCTTGCAGAGAGGGAGGCAGCAGTCCGATCTCATGGAGACAACTTCCCCGGGATAACAGCCTTCCGAGGAAACCTCCTATGAGGAGGAGCTTCCTTCACCTCTGGTGGAGGGGGCGGTGGAGGAACTTTGGCAGAGGCACCCGAAGCCTCATCCTCGGACAGTGCCTTGTCCGGGACCACTTCGAAGTCCATATCTTCTTCCGAGGTTACCCCCGGACTACTGGGCTTGTCCTCTTTGGACAGTCCAATCAGGTCCTCTGCACCTTGCAGGACCTCAGCGGCCACCTGGTCCGAAACCGCCTCACCCTCCGAGTCGGACAGTCCGAGCTGCGGCTCGGATTTGTGTTGTTCATCCCCAGACATCTTCTACAAACTGGCAACTGCAATAACAATCCACATTATAAATCACAATGTCCAGAAAAGAGTATCCGAGAACTTCTCGGGCTATACCAGTAGCTTCTCGGACACCGGACCAGCCTGTAGTGCTAAGCCTATACAGGGAGGTGCGGCACCCGAACGAGCTCCCGAACCGACCAAGAAGCTCTGTCACAGGTATTACGAACATGACATTCTTACCAACCTTCGTCAAGGTGTGGCTTATACCCATAGCAAAACTCCCCACGGCACGTTTAGGTACACACAGGTTGAGAAAGGCTTATACAGAGGTGCATTCCGCCTCATAACAACACTCTGCTTGTCTAGCCGTCATGGCCGTTGCATTTCACATACCGGAGGCCTAGCCCACCTTCAACTATGTTTTATAGAAAAACTACAATAAATGCAGGGCTCATGCTTCCCACAACCTTAAGTTAGAATGGTATTCATTTTTCAATAGACTTTTCAAGCAGTTCTGGGATCAAGGGAACTTACTCTAGAGTTTTCTTTCTCGTTGTATGACCGTTCTCTCTCGAGTCAGGAAGTCAAGTGAAAAGGGTGCAACACGCGGTGTCTACCCGATGAGACAGCTAGTGTGTTAGCACGCCACCGCTGCGTGCAGCGCCACCCGAGTTCCCGCGCTCCGCTGGTGACTAGAAACCAGTTTGGTATCGGAGCCAACTACAGCTCGGATCAAGCTTGACCGGCTGTTCTGATCCTCTGTATGAGACATGTACAGAGCTAGCTAATTTTAGATTCAAGTGATCATCGTACCAGGCTTTTGTGCAACACTCTATTTACTTTCTAAATAGATTCTGACCCTCCAGCTGGCCCCAAGTTACCATAACTTAAAACAGGCCAACCTAGATACAAGCACTCCTCGCAGTCAAATCAGATGTTTCCAAAATCTCAGATCGTCCTCTCGGGCAATAATAGAAATAAATCTATATTGTCGAATGGGCTTCAGAGTGGATAAATTCGGTCTTCCACTCCTCGACTTCTCGTTGTGTACTTTTTTTTTGTGTTTGAGGCAAACCAGCTCGAAAATTTCCCTCAATGATACCAATTCGGGTCCACTTTACACTCAAACTTGAACAGTGCGAGAACGCAAAGTTCGTGTAGCAGTTGGAATAGGGTTTTCACCAGCCTGAGGAATTTTCCTCAACCCCCTCCCCCTCTTCTTTCCAGGGCCTGAATCGTCCGAAATTGTCTTCACAACTAATTTCTCAGGACGGCCAGGTTTCCTTTTCACAGGGTCAGGTACCTGGGGTGCAGCAGCAACAACTGGCACACCTTTCGGTCTGCCTGGCCCTCTCTCAGGACAACATTACCAGCAGGAGCTGGTAATTTCTTTGGCCTGCCAGGTTTTTGCCTCACCACAGGGGAATCAATAGTCGGAGGAACAGCTGGAAGCACAGCATTTTCCTTTTTCTTAACAGCTTTACCCTTAGGCCTACCTCTAGGCTTTACACCTATGGTAACCTTGTCTCTTTCCTTCTGCACTGGGCATTCTTTCCCAGCCAGGACCTTACCACCTTCCGGTCTTAAAATATCACGACCTGCTTTTTCAAGTTTACGAAACTCATCAGCCCGATGCAAGTTAACTACTTGCCTCGGACCATGCTCGTCAAAAGCAGCTTTCAGATAATCCACGTGATATCTCAAAAGACCTTCCGATGTTTCCAGTTCATAAGTGGTACCTCCTATGAACCTTCTGACCTTGTAAGGGCCGTCCTATTTCGGACCAACCTTCTTACCGGCCTTGGGAGAACAAAATCGGTAAACAATGTCTCCCACCTCAAATGATTTCGGATTACTTCGTTTGTCAAAATCTCTTTTCTGATGAACAGCAGAAACTCCGAGATTCTTTTTAAAGAATTGGTGACCCTTCCTCATCCATTGCTTGAGATTTTCAAAAAAAGCAACCCTACAGGGGAAATCCAAACCACCAGGTGACACACCATGAACAATGTCCAATGGAGTCACCAGTTCAGTTCCAAATACAACTGCATTCGGAGTGCACAAGGTACTGGCCTGTACCGTCCCTCTGTACGCATGAGCAATACAGGGAACCAACAAATCCCAATCATCGCCATCGTAGTCAGTTAAGCAAGAGAGCTGCTCCACAAGGACGCGATTAAATCTCTCTGATTGGCCATTTGATTGGGGTCTGTAGGGAAGGTGATTAATTTCTCAATCCCCAACATCTCCAGCAAACTCTTCACTAGTTGAGAACAGAATTCGGGTGCGCCATCTGTCTGCAAAGAAACAGGGCAGCCAAACCGCAAAATCCACTCCCTAAAGAGCACCTCAGCACAACGCTCAGCTGTGTGATCTGGCATGGGATAGGCTTCAGACCACTTAGAAAAATGATCTGCTACTACCATGACATAATTGTTTCCTCTAGGGGTCGTCCGAAACGGCCCTAGAATATCCAAAGATATCCGGTTCCACCTCTCACCATGTTTCTCCTTCTTGAGAAGAGAGATTCCTCCCCCTCCTCGGGTCTTTCGCATTGCACATTCAGGACAAGCCTTAATCCACCTAGTCAGGTCGTATTTCATCCCGGGCCAATAATACTTCATCTTGGCCGACCAGGGCACCTTAAATACACCAAAATGACCTGAGGTCTTCGTACCATGCAAGCCTGCAAATATCTCACTCCTCAATGATCTAGGAATCACCTTCCGAACATACAACTTCTTGATACCCCGCCTGGTCCATTCCAGGCGCAGAATACCATCTACCATCTACCAATAACACAAACCATCTACTCCCTAGATGATGTACATAGTTTCTGAATTCATCACATTCACCAGTAAGATTTTCTTTGCTAGGAACAGATTCCGATCCATTAACCAATGCAATCACCCGAGAAATGATTGGGTCATCCTGTTGTGCTTTCTGAATGGTATTTTCCAAAGCTCCGAGGGAAACAATCTGCTGTGCATCTATAGAACTACTTCCTTCCCATCTTGTATCTGCGACAGGATTCCGGCCATGCCAAAACCACTGGCATCAGTATCAAGAATAAAATCCCCTTTTGTTCTCGGATAACCCAACACTGGTGCAGTAGTCAGTAAATCTTTCACCTTTGAGAAAGCTTTATCACAGTCAGAGTTCCACACTATAGGTTTAGTATAGCGCTTCTCCCTCCCTGCCTCGGTCACCACCTTCTACAAAGGAATTACGATAGAACCAAAATCCGGCTGAAATTCCCGATAATAGGAAGCAAAACCTAGGAATTGCCAAATCTCCTTTGCATTTTTCGGGATTGGCCAATCTCGGACTTTCTGCACCTTCTCTGGGTTAGCACAGATTCCCTTATTGGACACAATCCTGCCCAAATATTCCACATGTCGGCGGAAAAGTTCACACTTCTTGGGCTTAAGCTTAAGGCCATACTCTCGGATTCTTTCCAGGACTAATCGGAGGTTATTCACACACTCATCAAAAGTTTTTCCGAAAACCACCACATCGTCCATGTATACCAAGCACGATTTCCAGCGGAGACCATCCAACATCTGGTCCATCATACGCTGGAACGTGGCAGGGGCATTGCACAATCCAAAGCTCATCACTTTGAACTGGAATAATCCCACGCTAGACAAGAAAGCAGTTTTCTCTTTGCTGTCCTCATCCATAGCAACCTGCCAATACCCACTTTCCAGATCAAGAGTACAGAACCATTGGTTGCCACCCAATGCCTCTAAACACTCATCGATCCTCGGGAGTGGAAAGCTGTCCTTAATCGTCACAGAATTCAGCTGACGATAGTTGACACAAAACCTCTGAGTGCCATCTTTTTTTGCGACCATAACAATAGGTGCTCCCCAAGGGCTACTGCTATGTTCGATTCTACCTTCTCTGTACATCTTCCAGATCTCTTCTTCAGCCTTGTCCCGTTTGAACACAGGTATCCGCCTATAAGGGAGCTTGATCGGATTAGCATCCCCTGTGTTTATCACATGACGAACCTTATGTGTGCATCCGAGTTTATTCCCTGGCAAGGAAAAACAAGTCTCAAAATCCTGCAAAAGTGTCAGAGCTTTTTCTTTATCTCGGGCCTCAGTTAGGTGTGAATCACCTATCAAACTATCACTCTGTGAAACTTTGTCAATAAAATTTATTTAAAAAAAAAACTTAGTCAGCGGACATACTGGACTTGGTGGTACAGGAATCTCGGGACAAATCAAATCATCATCAGCAATTGGGGACTCCAATACCTGAATAGAGTTAATTATCGCCTCTCGGATCCTCGGATCCTCCTCCTGTTCGGGATCATCTGAATGTGGTGTCAATAAAGTCACCTTATTCACTTTCCCTACCACCATACCCTTCTTCAACCTCACTGGGTTTTCGGACGGATTGCAAAAGGCTACCAAGGCCGGTTTCCCGTCACCTGACACATAAGTGTTCGAGCTCCCCAAAGAATAGTCCTTCAGCAATCCCTGGTCTGGCTCGAACATCAAACCAGTTGATGTGTCTGAGTCACTGCAAACATCTAATTCAGCAAGAGTAACGGATCTCGGGAGGATGACAACTGCTTTCCGAAGTTTCACCGCCCGTTCCCCATCGTTCTCACTTACATCTATAGTGTTCACAGAGGATTCCTTTATGTTGTACTCAGGGGGTCTTTTCCATAACCTACATTCCACTGAATGTCCTCGGTTTTCTAAGTAGAACAATCCTGACCAGTCAAGACTACATCGATGGACCCAATAAAAATCAGCTCCAAGAATGCCGTCCTCGGGTCCTTTAAGACCACTTACGACCAAACATGTAATCATGTATGTCCGTCTACCCACTATTACGGGGCAAAGCACACTTCCATAAGTGATTATAGGTGTACCCGTTCCAGTTGAACACACCATATGTACCGAAACCAAAGGTGGTGCATTTGGAAGGGAATCATAGAAACCCTTAGTGACCAGCACCTGGGTCTACCAAGAAATGTCCATGACCTCCACCTAATCCTACTGGGGTGTACCATCTCTCCCGAACCAATATTTCATTAGTTGGAATCTCCAAAGTTTCATGCAAGTGCACGGAAACTTTCTGAATCTGGGCAGAAGTTCTAGGAATCTGATTTCCCACCAGTAAAATCTGACCTTCCTCAGCATGAAATCCAGACTGACCCCATCTCACATCTGAATCCTCTGGGGAATTCCACTCCCTGGAGAGGCTTTACCGTCCAGCAACGATGTACATTCTCTAGATTTCTGAAGGCTTTGCTCTACTGAGAGCGTGTCCGACATACTCCCCAGTGCCTGGGCCTGACCCTCAGTCCCTATGCTACTCACAGACTCCCTTCGGACTGTAGTACTTGGAAGCGACTTATTCCCGACCCCCATCTCGCTTTCTATGAGGGTCTGTCGGCGTTTCCCGAAGCTGGCTTGCCTATTGAGGCCTCAGCCTGCTTCAAGAGTCCGAGCAAATCCAACTTCCTGGGGCATTTTGCCAAGAAATGTCCGTCCTGTTCACACAAGTGACACGTCTTGAGCAAGGATTTGAGATATTTCCGAGGCCCAGGGGCCTTAGATTTATCAAAACCACTCGCACCCGAGGAAGGCTTCTTCTTGCCATCCTTCCACGTCTGCAATGCCTGTACAACAACTGACTGCATTTCCTCAGACCCAGAGTCCTCGAAGACACCTTCAGCTCCTTGTACCACATCTGTAGTCTGGGAAATGGCTTTAATCTTAGCCCTAGGAAGGGCTATCAGCGCTGGCTGCGCTGAACCGGTCTGTATGGAGGCCATAGAATTGGACTCTAAAGTACAGCTCTCCCACACCTAAGTAAATAAGGCCACCTAAGTAAATTCTTAAAGACAGGGTCCTCAAAGTATTGTCAATGCCTGTGCCAAAGGCATATCTGCCCCATCTAGCAACCTCGTTGGCAAACTGTCTACTAGTTTGCCTAGGAGTTTGGCGACAAGAATAAAACTCTGATTGACGTTTTACTCTAGAATGGTCCCCAAAATTTGCGTCCATATGGGCCACAAATTGAGAGAGGGTAATACCCGAAGGTAGACCACCCATATCAGCCAGTTGCCTTCTAGCCCCACATCTAAGTTGCCTCAGAAACTGGGCTTCAGACCAGTTGTGCGCTTCAGCCACAACTTTCATTTCACCAAGGTATATCCTCCAGGGATCCTTCCCATCCCACAGCCTCATCACTGGGGGCTTAGGATTGATCGTCTCCTCATCCTGGTAGTGAGTATACCCGAAATCATCAAATTCGAAATCGTCAGAAACCTCATAGTGCAAGCCTTGCACTAGAGACCTATCCTTCATATTCGCTGGCTTCCTAATGTATTTTACTACCGTCTGTGAAGCAGCCATTGTCGGACCTTCCTTCCACGTGTCTGGCTTAGCTGTATAGGTGCTGTAGGACACCTTACCTCTAGCATATATACTCTCCCCTTTAGGGCGTTTAATGCTAGAAGGTGCACCAGCACCAGCTAAACCTGCAGGAGGGGTATGGCTTAATAACCCTACTCCTTCAGACTGTGGAGAAGAGGTTGGAATCCGAGGTACAGGGTTTCGGATTGTCACCTTCTTGTCAGGCTCCAAAGGCTTCGGAGTATTCAACACATGAGATGCACCAGCATCATGTGATGTTCCGGCCCTTTCTGCCTGTTCTACTGCAGCACGGGCAGCATCAAACATTCCTTGAACCTTGGGAATGAGATCCTCACTAGCGATACTAACAGCCTGTTGGCTATCAACATCCGAACCAAGATTTGCCATCTGAACTCTGTTGTAATCGGCTGACAAATCATCTACCCTAGCTACTTCGTTACGCAGCTTTTCATTTTCTACCATCAGTTTTTCAGTGGTAGATGTCGCCGATTTAGACACATTCATGCAACTCACGGTTTTGAATCACTAGTTGCCTCAACTCGGTTGCAAATTCATGACAACGAGTTTGTTCATCAGAATAAGATGATTTCAAATTCTGATTTTTGAGTTTCAAAGCCCAAATCTCATTAACCAGATCCACAGGATCCGCATCCAACAAACTAGCATCACCACCTCTATACTGTCCCCAGGTGGGGTTATCCAACAAGAATCCAGGTCTAGGATTCCCTGGTCGAATACCAACTCTAGGATCAGGAAGCCTGGGTGGAGCAGCGCCTCTCGGGCTAGGAAACCCCGGAGAGGTAATGCCTCCAGGGTTTGGAAACCTCGGAGGGGTAACATTCCGAGGAAAAACCACAAAAAAACTTTCCAATTGAGGCTAAGACTGGATCACGGCACCAATTATAGTGTTCTTCACTACAACCCAGTTCTCTTAAATTGTACTCCGAGACACCATGTGGTACTGTGTACCTGGATTGGTGTACAGGTCCGAGAACCAGCTTCGGACAGGTCTTGCTTACCACTTGAGTCTGAATAAAACAGAGAACGGTGTGGAAATCACTCTTTTGTCTTTATTCTTTTCAATAAAAGATTTGAAATGCTTTACAGTTACACGGGCACTAAGGCCACAGTCCTTTATACATTAAGGTTAGACAATAACACTGTAAAATGCTGCCAGAGAGAAATAGGAGATAGAAATACGTGTGACTTCTAATCTCAGTAATATGACACAGATAAATAGCACATAGTGGTAGCTCCAGCTGGTGCTTCGGAGAGGAAGTAAACCAATACCACTACATCCACGATGTTTTGGCTTATAAGCGAATTAACAAGTGCTTACAAAATTATGAATCTTACGATTTAGTATTCTTAATATTATACACCACCCCCAATATTAAAGAATCTTATGTAAAATTCGAAAATTAGACAAAATATTTAAAAAGATTATACTACATCCCACAATGGATGTCTGGCGGATTAATGAGTGAAAATGAGCTGCTTAAGATGTGTAGTGAACGTCGATAATAATCGAGTTATTTTCTTTCTTCGTGAACATTATGTCTACTTTTGTCATGCATTCACACATATGGGTCAGATTTTCAGAAAATGTACAATTGGCAACTGTAAACATTTAGTAAATTCCTCTAAATTAGGCTGCAATTTGGTCAATACTAGGTAAATTCGAGTATATTCAGCATTGCATTGATTCTAGCAATCTGTCTGGTTAGGTTGAACTGCATTTTGAACTTTATTTTCGTCTGACATTTGGGTTTTTAAGAGGATTGCTGAAGGTGAATTGTACATTTTCTGGTGACTTCACCCATATATAATTATATAGAAGAACTTATTATAGATGTCCTAATGATTACCGTGATTGGAATCCACTTGTTCTCAACTTTTTAAATAATTATGATGGTATCTCAAAATCCATTATTTGTGACCCGTGACTCATTTCTTTGTTACACATCACATATTAGACGTATACTACATTAATTGGTGACAGATATACATAGAGGAAAGCGTAAGCACAACTGGTATAGTGGTGAACAAGCTTTGTGTTCATAATCACAAGGGTATTGGGGTCAGATTTTCAGAAAATGTACAATTCGCCTTCACCAATCATCTCAAGTAATCCACATTTAAGACAGAAATGAACCTCAAAATGTAGTTTAACATAACAAAACTGATACTTTAAATCAATGCGATGCCAAATATATATACTCTGAAGATATACCCAAAATTTATCACTTTTTAGCAGAATTTAGCAGAAATTACTAAATATGTAGAGCTGCCAATTGTACAGTTTCTAAAGTTTGATAATTCTTTTCTCACATGTTTGATACAGTCTAGGCTCAGAGTTGAGAGGGTCCAGAGAAACCTCTTACTCCCAAATGCAAATAGAAAATGACATTAGAACATCATTAAGAGCCTACTTCAGTGCCAGGAAAGTCATTAGCACAGTAGGCGTCCAATCACTGACACATCATTCTTATTTGATCTTAGAGGCTGTGAGCCTAGGCTGTGATTTTGTTGATTACTATTTTCTCAAAAAGATTATTTTACCCTGGGACATACAACAGCAAAACTTGTCCGACCTTAGGTTACTATTATTATAGAATTGTTAATCAAGTTTGGCGTCAGAATACAAAAATAGGACGTGTAATTCTACTATGCATCCAGCCCTAGTTTGCTACTGACATCAATTAGATTACAAATAGACTGTTCATTTTCACATTTAACGTAATAGTTTTTTAGTTGAATCATACTTTTAGTAAGTACATTGAGTTACTAGTGACTATATCAAACTTTACAATTATAACAATGAAATTTTCATATATATTGCATTTTTATTCAGAACAGACAATAACATTCCGAAATTGGATACATACTCTCCTACAAATATTTCGATCTTACATGAAGTTTTATTAAAAAATAGGATTATAGTTGACTCCTTGTCATTGTTCATTTCCAAAAAGTTCTCTATGATTCAGTTTGCTGTCTTTATTAAATCCGATACAATTGTACAACAAGATCAAACTTCTATCTAGATGGAAGATGTGAGAAACTTATCTTTAACATTATCAAGTAACCTCAAGCAAGTAGACGTCATCAAGTAACCTCAAGTACATTAATAGTTTTTAAAATTTAAAAATATTTTATTCAGGTCATTAAACATTTTCATACGTACAGTAGAAATATTCTCAGGACAGCCTGATTTGCCAAAAAGTATTTGACGGAAAAGGAATAAAGTTACAAATATAGGTAGAATCAATACAATATAAGTTGAATGCGAGCAGACAGTTAAAAGTTACTGTTATATAATTTCTTAAATTACATTAATTAAATTACATTTTTAGAGGCATTTTCTTATAATACGATACATACATACTACAGGTTTTCAATATTGAATAAAATACATAGTATGGCCTTGTTGACGCGTCACCCCTACATTTGTGATGTGTTTCAGAAAAATGAGTCATATGTGGCAAAATGGATATATTTCAAAGTGATGTATTTATAAAATATCTTTGTCAGAATATTTTGGATTTTGGGGTACTTAATGCTGCTAGTGATATTAAGACATGTACGAAATGTCAAGGCAATGTATTAAATATATCTATGCATTTCTAGGGTCATCTTATAGCGTATATTTAGGTACTTTATTAGTAATTATCCACCCAAAATATCAATAACCTTTTTTTTATCAAAAATAGATACATCAAACTTATAATATAGAAAGACTATTTAGATGTCCTTGATGTTTACTATCATTATAGAATTGGTTTGAGCTCATCTATTCAGATATGATATCACAAAATATATTTTTTGCTACTTGTGACTCATTTTCCTGAAACACATCACATTTAAGGTAGGTTTAGTTACTTACAATGCATCCGAGATTATGATTTTAGATTTAAAAGTATTTTATTCAGGTCTATGAACATTTCCATACATGATGCACGAATATTCTCAGGACAGCCTGAATTATTACAAATTTGTTTACATAAGTCAGGATAGTTTACATACAACTGCTGTTATCATTACTGCTATATGAATTTATTAATACCAAATCTTAGTAAGATTATCAATTCATATTTTAAACAAGTTATACGTGGTCCAATTTTGCAACGAAGCAATATAATATAAAATCAATACCCATACTCATTAAACACTGCAGTTGCAGGAGTTTGAGGGGCGATTAAAATACATGTAATATATTTCTACAGACGCCATGCTCATTCATATTAACCATTAATAAATAATGCTTTCGAGATTAAATATAGATAACCTTATGGCTCATAGATCAGTCAGAAACAACCTGGTCTGTGACCATATGACTTCATCTTTGCTTATCACATCAGTCATATGTCAGGAAAACTATTCAGTCTAGGTCCAAACTTGAGAGAGTCCCTTCAAACGAAGGGAGCGCCTCTCGTCTCAAACCACAAAGTGCTATTATAATTCCATTAAGACTGCAAAATGTCATTATATTCCCATTAAAACGGCCAGGAAACCGATTAGCGAAGTAGGCTGACATACCATTCTTATCTGATCTCAGGGTTTGGACCTAGAGTGTAAATGAGATTAGGCACAGACGTTAAGTCGGAACATTAAATCAATGGGGTTTAGTCATTTAAAGACCATGGCTTTACACAAATTTAATCGAATCAAAATTCAATCGAAATCAATGTGCAATTAGTGTTGGGATTTGGGGGGATTTTTCTGTCACAAGTGGCAGGGTTCGTGAGACGGTTTGCAATAATTTACACATGTAATGTCAAAAATACCTCCATAAAAATGAACTTCAAATGATATTAATACCAAGTCCATTTCAGTGGAATGTGTAATATTATTTTCAAATATTATTATATATGGAAAGTCTGAGAACCCGAGGGGAATCTGATGAACCAATTGTTTGAAGAATGTCTGGCCTGTAATATTTTGATAGGGTCTAGTCTATCACTTATCTGATGTCAATCAATTATTTCATATTTTAAGGGTTATTTCTGGTTGACCTACACCCAAGACAATACGTATTCTATGCCGCGAAAAGCCATCGCTTGGCATATAACAAAAATCAACTCTTATAATTGAATTACATATTTTATACACTTAGAGAAAGCATGGCAAGTACTGCAGTACTGCCACTTCTTTCACCAATCGAAAGGGAGTAACATCAATAACAAAATGTGTGACCTTAAAAGAAAACAGAGCCCAGATGTGGAGATATTACTGAAATTAAAAAATAAAATGACTCGAAAATGAGACAAAAGTAAAAACACTGTCTGCTCTGGGACTCAACATCACAATGTGCAGTGTGGAAGTCTAACACGATAACCACTTCGCTGATTCATCGCAATTTAGCTTTACTTTAATTTCCCATTCTTCTCATGGTAATTGAGGGGAATGGGGAAGATAAATTATCCATGAAAACCACCGGTGTTAGCCGGAGGCTATTTAATGACTCAAATTAATCATGAAAGTATATCTTGCATCTGCGATATTTTTCTATAATATAGTTTTATATTGAAGTAAGTTTTAATTACTTTTAGTATTGAGTCGACGGGAAGTTAAATTTTGGTCAAAATTGCAATTATGGCCCCTGGTATTTTTGCTGTTTGTGTACGGAATTTAACTCATGCATCATGGGGACAACTATATTATTGGTATCTAAAATTATAATCAAATCATCGACATAAACAGTTTACAAAGGTATTCCCATTAAAAACCCTGTCACTTGGTTTCATATACCTAAATTTAAGGTCGCATATCTCGAAAACATGCAAAGTTACTTGTCATTTTTGTTGGTTAGAATATTTATATCATATTAAAGTATATCATATTAAAGTATAAAGCGAGACATACTAGAATAACTGGTCAACTGATAGGGGATTTGCATAGCCGCCATTTTAAATCTTGATATGCATGGAATTAGGGGATTAATGGTATATTATAAAATCTATAGAAATCATGTCATGTTCAGCATGAACTATTTATCAATGCTCTAATGTCAATATGCATGTGTTTTACATGTTTCCATCACATCTTTTCCATCATGCATTTTGTTTTAATAAAACATATTTTACACAATATATGATATTGGTGAAAACATTTTTGCAAATTTCAATATGTTCTTATGCCAGATTCCATCAGAAAATATCCCAGCATGCATTGTAACAGACATGCGCAGTGGCACATGCAAATCTCCTATTGTTGGCAACATGGGTGAAGTCTTCTGGGCCTAGCCAACTAAGCCGATTCTCGTGCGATTCTCACAGAATTTAGTGCAAAAAGAGTCCTCGATCTGCGGCACAAAATCGCATGAGAATTGGCTTAGTGGACTAGGCCCTTTCATCTGAGGTACACACTGAGCCAATTTCTGACTGATTGTCAACTAAATTTTAGAAACATGTTGGAAACATGTTGGAAACATGTTGGTTGGTGGAAATAGTGTGTTTCGCCCTTAACTCCTGAAAGTAGCTTGAAAATGAATGCGTTCGAATGTGTAGACTTTAGTATTGTTCTTCTTTAAGGGTGGTCTCCACTGGCTGCGATAAGCTCTGCGGTAAGCTTTGCAATGGTTTTGTGCTGGTTCTGTAGGTGGAGAGGAATGATGAGGTCCTGCCTACATGGATCACTGGCCATATAGGCAGGACCTCACCACTTCTCACCATCGCAAGGCTTACCGCAGAGCTTATCGCATGCAGAGCTTACCGCAGTCAGTGGAGACCACCCCTAATTAAACTCCTTGGTGTCATGTATCAAACTCGAAACCCATAGTTAGGTACTCCTCTGTATGGACTGTTCATAATGGCCCTTGGCTGAGTCATTGGCATGTTCATTGGTATTGGCCTAGGCCTAGGGCTGTTTCCATATGGATACATGGACATGAATTGTTGGGGTGCGCTGGTGTTGAGGAATGGGGAGGCGGCAGGTCGCGACATCCAGTAGACAACAACAAGTATAATTATGACAAGGACCAAGCCCCCTCCCACAGAAAGGCCAATGATGAGCACATCGTTTGAGGACTGGACAGGAGTTGGTGGTTGTGGAGGTGGGTTCATAGGTATTGGTCTGAAAGATAGACGTTTTGCGTTTTATTATTCAGGTTCAATATTACACAATGATAATAGTGGTAATAGGGAGGTTCAGCAAGTCTAACCTATACTTAAACGTAAACGTATCCGTATCCATATCTCTGATATACTAATGTAGTGATCTTCGGATCCGATCCGCTTGCATGTTAAATAAAGACAGAACAAGGCTTAACCTTTCTACGGACTTTATTCAATCACTTGGGACACACTTGTCCTGACTCACACAACTCGAGCTGGGGTTCTCCCTTATTCTCGACTCATACAAAACTGGTGTGAGAAGACATGCAATATAGATAATAAAGGTAAGATGCACTCAGGCACTACGTTACTGAAGACTCTCGGACTGACGTCCGTGGATATAAATATCACATAGAAATACATTGGTAGAAAGGTTATAAACACAAAGTAAGCTTAAAAGAGCATAACAACCAATATGATGGTAAAAGTCCCCACACATATACTGATGAGTGGACATGTTCACTGGTACTGCCCACTGGGGTAGTTCAGGTGTACTAACCCACAGCGGACAGCACCACCATACAATAGAATAGAATATTGGTAATATAACCAGACCCACTACAATACTCCCCCTCTTCGAAAAAGAGTTTTAAACACATTACAAACTTGGTAAAAAGCAGTAAAAATCACATTTCTAGTGACAAACATGTCAAGCACACATGTAAAAAGAGATTACGGACTTAAAAATCCACATAAAAAGTTCAATACACACATCTGAAGAAAGTAGTAATAGTAAACACCAAATACATTCAGGAGCATATAGTGTCCTCACTAACTTACAGAATCCAGTGTAGAAAGATTTTATAAAGTCTGACTGAAGTTCCTCCTTCTGAGTGAACCGAAAGTAAAAAAGAGTAATCTCACTTTAAAAGTCTTAGTTGATGTGTAATCAATCCGAAAAGGGAGTCCACGGGGTGGTAGAAACATGGTCTGGATCCGAAAGAGACGATCCGTGGGCGAGCTAACAAGGCAAGGCTAGGCACAAAGGGAACGCTCCACGTCACATCCGACGGAGACTTGGACTGGAAAGTGCTCGACGCCACATCCGGCAGAGGCTAGGTAGAACCAGGCATCACTGGGAGTCCATGGGAGTATTTTCAGTGTCCGAGACACCTTTACCACTTTCCTGCTGATCCGTGGATCCTTCCTGTTGGTCCGCAGGCTTTTGCCCGGCTTCAGGACCAACAGCCGTTGCGCTTTCTCCCCCGGATAGAGGAGAAAGGGCATTTTCTGGTGAGCCAAACATTCTCACTAGACCAAAAGGGTCTTGGCCTCCTTGGCTCGCTTGAGCTGTCCGTTGCACTGGCGGGGGAGCAGTCCGCGGGGCCAACACAGGCTGGAACTTGGCCATCAGCCTGGACAGCAGGTTAAACTGAGCCAAGTCCATGCTCACATTAACAGAGTCCCCGGACTCTGACACCACAGTACTTGTGCTCGGGCCAGCAACAGCAGCTGGCTGAGGGGCACGGGCAGTAGTTCCTGTAGCGGACTGGGTGGACGTTTCCACCTCGGACACTTCCTGACTTTCAGGGGAGGAGCTGCGGCCGAATTCTGCGAGTTCCCTACGCAGACTGGCATTTTCCTCAGTGAGATTGAGGATCTCGCTATCCTTTTTGGCCACAGCCAAGCGCAGGGTTTGGATGATCTTCGCCTGCGTCCGGATTGTCTCCTTCTGCGCGGCGTTTTCTCCAATCTGGCCCTGCACAGCCTCAAGCTTTTTCAATGGGACAGTCAGTGTCGCCATTGAGGTAGAAACCTGTTGCTGAGCAGCGCCAGCAGCAGCCCGGAGGGTCATCAAACAGCGTTGAACTTCAGTATCTGCTGCCCGGACCAGCTGCTCAGTTTCTACCCTTTCAGGCAGCTGGGCAGACAAGGTGTCTGTCTCCACCTGCGCCTTGTGGCCCTTCTGCTTCTTGGCTGCAGGAAGGGATGGTGAAAGCATTTCACCTCCGGAGCTAGTCCGGCCGCGTTTCTGGGCACCATCAGTGCCTCCAGTGGTCTCCTTGCTGGAAGAGGCATTCTTTGCCACGGACCTGCCTCCGGACTTCCCTTTTTGGCTGCTAGAGGAAGAGCTGGCTGACCCGGACTGTCCAGCAGCAGAGGTGGAAGCGCTGGACTTGGAAGGTTTCGCAACCGACCTCATCCTGCGTGTAACCCTCAAGTGCTGGGCCGACATGTAGGTCATGCGGAGGAAGGCAGAGTTGTTCCGGATGACAGGCATCACAGCTCTGGTTTTCTCCAAGGCAGTCTCCCTATTGAGGTGGTGCTGCTTGACTTCGCCATTCATGAAGTGTTGCACCAACTCCACTCGGCGATCCAAGACCTCAGCACACTGGTCGTGGGAGCACACCCACACCTGAGAATAGGGGGCATGTACCTCACAGAGATGCCTAAAGAAGCGCTCTCTGGTTTGGTACTTCTTGATGCCACCTTCGTTCACAGGAAGGTACCTGCAAACCATGAAAGGGCACCTAAACCCGGGCTGCCACAGTTTGTGTACTCCTGTGAGTTTCCCAAACGTGCCCGCGTCAAGGCTGTCCTCTCGGACCACTTCTGGCCAAATAACCTGTTCGTACCGGGTCATTTGGTCGTCGTCAAATTCCTTCGACTCATCGTCCGATTCCGGAGCTTGAGGAGGAATGGATCCGGGCTGATCCATGCTCGGATTCAGGGGAACTAGGGCTGCTGAGTCCAATTCAGCCTTGAACTTGGTTAGAGAACCAAATTTCGCCAGCTGCACCCGCCTAGCCTCGGATCGATACACATGTACCTTCTTCAGCTTCCGGATTTTGGGAAGCTTAGGAAGGGACTTCGTACTGCTAGTGCTAGCAGTGTTCTGGGCAAGTTTTTGCAGTGCATTTGCCAACTCAGCCGCCTTGGGCCCAGAGGCGGCTGCAGGCTTAGCCTTGGGATTTGAAGAGGTACTCCGATCGCGATCTGAACTCTTTTTGCCCGGAGAGTCAGAATGGGAACGGGTCCGGATGGTGTCCGTGTCCTTGTTCTTCAAAACTTTCCCAGGGTCGGCCTGCTTACGTGGTGATCTCCTAGGTGTCACCTCCACCTGTTTCCTTTCGGACTTGTCCTCTACAGGACTTTGCTTGGGACCCTTTGTCCCTGTGGTTCCAGCTTTCCTGTCCGAAGACCTGGAAGTCCGGGCTTTGTCCGCAGACTGGTCTGCTGACTGGTGGGTGGTCCGTCCGGACCTGTCCGGCTTGTCCGAGGATTTGGAGGGAGCAACGCTTACCTCGACCTCCATTTCCTCTTCCAAGTCCACCTCGAACGCGGGGTAGGGACCTTCTGCTCCCAATACGTCGTGTCCTCTGACTCCTCCTTCTCCGCTGCTGTCATGAGCGAGTCCAGCACCTTGGCCGCCTGGTCGTCGGTTAGCAATTCCTCGCCGTCAGACGCCGACAGGTTCAGGTCATTTTCCTGGTCAGACATGTTGGATTGAATCTCAACCTAGTTCTGATAGATAGAAAAATAACAACATGTAGCAACAGCAAAAATAAAAGCACAGTTCAGGGACAATATTTTTAGACCTAGACAGAACTGGTTTCTACCCACGGGCGTGGCACGGGCGTGGCTGGTCTAAATATCTACCACCGGTATACATATACAACAAGTCATGTTCTAAACAACACATTAATTCATCAACCAACATGCATTCAGAGTGTAACCTGCTAATATCACCGGGACTTGACAAGAAACGGTCTGTTTAGCATAGAGACACCCCTTGTCCATTCATTCGCTATACAAAACATACCAAAATGGCCACAACGTGTTCGGCGCGAGTCCGCCGAGTCATTTCTGACTACTATTTTTCAGCGAATACAGTACACATTGGTCCAGAAACTCTTGTCGCCTTCTTGCAACTACATATCAACACATACAGATGTAAAACAATAAGTTCATCTTTTTGGAAAACTTACAGTTTACTTTTCGTTTGCGAAGAGCGTGTCGCACACTCAGAGTCCGGAAGTCAACTGAAAGGAGTAAAACACACTGGCGAGACCCGTGGCCACGCTTAGTGCTACAGTCCGCCACCGCTGTTGGCAGCGCCAATCACTTCCCGCGCTCCTTCTGAGCCATAGCGCAGACGTGTTTGACCAGTCCGGCTAACCTGTTCTCCCCTGTTGAGACTACACAGGGCGTTTACCTCAAATTTCTCTGGTTCTCAGGACAGATTCAAGCAACCACCTATTTACCATAAATAGATTCCGGCCTTACAGCAAGTTCCAAGCCACAATTGCTCGCAGGGCAAGCCTGGGCCTAGCTTTTCTCTATCGTTCAAACCAAATACTTTCCAAGACACATGTTCGTCTCCCAGTCATAAATAGAACTGAGTCTACATTGCCGAATGGTGACAAGCAATTAATATTCGGTACAAATAAACTGCAAGTCTGACTTCTCGTTGTGTACTTTTTTGAAGTGGGAGAGAACCAGTTCAGAAATTCTCCCCCCGGATACCAATTTTCTTACTGATTAAACCGAACTGGGGCTTTACGCAAGCGTTGAGCCCTTACCAGTGCTGGGGAGGTGTCCCTCACACTAGGCAACAAATTTCTTTGTGCCCTTTCCTGGGGTAGAGAGGTTGGCAAGGAAACCACTGGAGCTGGTTCTTTCCTCGGACGCCCAACCTTTCTTTTCACAGGCACTAAAGGAACAGCAGGCAAGTCCGTAAGTTGTTTCTTCGGTCTGCCGCGTTTCTTCTTGGTTTTTACACAAATAGTAGGCGGAACTGGAGGAACAACTACTGCTGTTCCTGACCCCGTCCCCCCCTTTCTTTGGTCTACCAGGCCTTCGTTTCATTTCCCCTAGAGTCTGTTTCTTAGTAGGCAACACCTGGTTTCCTACTTTAACAGAACCCTTTTTCTTTTTTCCTTTAGTCAGTGGAGGAAGATCCGTGGCCGAAACGGACTTTTTCTTTTTCGGCCTACCTCTAGGCTTGACGCCTATAGTAACCTTCTCCTTCACAGACTTAGCCAGACATTCAACTCCTGCTACAACTTTCCCAGCTTCCAGCCTGAGAATATCTCTACCTGCCTTTTCCAGTTTCTGAAATTCTGGAGCCCTATGAAGGTTTCTAGCCTGGATAGGACCATCTTCATCAAAAGCAGGCTTGAGATAATCAATGTGGTATCTCAACAAGCCTTCTGCTGTTTCAAGTTCACAGGTGGTACCGCCTATGAACCTGCGGATTTTAAATGGGCCATCCCATTTCTGTCCCAACTTCTTGTTTGCTTTAGGAGGGCAATATCTATAGACAACATCCCCCACAGCAAACTTTGGAGGCCTAGTACGTTTGTTATAATCTCGTCTCTGATTTATAGCAGAGACTCCAAGATTTTCCCGCACATACTGGTGTCCTCTCCGCATCCACTGCTTCAGGTTCTCCACATAAGAAACCTTACAAGGAAAGTCCAACCCGTCAGATCCCACTCCATGGACTATATCCATAGGAGCTACGAGTTCCGTCCCAAAGACTACAGAATTTGGTGTACATAAAGTGCTGGCATGCACAGTAGCTCGATACGCGTGAGCTATACACGGAGCAAGCATATCCCAGTCATCTTTATGATAGTCTGTCAGACAAGAGAGCTGCTCAACAAGTACTCTGTTAAGCCGCTCGCTCTGTCCGTTGGACTGAGGCCTATAGGGAAGAGTTATCAGTTTCTCAATCCCTAACATGTCCAAAAGACTTTTCAATAGCTGTGATCGGAATTCAGGGGCCCCATCGGTCTGTAAAGCCACCGGACATCCGAACCTCAGAATCCATTCCTTGAAAAGGACTTCTGCACAGCTTTCTGCAGTATGGTCTCGCATGGGATAGGCTTCGGCCCACTTAGAAAAATGGTCCGTAACCACCATGATATAATTGTTCTTCCTAGGTGTCTCCCTAAAGGGACCTAGAATATCCAATGATATCCGGTTCCACCTGTCACCATGCTTCTCTTTCTTTAGGAGAGAAATTCCTCCTCCCCCACGGGTCTTTCTGGTACAACATTCAGGGCAAGCCTTAATCCATCTCTTCAGGTCATATCTTTGGCCCGGCCAATAATATCTCATCTTGGCCGACCAAGTGTTCTTAAAAACACCAAAATGTCCTGAAGTCTTAGGCCCATGCATGCCCATGAAAATTTCTTTCCTCATGGAAGCTGGGATCACCTTCCTCCAATACTTCCTACCGGTGGCTAGCCGGACCCATCCGAGGCATAGCACACCGTCCCTCATTTCCATTCCACCTAGGTGTTGAACATAAGTCCGAAATTCATCAGACTCACCAGCAAGATCTTCCCTAGAAGGAATTTCCACTGAACCATCCAACATACCAACCAACCTCTTGATCATGGGATCAGACTGTTGAGCTTCTTGTAGCTTGTTACTCCCGGAGTCCGTGGGGACATCCGAGTCCGAAGGGACATCAGTGGTAACAACAGCTAACACAGCGTCATGTAGTCCGCAATCATGACAATCCAATCTCCCACACTTACGTGTTGGCAAGCGAGAAAGCGCATCAGCATTTTCATGCTTGCGCCCTGCCCGGTGCAGAATCATGCTCTGATCCAGTCCGTATTCCTGCATGGTAGTTAACCACCTAGCAAGCATATCAGTTGGATCTTTGAAGTTTAGCAACCAACGGAGAGAGGCGTGGTCCGTCCTCACATAGAAGTTCCTATTACCCAGAAGGTAATGTCTAAACTTCTTCAGATAAGTCAAAACAGCAAGCAACTCGCGCTTAGTAGCACAATAGTTTTTCTGAGATTTAGACAAACTATTGCTAGCATAGCCCAAGACTACTTCCCGTCCGTCCTGAATCTGTGAGAGGATACCAGCCATTCCAAAACCACTTGCATCCGTATCTAGGATGAAATCTCCCACCTTCCGGGGGTATCCCAGTACTGTCGAAGTGGTCAGCAATTCCTTGACCTTGCTAAACGCAGCCTGACACTGAGGAGTCCACACTATAGGTCTGGTATAGCGTTTATCCTTGCATGCCGCCGTCACAATGTCTTGCAAAGGGGAGACAATTTCACCAAAGTTAGGTTGAAACTCCCTATAATAGGAAGCAAACCCTATAAACTGTCTAATCTCCTTAGCATTTGTAGGGACTGGCCAATCTCGGACTTTCTCAATCTGTTTTCTGTTTTCTGTTTAACGCCTACATTAGTTTGCTTCCTGGCATATTCTTGGCTTAAAAACCTCAAAGCGAAGCCCATATGTCCCGAAGTGTAAGCTTTCAAGCCAACTCGTCTGGCAAGATCGCGTACAGCCTCGTCATACTTTGATATACCTTTCGTCAAGTAAGCTTGAGTGCTAGCTTTCTCAGAAATAAAACATAGATGTTCTAACATGCCCTCAATATCTTGCCCCTTACGGTACTGCTCTAACATAAAGGCGCTATGACAATAGAGTAACTTTTCACTTGACATATACTTTGCACGTTCCTCCTTGGGAAGGAAACGAGAAATACGGTACATACGTTTGAGAGAACCATGAGAAGACTTGGTTTTCTTACTCTTCTTCTTGTGACGGTGGCCTTTCCTATGGGAGTCCTGAGAAATGGAGCTAGAGTCAGAAGAGCTATCTTCACTAGACGAATCCGCTGAGTCAGTCCCCGTGGACGAAGCACTAGAGTCCCGGTCCCTGCTCGGCTGAGCTTTCGAACGTCTATTCCTCGATCCTTTTTCGTCACCAGAATCAGCGGACTTCTTACTACGACCACCAGCAGCCCCCTCCGAATGAGAGCCACCCTGTAAGGTAGTAAGGAGGCTCTCAATGCGATTCAACTTATCGCTCGTATGGGCAGAAGCTAGAGAAAGCCCACCTAGCTCCTTTTTCACGTCGCCAACAGACTTGTGTAATTCAGAGACCTCCTGCCTACACTGGTGATCAACTCCGCCGGGCGGGTTTGACATGTAACCACCGGTAGCACCTCCCGGAGCACCCTTGCTACCACCTGCTTTCTCTGAATACAACATGCCTGAAGAGCCAATATCAGACGTGCCCCAATCATTCTGTGCCTCTTCTGTCCAGTCGTCCAAATGTTCCTCTAACGTACCAAGCAACTTATGAACTGAATCTCTAGAACGTCTGGTGTGCGACTTTGCCTTTTTCTTGTCAGACTGACTCGGCGACCAATTAGTCCAGTCAACAAGACGGGAGATATCGTTTTCATCGTCCCGTTTATCGTCAGAAGAATCAAGCTTTGCCTTTGAAACTTCTTTGCACTTCTTCCCAGTTGGGGCAGAATGCTTAGTCTTACAAGTTTTACAATACCTAGTCCCTCTCGGAGCGGACATGGTCAGACAAAAAATTTCGGTCCACACACCACAAGAGGCGAGCACAGAATGGCCGAGGCGAGGGAACAGGGGAAACATAGTAAGCGAGTATTAGACGAGGCAGTGGCGCCGCCTGGCATATAACTATCTCACTAGCGAGATGTGCAGATAATCTACACAGAACCTCTGTGTCCCGTCCTTCTTGGCCACCATAACAATAGTAGCTCCCCAAGGGCTATTGCTATGCTCAATCCGGCCTTCTCTATACATCTTCCAGATCTCTGCTTCCGCCTTATCATGTTTAGCAACTGGAATCCGCCTGTATGCTTGTTTGACCGGACAAGCATCACCTGTATTGATAACATGGCGGACCTTATGAGTACATCCCAAAGCCTTATCTCCTGGGAGAGAAAAGCAGCCTCGGAACTCCTCTAAGAGATTCAGAGCATTTCGAGTATCTTGGACTCCGGACAAATCCGATTCTTTGATCATCTTAGCCAACGGACACTCTGGAGCGGGCGGAATGGGAAGAGTAGGAGCGATCAGATCATCATCCACTATAGGAGACTCCAGCAACTGTATAGAGTTGATGATTGCTTCCCTGATCACTTCCTTATTCTCCCCAACATCTGACAAAGAGTCTTGAGCTAATAAATCAACTCTAAACACTTTACCAACCACCCTATGTCGTTTTATTTTCAAGGTGCGACCGGTCGGATTGGAGAAAGCTACCACGGCCGGAGAACCGTTGCCTGCTACATAAGTATTCAGGCTGCCCAAGGCTAAATCTTTCAACAATCTTTGGTCTGGCTCAAACATCAATCCACCCGATGTGACTGAGCCACTGCCAAGGTCAAGTCTGGCCATAGTAACTGATCTAGGTTTGAGGACAACTGCCTTAAGAAGTTTCACCTCTCTCCCAACAATTACGTCTTCCACTTCCATTGCCTTCACAGAGGGACTTTCAATACCGCTAACAGGTTTCTTCCATAGCGTACACGGTACAGAATACCCGAAATTTTCCAAGTAGAAAGTCTCTGACCAATCCAGATTACATTGGTGCACAAAATAGAAATCCGCACCAAGTATCCCGCGTTCAGGACCACGTAGACCACTGACTACAAGACAAGTAATCATGTAAGTCCGGTCGCCTAATTTCAAGGGACAAAGCACGCTCCCATATGTAACTATCGGTGTTCCATTACCCATCACACACATCATCCATACCGAAGTCATTGGTGGTGGATTTGGAAGGGAATCGTAGAATTTCTTAGTGATCAAGCTAGTAGTAGCACCCGGATCAACTAAAAAAGTTCCACTTCCCCCACCTACTGTTACAGGGGCATACCATCTCTCCCGTACTAACAATTTAGCAGGGATCTCCAAAGTTCCCTGATTGTGTACAGAAACTTTCTGAACTTGAGCAGGTTCAGTTGATCCACTTTTGACCAACACTAACTGATCTCGTTCAGCTTGGAATCCGGACTGTCCCCACCTCACTTCAGAGGCAGAGTCCGAATCACCACAAGGTAACAAGCCTTGAGGTAGGAGCTTTCCTTCCGGCAGCGATCTAGAATCTCCAGTCTTCGGACGGGGATCACCTTGATGTGAAACCTCTGGCGTACTAGCTGGTGCCTGGGCATGTCCTCCAGTTCCCATACTACTCTCAGCTTCACTTCGGACTGTGGCACTGTGAAGCGTCCTTTCCCCGACCCCCATCACGCTCCTTATGAGGGTCTGTCCGCGTTTCCCGAGTCCTTAGCTGATGCACCGGACTTGGGAGCTAGCCCAAGGATAATCTGTTTCGTTGGACACACTGAAGCGATGTGTCCGTCCTCACCACAAAACCAGCATCCATTGTTCGGCTTCCATCGTCTGAACCTTCTCTGTCCACCTCCTGTAGAGGGAGCAGCTGGTCCAGGCTTAGGAGCGGACTTTCTGTTCGTCTGCCATGCCTGCATTGCCTGAATAATACAATCAGAAATATCGTCCGAAGCTGATACTTCAGGCTGTACTTCCGACGGTTTATCAAGCAACTCCATCATCTGGGCGATGGCTTTCTGAGCTTTTTTACTTGCCACACCACCAGGAGGTGCGGATATGGCAAGGTTCGAGGAGTTCTTCGGTTCTACAGTCGTTGTCTGGACCATGGCTAAATCCATAGTGCAGCTTTCAAACACTACAGCCCAATGTGCAGCTTGGTTCAAGTCATATGGTTGCTTGAACCTTACAAATTCCGCCATCTTAAGGTCAGTTAAACCTTTCAAGAATGTCCGGATACACAAAGTCCACATAGTGCTGTCCAAATGGATACCAAAAGCATAGCGTGCAGCCTTTGCTACATCATTGGCAAAATGCCTGGCATTTTGACCAGGGGTTTGTCTGGAAGCATAGAACTCAGCTTCTCTTTTTTCCTGACAATAATCACCATAGTTGGTCTCCAAATGAGCTACCAAGTCCGGCAATTTTGTCCCTTGGGGCAATTCACCTAGAGCCGCAATTTGGCGTCTACAACTGCTCTTGAGTTGCCTCAAAAACATTGCATCCGTCCAATTATGGGCTTCAGCCAATACTTTCATCTCTGCCAGATGATGCTGCCACGAATCCTTCGTAGAATCCCATAGTCTGATGGTACCTAATCGTGGTTCAACATGGTCCTCATCATTGTAGAACATGTAGCTGAACGGAGCACGGGTTGGGTCCGGACCAACATATGTCAATCCATGAACTAGGGACTTATTGGCATAAGCAATGCCCGGATCCGGTCGAGGCAAGTTGATTGTGGAGGTCAGAACATCCTGAGACAAACTCACAGTGGTAGTACCAGCACTAGCAGTATCCACAACCGGATTAGCAGTTGGTGTGGGTATCCCAGTGATAGTAGTAGTCCTACCACTATCCTTTCGGACATATGTCTCATTCACCACCTGTCCGCGTATATAAGAATCATTTCCAGTAATGGCAGGCTTCTTAATACTAGACATGGTGGCTAGTTCTACCTTCTTCTCAACTTCCTGAACTTCCTTTGGAGAGGAAACAGCAACAGCAGAGGGCTCCCGGATCGTTACATGCCTAAGGCCTCCAAAATATCTTGGAGTCATAAGCTTGAACGAATCTCCCTCTTGATAAGCTACAGCTCCCTGTGTGTCCGCAAACGTGGACGTTACAGGTTGCCTAAGCTTAAGAGGAGTCCGAGCAATCCTTTCCGCAGCATTCGTTTCTTCCAATAACTCATTGTGGAGCCTAGAATAGTCATCCACTCTTGAGGCCTCCGTCCTCAGCTTGTCATTCTCAATCATGAGTCTTTTCGTGGTAGCTGCCGCATCTCTGGACACATCATGCAGTGTCGCCTGCAAATCCGCGTTTTGCTGAGCAAGTTGCTCCATCAAATTCCGCTGATCAATGATTTGCTGGTGAGAGCGGCGTAAGCCTTCCGCCAACTCTTCGCCTGCTCTCTAAGAGTTGCTAACTCTATCTCATCCTCGGATTCCGTATTACGGAGAGGTTGTCTATAATCCATCCAGAGGTCCGCACCAGCGAGACCCCCTTCCGGATTGTCCAAACCAAGACCCCCTGTCGGATTATCCAAACTTAGACCGCCAAGCGGTACCAAAGGTTGGTCCAAAGTCAAAAGAGCCACATTTGCAGTTCCAAAAACAGGAGCAGGATCTGGTTCAGGTGTCAACTTTAACTTTGCTCTCGCACCAATGCCAACCATTTCACCACCTTTCGGAGGTGTCACGGCTTTGGTCCGTTGCAGATTGTCCGCAATCTGAGTTGCAACGTCCACCACGGGTCGATTGTCACCCATCGTTCTTGTTTCTTTTATTTTCCAATTAATAGAAACCACTTGGAACCTAGATAAATCTAGTTCTCTATCATAAAGTATATCCCAAGGCAAGCTTTGGTCACGGCACCAATTGTAGTGATCTTCGGATCCGATCCGCTTGCATGTTAAATAAAGACAGAACAAGGCTTAACCTTTCTACGGACTTTATTCAATCACTTGGGACACACTTGTCCTGACTCACACAACTCGAGCTGGGGTTCTCCCTTATTCTCGACTCATACAAAACTGGTGTGAGAAGACATGCAATATAGATAATAAAGGTAAGATGCACTCAGGCACTACGTTACTGAAGACTCTCGGACTGACGTCCGTGGATATAAATATCACATAGAAATACATTGGTAGAAAGGTTATAAACACAAAGTAAGCTTAAAAGAGCATAACAACCAATATGATGGTAAAAGTCCCCACACATATACTGATGAGTGGACATGTTCACTGGTACTGCCCACTGGGGTAGTTCAGGTGTACTAACCCACAGCGGACAGCACCACCATACAATAGAATAGAATATTGGTAATATAACCAGACCCACTACACTAACATATCTAAAAAGGAAGAAGGAGGTTCAGCAAAACATGGCGGGAAAAACGTAACGCGACATATGAAGCAAGATTTTTCATCCCACAATTTATTTTCTATACATAAAAATGTGACGTAATTCACAAAAAAGATACGGATACACGGTTAGGTAATTGAGATAGGTTTGTTTGCAGAACCTCCCTAATATAATAATAATCTTGTAGTTCCTTAATAATACAATTACACTTTTGGTGGAAATGGGATCGACCTTCTAGCTCATGAATGCACACAGTGCAGGTGTTGCAGGACGTCCTAGTGCTACTCAGATGGAGTGTGTATACAGTAATTGATGGATATGAGCATCTGGTTTATGATGTGGAATTTTCTATCTAATCTACTGAGACTAGGTAGCAAGTCCATCTGGGTCAGATCTCCAGAAAATGTACAATTCGCCTTTCCCAATTCCCTCAAATAACCAAAATTTAGGACATAAATCAAGTTCAAAATTCCCGTTTACCATAACATAACTGATATTTGCAATCAAGGCAATACTGAATATACCCAAATATTTACCATTTTTCAGCCTAATAAAGCAGAATTTTCTCAATGTGTAGAGCTGCCGATTGTCCATTTTCAGACGATCTGACCCATCTACAGAAAACCATATGAGTTTTCCCCAAACAAAACTCCAAGTGCAGAATTATGTTCATTTAATGTACAGAATGAATTTTGCACACAGAATTGATGCATTGCATGTACAGAATGACTTGCATACACAAAATTGATATATTTCATTACAGAATGGCTTATGTACATGGAATTGATGTACTTTATAGACGAATGGATGTTTTTGTCCACAGAATATATTTTCTGAACAATATAGATTGTTCTGCCTGCCACACAATCAAGTTTTAGTCGAGTAATATTTTCCTTCTACATGAATGTCGTGAAAAATGGAATTCTTGACAATATACTGTTGTCTATATTTTGGTCAATTAATTCTGTTGTCTTTTTGTGACAAAAATCCTTTTAAAGTGACACAATTGTTTTGTCATTAACAAAAAGGTGGACGTTACAAACGGCCACCCCATATGGATCACCTAGTAGTAGGGTTGGTAACAAGCTAAGGGGTGATAGAACGTAGTGATCACGAATATGGGTTAGATTTTCAGAAAATGTACAATTGGCAGCTCTACAAATTTAGGAAATTCTCTTAAATTAGACTGTAAAATGATAAATACCAGGTATATCTGAGTATATTTGGTATCACATTGATTTAAAGTATAAGTTCTGTTATGTTAAACTGCATTTTGAAGCTCATTTCTGTCTTAAATGTGTGTTATTTGAGAGGATTGGTGAAGGTGAATTGTACATTTTCTGAAAATCTGACCCATATAGGAAATTTAGTAGGAAAGTCGAGTACATACAAACAATATACTGCTCCATTTCTGAGTTCACAGTATTCATTGAAGCGACACCTGTTCAAGCACGGATCTGGGGTAGGCACCACTAGAAAATAAAGGACATTATTTATAACATACAATAACCAATCATCATCATATATGTGACCCGCCAAGCAGAAAGGTACCTTCCCGTGGGAATTCCCGCTAGGAGTCACATCATATTCATGACGTCACTGTCACAAATGTTTATATTAGTAATTCTGAGAGGCGGGTAACTTTGAAAGTCTGTACCTTCACTAATTTTTGGGGTATATACAAAATTCTTTCACTTTTATAATGCTCATTTCCCCTTCTATATATCCCCACCATTTTTGTAATTTTTCTTTATATTTGTTTTTGTACATGCGATGTGTCACAGGAAAATGAGTCACTCCCCTAACCAATTTGAGATCATCTACTAAAAACTGAAGCAACTATATATTTTTTCGGTTATTGACTCAGGAGGACACGCAGATTCAAAATCTATAATGAACCCAAATTCAAAAATTGGTATCAAATACGTGTATATCAGGTCATTCTCAGAGAAGTCTTGTATTTCAGGGTCAGAGATATGGAAATAAGAGGAGATGTTGGGGGTATTATGATGTACCCACCTATTTCATTTTCACAATGTTCCCCATTGTATTTTGAGGTGCAGCCACATGAGCAGTCCTGAGTCCTGATGGTTCCACCATTAAAGCACTCCATTGTGGAACAATCTCTTTCTGTGAAAACATCAACAAAAAAAAAGAATAAAAATGTAATCATATTTGGCCGATACACTTTCATCTTGTATGGGTCAGATTTTCAGAAATTGTACAATTGGCAGCTCTACACATTTGGAAAATTATGCCAAATTTGGCTGAAAAATGATGAATACCGTGTATATCTGTGTTTACAAATCGCATTGATTTTATTTATCGCATTGATTTAAAATATCAGTTCTGTTATGTTAAACTGCATTTTGAAGCTCAATTTTGCCTTGAATGTGGGTTATTTGAGAGGATTGGTGAAGGCTAATTGTACATTTTCTGAAAATCTGACCCGTATCTTGATTGATTGGTTGTATTCTTTATTGTCCATTTCTGATTACTCAGGTCTTCCAGATACCATTAAAACAGTGTCAATATGTCAATATTGCTTATATATAAATGGGTCATATTTTCAGAAAACGTACAATTCAGACAATTTCAGACAAAAATAAAGTTCAAAATACAAAGTACTTAGCCAAATAGATTGGTAGACTCAATGACAATACAATGCCAAATATACTCGGATTTACCTAGTATTGACAGAATTACAGCCTAATTTAGCAGAAATTACTAAATATGTACAGCTGCCAATTGTACATTTTCTGAAGATCTGATCCATAAATAATTATGCAGGGCTTTACTGCTTCAGTATTTACATGAATGGACTTTTTTGGAATTTGTTTTCTAAATATTTTTGACATTTTGATTTAAAATAGTCATGCTGCTTGTAATTCAGGTTGGATATAAATGATAAATGAAGAAATAAATGTTTTTCTCACGTTCACAATCCTGTCCTTGCCAACCTTCTGGACAGTTACAAAAGTAGCTATCTTCTTCCCTCAGGTTAATGCACGACCCTCTTAAGCATGGGGGGGAACTTGAGGAGCACTTGAGACCTTTATAATAATAATAATAATAAATTCTTTATTTCCTAAAGGTGTACATGGAGAACAGGTTATGAACTTATCCGAAGATCTCTTCCAGCCCATGCCTTCTTGCTAAACTTCTCTTGGCTGTTTGTTACATAAACTAAACTACAGTTGGTACTAATTACTAATACAGAGTCTCATAAACTTAAAAATTACAATCTCAGAAACAATTTCCATTGTTTTACCAAATTGATATTTCCGTCCGGTTGAAATGTTAAAACAATGAAAATAGTTTCTGAGATTGTAATTTTTAAGTTTATGAGACTCTGTATTAGTAATTAGTACCTTTAAAGGTAAATGCCAGTGTTTATTAAAAAAAATAAATGAAGGAATCATGGAATTTTTTTGTGTATGAGTTTTCAACTTGAGGCCAGAGGCAACTTGATGCTACCTAGAAATACGCCAGAGGCCCATCTCATGTCACCTGTGGCCTCGATCAATTCCATGTTGTTCGTGGCCAGCAACAGTGCACAAAGAGATTTATTCTGTATGTATTTAAGAGATTTATTCTGTATGTATTTAGCTACATTGGTGGAACGCATGAACGATTCTTCTCATTGTTCCCATTCCTCGTCTGACTGAAGTTTAGATCCAAGCTCCTTTATCTCATATGGATCTCTCATTTTTGCCAACTTACGAGCAGCAGGGTTATTTCCAGTCCTCATCGCTTTAAGATAGAAAAACGCGTGCTCGACTGAGTAGAAGTACAATTTATTCACATTTATTCTGCAGGGGTAGAGATTGGACGGCCAGGCATAGCTACTCTGGTAAGCAATACCTAGAGCAACCTTTTGGACCTTGATGGATTCAGGATTTATCGTTTCAGGAAGAAGGTCAAGTTGATCAGCTGCGTAAGTCTTACCACTTACTACCACTCTATCTCCTTCACCTTTTGGTTCACATCTAAATTGGTACTGATAGCTTTTTGGGGTATTTGTCTGATGAGGCCCCTGTGCCTCCTCACTTCAGGATTTATGTCATCCTTAAACGACCAATGTGTAATCGCAGGGAATTTTTCCGTTGGAATGTTAACAAAGCATACTTACGAAGTTCACACTTATCACCATGGTAACCAGCATCACATTTGACACAGAAGTATTGATTGGCGTCTGGATGCTCCACACACATTCCTCTACCATTGCACGAATTTATATTGCACCGTCTGGTATCTATAAAGTATAACGGGTCATATTTTTAAAAAATGGACAATTGGCAGCTGTACGCTTTTAGTAAATTCTGCTAAATTAAGCTGCAATTTGTTCAATACAAGGTAAATTCGAGTAGGCCTATATTCGGCATTGCATTGATTCTAGCAATCTGTTTGGTTAGGTTGAACTGTTTTAAACTTTATTTTCGTTTAAATTCGGGTTATTTGAGAAGATTGGTGAAGGTGAATTATACATTTTCTGACAATCTGACCCATGTATTAATATCATGATATGCCCTGCCTGTGCTAGTGGCATGGATCCAAGATTCTCGCTCCACCTCTATGCTTTGGCTTGGCACACCTCTTTACCATAAAGCTTGTATAACGGCCTCGTCATGACACTATGTATGTGGCTTTACATACCCATGTGGTTAACTTACCCAGTTCACTATAAAAAGAATGGGGTGGTGGGGGTAACTTGGTTGACTTACCCAGTTCACTATAAAAAGAATGGGGTGGTGGGGGTAACTTGGTTGACCTACCCAGTTCATAATAAAAAAAGAATGGGGTGGTGGGGGTAACTTGGTTGACTTACCCAGTTCACAATAAAAAAAAATGGGGTGGTGGGGGTAACTTGATTGACCTACCCAGTTCATAATAAAAAAAGAATGGGGTGGTGGGGGTAACTTGGTTGACTTACCCAGTTCATAATAAAAAAAGAATGGGGTGGTGGGGGTTACTTGGTTGACTTACCCAGTTCACTATAAAAAGAATGGGTTGGTGGGGGTAACTTGGTTAACGTACCTAGTACACAATAAAAAGAGTGAGTACACAATAAAAAGAGTGAGTGAAAACTTACCCAGTTCACAGTTGGAACCTTGTATTTTTGCAGGGCAGGAGCAGGTGTATTCATTGTCCCCATCAAAGCACATTCCCCCATTCTTACACGGACTGGATTCGCACTCATTAATATCTAGAAATCACATTCAATTAATAATGATAATGAATTCTTTATTTTGGCAAGAAAGACCTGTACAGAACAAAGCAGAATATTCTTTGAGACGACTACGCTTATTCTGTCACATGTGATTTCAGGAAAATGAGTCATAAGTCGCAAAAAATATATTTTGAGATACCACTCACTCCATTGTATTTGAAAAGATGAGATCAAGCCGATTCAAATGATAGTAAACAGTCTAATAATCTAATAAGTATTTCTAGATTTTAAGTTTGATACTTTCGTTTTTGAAAAAAAAAATCCAATATTTCTGGGGGTCAATAAACAGTAAAGTTACTAAATGTAGTCCATATGAGGACCTTTAAAACGATAGAATATATTACATAGATTGTCCTGAAATTTGATACATCGATTAATATAGCTGTAAGTGATAAACCCTCCAAAAATTAGAACATTCCAATAATGTGATCTTGTGAAAAATAACACTTTGAAAAATACCAATTTTGCGACTTTTGATTCATTTTCCTGAAACACATCATATATGACAGTGCATTCACAAGTCTAGCAACGAGCTGATTTCATCAGATTTTGAAATATTAACACACAACTCAATTGTTTCATATCATGAACTTGATTCCGCATGAACATCAGCAACATTTCAGCAACATGTCTTGCTTAAAAAGTATGGTGATAGTGAGATTTCATCCATAGTTTACGTTCACCCCACTCGGCCGGGTTGGAGGTCACAACATCCCTTAATTGGCGACGATTGGAACCAAGGTTAAAATCTACATGTTTTCTCCTCAATATCTTTAAAGGGTGGTCTCCACTGGCTGCATTAAGCTCTGCGGTAAGCCTTGCGATGGTTTGTGCTGGTTCTGTAGGTGGAGAGGAATGACGAGGTCCTGTCTACATTGATCACTGGCCCTGTAGGCAGGACTTCGCCACTTCTCACCAACACAGCACCATCGCAAGGCTTACCACAGACCTTACCGCAGAGCTTACCGCAGCCAGTGAAGACCACCCATATTAACTGTACACAACTCTCAACAAAGCAGAATAGGTGAATGAAATGTATGAACTATACTTGGTATATCAATGTAATATCATAACATTTTGACCCATTTATGTATGTTTCAAAGGACTTGAATTCAGGGAATTTAACATAAGAGTTCAATCGTCCGCAGCAATTAATTGTTGTCACCAATAATCCCCAGAGGTTCTCACTGTCGACTTCAGTGCTACCTGCAAATGCCCGGATTTCCTTCTCAAAGAATATGTAGTAATCCTCAGATTGCCATCTGGTCTACCTTTCTTAGACCTTCAGAAAACTATATTTGGGCTATAAAATTTAAAATTAATATTATATTTGGGCTATAAAATTCTGCTAGGAAGATCTTGGGCTATAAAATTTAAAATCAACGTTTCCATAACATGCTGGAAGACTTGAAATTTACTTTCAGATGCGTGTCCCCTTTTTGTACACCTCCTTCATGTATGAATAAGAAATGCTTTGAATATTAATTAAATGAATACATACTGTCTTGGCAGCGATCACCACTGAAGCCAGATGGACAAGCACATTGCCATTCAGATTCATCATCGGTGTAGCACGTTCCTCCATTGTAACAGGGGTTGGGGGCACAATCATTCACCTCTGAAGTGGAACAGTGTTGTTATTCAAAATGTGATGTGTTCCAGGAAAATGAGTCATAAGTCGCAAAATGGATATTTTTCCAAGTGTTTTTTCCACAAGTTGTCCTTATTGAAATGTTCTGATTCTCAGATGGTTTAGTGGTTATAGTCATATAGATCCGTGTAACAAATTTCATGACATTGTATTAAACATATCATTGCGTTTTGAAGGCCTTTGTATCGAGTATATTTAGTTACTTTACTGGTAATTACCCAGCCAAACACATTGCAAATATTCTTTTTCAAAAATAAAAATATCAAACATAAAATATAGAAATACATGCTAGGTACCCTAGTGTTTACTCTCATTGGAATCAGCTTGATCTCCTCTTAATAAATATTGTATATCTCAAAATCCATATTTTGCGACTTATGACTCATTTTCCTGAAACAAATCTCAAATATATTGCATATTCCAAGGTCAAATATTATGGAATAAATTATCTTCCTTGCAAGAGGAAAAACCGTGGAGTAAATTAGAATTATATTTGAAGACCCAGTAGCAGTAGCAGATACGTGTGTACATTGTTCCTTCAAAATAACTTTTGTTTTTTGCACGATTATTATATCTGGAATTATCTCCGGACTTTGATGATTCCAAGATAGAGGACTTGATAAGGCCAATGGTCTATCCTGACCAACTATATCGTTGTTTTATAATTGCGGATTTATTGTATTCATGTATATTTTACTATTGTATTTTAAACGGCAAAAAACTCACAAAAAGGTTAGTAATAAATACGGTCTTTTCTTGTCTAGTAGAGGTACGCTAAAAGAACCTTCTTGTAAGATCCTGTAAGTCTAGTATTGCCGTATCAGATCTTCTCTAATGTATCGATGATTAATACTTTTGTTATTGTAATTGGTATCTGCAGCAGAAATACTTTCGGACATTGAAAGGTATCACACTTGTGAAATTTGTGTCGAAATAAATTCTGTTTAAAAAAAATAGATGTTTCTAGAATGTTAAATTTCCCACACCCTTGAAAATGAGTCGCATGGCCTGCGATTCTGAAGATAAACAGTGTGAAGCAATTCACGGGCGATATGAGCAAATAATAGTGTATGCAGTAGTATGAATGTTGAATACAAGGTGGCGTGTAGGTGGCGTGGATGACTGAAAGCACTATTAGGTGGAGCCACCATCGCCGCTTTATATGATTCAAGGGGTAAGGTCTTGCCTACCATGATTACAATCTCCATGTGGGTCAGGTTTTCAGAAATTGTACAATTGGCAGCTGTACACATTTCGTTCATTCTGCTAAATTAGGCTGCAATTTGGGCAATACTAGGTAAATTCGAGTATATTTGGCATTGCATTGATTCTAGCAATCTGTTAGGTGGGGTTGAATTGTATTTTGAACTTTATTCTAGTCTGAAATTTGGGTTATTTGAGAGAATTGGTGAAGGTGAATTGTACATTTTCTGAAAATCTGACCCATCTACCTTTTGTTATCTCTAAATGAACATAACCTCACTGCAAATGTCTATGTATACATACAATTCAATTCAATTCAAAACATCCTTTATTTGCATAACTAGTGAATACAAAAAGGAGGCCCGTTTTTTAAACTTAGGTTCCAAGTCTTCCTCTGGGTTCCTGGGTGGTTGGTGGTTGTCGAAACAAATAATAAACTAGTACTAAAGAAATGTAATGGCTATTTAATTGGATAATTCAGGGGCTATTTTCTACTTGTCTATAACTAGCTAACAGAGAGTTGTACTAACTAGAGCATGAGGTTAAAATTCAGGTACTATAACAACAGTGTAACCTCAACGATAACAACTGAATGTATATGTTATAATGTAGTTGTAAATATGACGAAAACGCAGGAAAAACGCTGCAATTAGCTATCTCGGTATTTCCTTTTGAGATATTTCTAACATAATAAAAGTTTCAAATTCATGCCAAACACAAAGCCATGTTTCTGACAAAACAAAGTTAAGTAACATTACATTTGTAGCCCCACTTAGTTATAACTGTGGCATATATTTATTACCATTTAATATTATATGGGTCGATTTTAAAAAAATGTACAATTCAACTTCGCCAATCTTCTCAAATAACCACCATTTCAGACGAAAATAAAGTTCAAAATACAGTTCAACCTAGCCAAACAGATTGATGGAATCAATGCAATGCCGAATATACTGGTGGGAGTAAACCTCACTTTTGTCTTAAATTTGGGTTATTTGAGAATATTGGTGAAGGTGAATTGTACATTTTCTGGCGATTTCACTCTGGTAGGGGTGGGAGGGATGCGAGTGGTTGCAGGGGTGGGGAACAGTTAGACCGTATCTTTGTTATGTATCGTGATTATACACATAATTTAGGTAACATAATTACATGGAAACATGAGAGTGACAATAATGTAACTTGGCTCGCCCTTTCATATTACATATACAACATATTTAAGATTAGAGAATCCAGATCCCCTACCCCACATGACTTATGGCTATGTCAACGGGACACTTGCTTTAATAAAAGTCATTTGTGTAAAAATGGATTTAGTCAATAATGGATATAACTCATACGGGCACGTGTGTTATCCCAATCACCAACTTTCCCAATGTATATTTAGAGTATATGTATTTTGATTACTGTTTATGAGTATATGTATTTTGATTACTATTTTTGAATCAATTTTGTATATGTGATGTATCGACATACAACCATAATCTCTTGATATAACTGATTGGAACACTAACACTTCGAACTAGTGGCACAGTGTATCCCTTGTCAATAACGTTACTCTATTTTCGAACCAAGTGTTACACTTTTGTATATTTCCAATAGTATACCTCGATATACTACCGTAATCTCGTGACATAACCAACTGGAAAACTAACACTTCGAAACAGTGGCACAGTACATTCCTAGTCAATAACATTACTCTATTACCACATTACTGAACCGAGTTGTATTTCTAACTATACAGAACCCACTCTGGAAATAACAAATGATACCTGTGAAATGTAAGATACACCTGGGGCATTGTGAAAAACCTAGTTTGGGATTTTGCACTCCCAGTATAAATAAAGTTTTAAAAAGATATGGTGGAGGTGTTCATTCTTCTCCTTGCCCACATGTTGGCATTGTATAACTGATTATGAAAATTCGCCTATTGGCATATAAAGCTATTGCCATGACACTTCATGCTAAACTATTCAAAGAAACTAAGCAGAGGATATCATATAGTATTAGCAAGCTATATTCTTCTTCTAATGGAGAAACACTATGTCATAGACTAGGTGCCATATAACCTTTATTGTCTTATTCAAATTGCATCTTAGAATTATTTCCGGCCCACCTGGAAAATCTTCCTAGCAGAAGGTGTCAGCCCTATTTCTCTAACATTTATGGACATAAAAACTACTACATGTATATATACTTGTGTGCTAAACTATATACACACTCACTCATCTGAGGTATGTATTTAATCGTACTGTATTGTATGATTAACATAGCAAACCTCGTAGTCATGCTAATAGGAAATGTTTACCTATTATATGGGGTAACTATCCATATCCAATCGAGAAAGTGAAATGACAGGCTCGAGGTGAAAATCAGGCAATGAGCTTGATCCTTGATAAATTTGGGTTGGAAAATGCCATAACCCCTTTATAACCTCTTGGATAAATAAAATGTTTTAAAAAAAAATTAAAAAATCAGCAGTTAATTATGTAATTAATTAACATGAAGTTTAACATTATTTGTACCGAATTCATGTTATAAAAACACTAGCCTCTTTAGCTCATCTTCTAAAACATGGGAGCGATTGGAGGAACTGGGACCATCCCAGAAGTCTGTAGAGCAATTTGTCATTATCAATGTAAACGTTGTCTTATTACTGACAAATAAAAGATTTCTCATGTCAACAATGTTATGCATCGAATATTTGCCAGCAAAACATGTCACGGTAAGTTGTCGGATCGATGTGGTTCGTTGAGGTTATATAAGGTGACTTCCCATACAGACGGCCGGGAATGGCCTGTACGCTAATTAGGCTGTAATTAGAGCAATTGAAATGGCAAAGGCTACTTTTCCTTCATGTATTGGGCACACCTGGCTAGCCATGAAGGGGCGCTCTTCACTGAAAGCCAAGCCCAGAAGACTCTAGCAATAAACAATTAGGATTATATCATGAGAACGGTCTGTAGCCTACAGACCGTTCGACCGCTAAAATCCGAGTTGTTTATTGATTTTAGTCTGTGATGGGTCAGATCCCATACCTTAACATAACCTTACACAGACAACAATAAACAACAACACCGATTTTACTAACCTTTCATCAGTTCCAACTGTGACATGTTCTTTATGTATAACAAAGGGTTAACCCCTTCATAATTAATGGACGTGCCCCGTCGCATCCACGCTTTGTCTCTTCATTACAGCCCAGAGGGGGTACCCGCTAATGAAATCCCCCTCCGTGCGAGGACCAATGGCAAGCGCACATCAGTGTCATTAGACGGTGGGTCGGGTTTTGGGTAGGGAGCCAATGGGAGGCAAGGAAAAAACCTATAGACCGGGGGTATAGTCACGGTCTGTACTACCATTATTGCATGAAATTTCCACCAAAATCTGATCCAAAATGGACTAAATGAGCTTCACCTGTGCTTAAACTAAGCGACTGGCCAGCCTCCATATCTCACCTTTAAATTATGTAATGCACAGTCCACCTATAACATTTATAGCTGAAGCCATGCACACAGTATGCCGATGACATAAAAAAATATATGGATGATAACATTCCCTACAAAGTTGGTATAACGCATAAAAAAATTGAACGTCTCAAAATCATTTTCAATTGAGTTTACTTTAAGGAAAAAATCAAGACAAAAACCAAACTGTTTTTCATTTTCGAATCGGATGATTCTTACAATTTTGAATTGTAGAATGGTTGGTAAGGCACTGGATGTGAACCTTTCTTACAATTGTATACCAGAGCCACTTGATGTCATTTTATGATCTTTGTCTAATACCCCTTTCACATTACACAACCGAAGCGAAGCGTTGCGAATCGTTGCGAACTGGTTTATATAATGCGCACCATTCATACTGCAGCAGAGAAGTGCTTTCAGTACGTCGGTTCTATTCAGACTACAGGCAAGTCGCCGTAGTCTGTCCCATGTGTTTACAAGCATCACATCTGATCGATGACGTCAGAAACCACTTCGCTTCACCTTGGTTCCATTCACACTAGCAGAATTAGCACCGAGAAAGCAAAGCAAAGCAAAGTGATTTCGTGTTTTTAAATTGGGATATAGCGGTATGGAAACCAATTACACTATGAAATGAACATATGATCTAAAGAGAGTGAAATACTTATTGAAATACCTATTGAGATTGACCCTAGCATTGATTGTGTTATGAACTACCTGTTGTAAACACCATTGTATTGTAGTGTAGAATGTAGTATAATTGACTGCTGTTAAACACCCTCTTCATTAATAATCAGGTTGTAGACAGTGTTTGTTTGTTTGTTTATTTAGTTATATGAATATAAAAGGGTTTTGCGTATGGTAGTAAAGGTTAGATATACATGTTACATTAATTACATTTGGCAACGCATGAAAAATATATCACATAAGTGGTTATGCGTATTTTGTAAATTTATTAAATGATGTGGCCAATAAAAACATTTAAAAATAAATAAATATATAATTCACCTACCTGAGGTGAATTACAGAATTTGCTTCTGAGTCGGTTTGGAAGCGCTTTCTACAAGTCAGTTCTATTCACACTACACCCCCAAAGCACCTCAAAGCACTTTCTGGGTGTAGTGTGAAAGGGGTATTAATATTATTCTGTGGAGCGCCAAACAACAGTATCTACCTCTAATTATACTTAATTGTGTCTATCACTATTCACTAATGATACTTAATTAATAGGTAGACGTAGCAATATTCACCGAAACCAGTAAAGAAAGATTATCTCAAAGTATGGATGGTCCTAACAAAGTATAGTTGGTCCTAAGAAGAACGCAACCTGTTTGTCGAAACATTCTATGGCAAATAAAGAATTATCTTATCTTATGACCATAAAGTGCTTTTCTCTCCATTCTTCTCTATCTCTATTTCCTGGGTATGATCATAAACTGCCTCCCTCTCAGCCCTCCCGCCCTTGATATAACTATATTAAATGTGTTGATAAGGGCGTAAAGCAACCAATCTCACTCACTCAAAGTATGGTAATCACCAACTAGAGATTCAAATTTTAAAATTTAATTATACTTTTTTTTCCTTTTTTTTAAGGTTTCCCCCGACGAAGGCGGTACAAGCGCCGAAGGCGCTCATACTGGGAAACCTTATATAGGTTCCAGAATTTGCCTGCTGTAGCAACGTCGGCTTTCAGGGTATAAATAGAAAACACAACTCAGCATCCTCCCACCTGAATTTCAGACGCATTCGCGTACACATCGTGGTGAATTTACGCTCCCGCAAATTGATAAAAATCGCTATTTCCACTAGAAATAAATTTCTAGAAATAATTTTCTACCCCTATTTATGTGTTTATATCAAGCTCAGTTCATAAATAAGGCTTATATAAGCGAAACATTTCAGTTGGCCTAAGTAAACAAAAAGATCGCCAAAGTATAGGTCTACATTATCGAGTCAGGTTGCAAGAAAATGTACAATTCGCCTGCACAATTCCTCTCAGATTTGAGAAAGAAATCAGGTTCAAAATACAGTTTAATAAACCAAGCAGATTTGTTCAATAACTGTTAACCAAATATAGGCCTACTCAGATATAGCCAGTATTTGTCATTTTTCAGAGTAAATTATCAAGATTTACTAAATGTGTAGAGCCGACAATTGTTCATTTTCTGACGACCTGACCCTATTGGGTTGTGACAGGCACATCGCGGGAAAATTACGCCCCCCCCCCCCCCCCCCCCGAAGTACTAAAAAACGCTATTTCTACTTGAAATACATTACCAAGATGTTGAAATTCAGAAAGAGCATGCTTTTCTACCCCTAAATATGTGTTTATATTAAGTTCAGCCTTTAAATAAGCAGATATGAGAGAAAGTTTTCAGTTATATAAGTAAACAATAAAAATAAGCTTGTCGACGATTGTAGGCCTAATTTTCTGTAGATTGTGGAACCTAGTCAACTATACTGACCTTATACAGTATACTGCGTTGACGCAGAACTGTATATAAACACCCCATTGCCATTGGAAAGAGAAATGTCTAAGCTTGCATTTGATATGAATCATATTTATGTATTACCTTAATGGATGACGTGAGAGACCAATACACACTTTGTTTTGTGGCAGGCACATCGCGGGGAAATTACGTTCTGGCGAAATGATAAAAAACGCTATTTCTAATCAAAATACATTGCCAAGATGTTAAATTCAGAAAGGGCATGCTTTTCTACCCCTATATATCCAATTTTATCAACATTTAAGGAAGATATGAGGGAAACTGCACTGCCAGATGCGGATATCCTTTTGTAAATATAGGCCTACCGATATGCCGTACAGGACGCAATGTTGTACAGGTCGTCGTGACGTGTTCTAATTTACACAACGTTACTTTGTTAGCAACGCGCACTGCAGACCTACTTGACGATGCTTTTTCCCGTGCTGGACGGCCGAGGAATTAGTTGGGGGAAACCGTTTTCTCCTTGGTCACAGCCAAAATTTCTTGTTTAATAAACGATTTTCTGTGTCTCTCAGAAATTTGGTTAAATGACAAAATCCATGACACTCAAATTGAATTGACAAATTATAACCTCTTTCGACTGGATAGAAAAAAGAAAAAGAGAGGCGGTGGACTATGTATTTATGCTCATGACAATCAAAATTCAGATCCAGATAAGTATCAACATTTGAATACCTCAAATGAAGATATTGAGCTTCAGATAATACAGATTGCAAATTAGAAATTAATACTAATAAATATATACCGCACACCTAGTGGAGTTTTGCAAAACTTTATTGAATATATAGACAACACATTGAATAAATTACCAAACGATAAGGAGCTAATAATTCTAGGTGACTTTAATATAGATATGAAGACGATAAATACAGCCAAGTCCTCACTATCCTCAAACTACAGAGAAATGTTGGGTAAATTTCAACTAACCCAACATATAAAAGAACCAACCAGATCCACACTCAAATCAAGCACAATAATAGACCATATTTACTCAAATTCTAGCATAATTGGAACAAGTGGGATAATAGAAATTAATATCTCCGATCATTTCCCAGTTTTTGCCATCAGAAAGAAAATCAGAAACCAAAACAACCACAAAACTTTTTGGGCCAGAAATAAGTCATGCCTAGATCAGAAAATACTAAACGAAATTTTGGTAGATTCTAACTGGGACACTTTCTTTGCTCAGAATAATGTGTATGACTGCTGGAAGATTTTATATGAAAGAATTGAATTTTACCTCAACCGTATGTGCCCAATTAAAAAATTTAAATCAGTGAAACAGAAACCAAAATGGGCCGATAAAGATTTGATTGCTATGATGAATGAGAGAGATAAACGGTTTAATAAGGCTAGAAGAGGAGACAATAAGGATGTTCTGGCCCAAGCAAAAATTATTAGAAACGAAGTCAACTACAAATGTAAAATGGCTAAAGCAAAATTTATACGAGAACAATTACAATTATATGAACCAAATCCCCAAAAGTTCTGGGATATAATAAAACCTATAACGAGCCCAGAAAAAACAACTACAACAAAAGCGATAAATTTGGTCAAAGAAGGCCAGAACATCCAACCAGCTCAAGTAGCCACTGAGTTTAACTCTTTTTTTCTAAATGTTGGTCCGGCCCTGGCAGGCAAAATCATAAATCCAAGCACTGATGATCTAAGTGAGAATAACATGACAGATAAGCAAATTTTCTCACAAATCAATGATTCACTTAAAAATGTTAACTTCATATTCTCAGAGGTAACTCCGAAGAATATTAAGAAAGTTATATCAGGTTTCAAGAATAATAAAAGCTCCGGTTTTGAAAATATGCCAACAGCTATTCTAAAATCATGTCTTAAAGCCCTAGCACCACACTTGTGTCATATTGTTAACCTCTCTTTAAATCAGAGTGATATCCCAGAAATTTAAAAAAAATCAAAAGTAACCCCCCTATACAAAGGGGACCCAAATCAGAATCAACAAATTATAGACCAGTTTCATGTATAAACCTAGTAGGGGAAATAATAGAAAAAATTGTCCAAAAACAACTTTCAGCCTACTTTGAAGACAATAATCTTTTTTATTCAAAACAATATGGCTTCAGAAAAGAGAGATCAGTACAACAAGCTCATGTAGATTTTATAAACGAGGTATACCATCATTTGAATAAGAGGGACAAAAATGGCACAGTTTTCCTTGATTTTAAAAAGGCTTTCGACACAGTGAACCACAGTCGACTGCTGATAAAGCTACAGCAATATGGTATCCAAAATAAAGAGCTGAGCTGGTTTAGAAATTATTTGCAAGACAGGAAACAATTCCCTTGTACTATAATGCCTGTGGCGCCGCATAGCGTGAGAAAAAAAACCACTTATTTTGGCCCATCCGGGCAACTTGGGTAACACAGACACTTCCGTTTGTGTACTCCACATGTATTGTCAATGGCGGCGACCATAGAAGAGCGGGATTTTCAAAGGTTTCTTGTGCCTGAATTACGAAAATTCTTGACGGAGAGAGGGATACAGTCAACTGGGAAGAGAAAGAAAGAACTTGTTAAGCTATGCTTGCAGGCTCAGAACCTTTACAGTCCCCTAGATAGTTGTGACCACAAGGAATCTGAGAAGAAACGTCGGAGGGTAACGCAGTGTGATGGGCATGTTATTGACCTTAATCGTGCTAAGGTAACATGGAATTCAAACCTCCAGAATCTACCTAAATTCCATCTTGGGGATGTTTTTGGCTACTTAGTAAGTCAATGTGAGTGGTCCGCTCAGAGATTAAGTAGCTTTCAAATGGATGATGGCTATTTAATGTTCAAGGATCGCCATGTAGAGAGGGTAGAGATAGGGCAGATCACTGGCCATGCCGAGTTTGTTTACATCCAAGGCACTGTCAAGCCTGAGCAACGACAGGGAGCTGAGCGCTACAAAACTTGGATTTTACACTCTTCAAAAACTGGGATTAAATCAGCTGGCTGTGGTTGTGTAGCAGCGTGAGTATTCATAAGTACTAATTATTATTATTATTTTTATTTTTTTATATTAAATATATATTATATCAAAATCTTAAAATATCAGCCCCATTCTGGACAGACAATGGACTTGGAAGGACGGAATATAATTTTCAAAATATATCATGATGAAAAATTATTCATATTTTGGCATTTTATAGTATGAACTGTATTTATATTTGTTTTGAAACAACATCTATAATTCACAAAAAATTTAATCAGAAGTACAAAACTCATTTGTATGATAATGTTAGGTTTTAGACGAATCATGGACATGCACATATATTTAATTTCATATTCTTGTTTCTGTAACAATATGGACCCTCTATGTTCCACACATGTATAGATTGTGACCACGCCCATGTTTTGCAAAATATCTTTACAAACTAATTTCATGTGTTGTCTATTATGTTTACTGAAAATTAAATATTTTTATATTTCAGGGACGATGGCTCCTGCAAACATGTAGTTGCACTCCTTTTTTCCCTTGTTGATTTCTCGGAAAGACAGACAGATAAAAGTACCATTTCCTGTACTGACTCTGTTTGCCAATGGTCGCAAGCTAGGCGAGAATCACAACCTGTAACTGTCACAAGATTAGACTTCAGAAAGGACAAGAAACTGGAACCATGCCCCACTCCTGTACCTGAATATTTCAAGCCTATCCCCAATCTGCAGAATGATGATATATTGGCAGTGAGGGAGAAAATAAGGAATCTCGCCCATTCAGTATTTCCCACTGCAATGCTCCTGACATGCTTGGATCCCCCTCCAGTAAACAACCTTCCAACAAGCATAAGAACCCTGGCTGCTACTTATAGACAGACTGAACGTTCAGTCACCTTCCCTGTTTATTGCGGCATTAATACACCAAGAGAACATATTCTATATATGGCACATCTATCCCAAGAGGATCCAGCTTGGAAAACAGTGAGGGAAGGTAGGATAACTGCAAGTCTAGCAGGAGACCTTCGTAGACTTAAGCCTAGTTCAAAAGGGAAAAGTTTAATTGATAGAATATTGGGAAAAACGCGATTTTTATCAGTCCCAGCTGTTGAACATGGCAGGACATTTGAAAAAGTGGCTCGGCAAATGTATGTTCAACAAGAATCGGCATCGCACAAAAAACTATGTGTAGAAGAACGTGGCCTGTTCGTGGACAGTGAGTTTCCCATTCTTGGTGCTTCACCAGATGGCATTATTATGTGTAAATGTCATGTGAAAAGAGGATTAGAAATCAAATGTTCATTCAAGCATAGGTATATACGTCCAAGCCACATTCCCGATGTTGATTCATCATATCATTTTGACAAGTGTGGAGATCAACTCAAGCTGAAGTTAACATCTCCCTGGTATTTTCAAGTTCAGTATCAAATGGGCGTTATGAAAGTTGACTCGTGTGACTTTGTCATTCATACTTTTAAGGGTATTGAAGTGTTAAAGATCGATTATGACTGCAATGTGTGGAATATGCTGAAAGATAAAGCACTGGAATTCTACGGTAATAGCATATTCCCCTTGCTATAATGCATTTATTATAACCTATTGATTGGATCCAGTGATTGCTCATAATGTTGAGTAAATGCATACTAAGTGTCACTCACCTAAATTTATTAAAACTTATCGTTTTATGTAATGGCTATGGAAAGAATTAAACATTTTAAAAAGAATTGTATATCCGATTACTATTATGGTTTCTCAAGATAGATCAACAGTTTATATTTGTTCTCCAATGTATCAAGATCAGGAGCAATTTATTATATTGAATAATACATTCACATGGGAGCAATAACATATCAAGCCATATCGTAGACATAAGTCTTTAGAAGAAGCACTCACAAAGTATGTTCATTAGAATGACACAATCTTTTATTTCTCATTCATCGTGTGAAATACAGTGAAGTTAAAAGGTCAAATTACACCAGATAAATCGTACATCACCAGTAGCAAATACAATAATGAATGCATCAATATTTTGGTCCAATAAACCGAATGGCAATGTCATGAATAAGCATATATTTTTAGTCTAATTCTTACTATAATTTACTGTGGAATAGTGGTGCTCGTAGGTTACAGAGGGCAGCAACGACTTTGACAATCATGGATGACACATCTTTTAGATTTCTAGGAATTTGGTGTTTCAATATTTTCCAAATTTTCAGTCGTTGTATTGCCCTTTCTACATGAATTCTCACTTTTGCTATGGCCCTGGTCCGGCGGATTTCCATTACATTGAGACGTTTTCCTTTCCCATTGTTCCATTTCCTTGTGAATGGTGGTGCTACAAGTACTGCCCCCCTTTCTAGTAACAAGTCCTCGATCCTGAACCCCCTGTCTGCCATAACCTCATCATCTTCTTCTATAAGATCTATGATACCACTGTGTTCAGTAATATACCGATCAGATACATTACCAGCCCAAAGATCACTAATGAATGTGAACGCCCCATTTGCATTTACTCCAACCAAACACTTAAAAGTATTATGACTCTTATACTGTGAGTATGTTTTGTACTGTTCTTCCTTATTACCAGGTCGGTCAATAAAAAACTCTGTGCAGTCAATGACTACCCTAGTTTTGGAAAAGTCTTTCATAAATTCAAATGGCATTCTTGACCGGACTTGCGCCTGTGATGGCCAGACAAGAAGAGCTGGTACAAGGATCTGATGTAGAAAACTTATCCAGGTGATCGTGATGTTTGAAACAGTTGATTTACTAATATTGAAAAGGTCAGCTAATAGCATCACAGGGAGATCAAGCCTCAGTCTTACAAGTGTCATCAGAAATTCAGCAAATGGGTCCAGCTTGCGTTTCACTCCTACATTTGATTTCCTATGCAACCCACTTTTTGGTCCTTCTACCCTCACTTGATTCCAGTACGTCATCCCAGGGAGTCTGTCCTTTATACTCTCATACACACCTGAAAGTAAAAATGAAATTACATTGTAGCGATAAAAAGCGAACAATAAAAGATGAATGAAATAAGATATGTTGATTTAATTGGACCAAGCCCATCACCCATAGTAAATGTTTAATATTCTCCTAATATAGTTATTCGTCCAATATAGTTTTAAATAAATCATTACAAATACATATTGGTGTTATATGTATACTACCAATATAGTATATGTTGTACTGTTAAAGTATATATTTTCGCGCTGCTAAATATTCTAGTATGTAACATCCTGTTTCCCACATACACACGGTGAGAGGATCTCTGTGGGCATAGCATTTGTCTATGAAGCCCTGTACCACGCTTATACTACACTGAATGTAATACCTACATGAGCTATTCATGTCAGTGAAAGAGATAATTATAGTACTAGCAAACGTAACCTTCCATATAGCTTATACAAACTCCAACCATTGGTCCTACAGGTTAACATTCATTCAAGGATGCATTGAAAGCGGAAATATTATACAATAATATATAATCAATATCTCAGATAACAGTATATATTTTCTCATGTAGGTAGCAGTATAGAAACTCACCGTTCATCATCTCTTTGCAGGGGATTCCAGTATAAAAGTTAACTTTCTCATTTGATTCTGTGATCTGCTTCACAATAGGAGGAGTTGACGTTTTTGACTGGTTGACTTTGGTCTGAGAAGTTAACTGAACAACCTTCTCTTCCAGAGTATAGATATCATTCATTGATAAGTCAGTCTGGCACATAACTGTGCAGTATGTTGCTGGGCTTGAAATGTAACAGTGATCTTGGGGCTGTTCTATATACTCGTTCTGTAGTGCTGCCATACCTAAAAAATAAGAGTTTAAAGTAATTAGCAGACATGTTTCCTCAATTGAGAAGAAGTTAAATTAGTGGTGAATTCTGAATTACATGATAGGGATAGGGTCGCAAATAATTAAGTAATATTTTTACTTTTCATAATCACCAACGTAAAAACTATTTTATTTGGTGATGAACCTTTATCCTGGGCAAAGTGAATAATTTACTTACTTCCTACATTTAATTGGGTAGTCATGTCATTTGAGCTATAATCAGTCTCCGATCCAATATCAGGTACCAATACGTCAGTGGGTTCTGTCAGCAATATTTCAGAGCCAAAAATACATGGTCGGCCCGGTGGACGTGGTCTGCATTTATCCATCTTCTTAATGCAACTTGTGGGTCGGGGTTTTGATGATCTACCCCAATTGTTCCATGCAAAATACTTCGGATCACTAGATGCAATATTCCAGTAGTTGATGTCCTTCTCATCAAAATGTCTTGAACAAAGTCGAGTCCTTTTGGTTATGACACAATTGTCAATAACCTTACCCTCTTTATCAACTCCTCCACGCTTAATTAGTCTTTTCCACCGATTAGAGGAGTACAGGTCTGTAGGCCACTTAACCCACTTGACATCTCGCATCCAAGGGTATTTCTCGATTTTGTGTAACTTCCTTGTATCAGAAGTACATTCAGAAGCATGGCAAATGTAAACCATTATGTACGATTCAAGAAAACGCTTGCACGCTGGAGCACGGCAGCTGCATGCTATGGCTCGCACTAAAACTGGGTCAACAACTAGGTCAACTCATGTCGACCAGAGACCTTTAAAACGCATGTGGACGCCCTCTAGTGTGAGTGGGGAATCTAATATAGTACAAGGGAATTTGTTATGGTTAATAGAACTAAATCAGAAGAAGGCCTAATTTCTTATGGTGTACCACAGGGTACCATACTTGGCCCGGTACTCTTCTCTATCTATATAAATGACCTCAACATGGTGGTAAAAAAATGCGTGGTTCAGCACTATGCTGATGACACTATTTTATTCTCACATAATGCGAATATCTCCATAGTACACAGCAATATTCAAAGTGACCTTAATAGAATAGATCTTTGGTGTAGACTGAATAAAATCTCCATCAACACCTCAAAAAGCAACATTATGCACTTCACAATTTCGAATAAATTAACGGACGATGAGAATATGGAACCTTTGACTCTGGGAAATACTACTCTTGAAAGGGTCACAGAATACAAATATTTAGGCCTAATATTAGATAGAAACCTATCTTTCAGAGAACATATCAATAACACTCGAATTAAGGTCCAAAACAAACTGAGATTACTATTTAGGGCAAGACACTGCCTCACACAGAAGAGCAAACATGATGTTTATAAAATGACAATTCTATCTCACTTTGATTTTGGTGATTATTTGTATGATTCCGGTCCAAAGAATCTATTAGGTAAGCTCCAATCATTACAGAATTCAGCTCTACGTATTATTTTCAATAAAAATAAGAGATCTAATGTAGACCAAGAACATCTTGATATGAACCTCCTCCATTTAAACAAAAGAAGGCAAAAAAATATTTTAAACCTCAGCCATTATCTGGCATCAAATGAAAAGAATCTAGCAAAACGAAATTTGACAACTAGAAGCCACATAAAAGGCCGAAGAAATTTAAAACTAATACAACCAAAATTTACTAAAATATTAAATTCTTTTACCTACAAATCAGTAAAGTACTGGAACGAACTGGGAATTGGGGCTCAACAAATAGAGGACCGGAAAACTTTCCTTAACTACATCACTGAGAATTTACATAAAATTGAGTTACTTTAATCAACTTTGTAATAAATTAAGAACAATAATTTTGTAATAACTGCGATCGTGCAATGCAGTGCTATGTGTTTTTTGTTTTTTGTTTTGTTTTTTTGATTATTTCACACTTTATGATTTATGTATTTGTGTTTTACGTTTGAAGGTATATCTTTTGCTTCATAATGTCAAATATGTTATGCTTGTGTTTTATATGACTGTATGTCGCTGTTATGATTATTCATTATGTCATTTGTGGCGACATATGCCAGTTTTGCCCTGCCAGCGAGCGACAAATCTATATCATACCTTTATTATATCTATATACATTATATAACCTATATTCATGTTCAGTTACATTGCCATGACTGTTTCTTTTATTTATGTTTACTCAACAATGCTTATATACCATGTCCAAGTAGTTTAGATATTCTATATAGACATTTGATGTAACAACAAAGATATTTAGCGTAGACATTCTGTGTAGTAACAAATAACTTTCTGGCCTTTACAGACATTATCTAAAAATTATCCACTCCAGTAGTCAAGGACCATGCTGGAAGACCAGGATTTCTTTTCTGAAACATGGCTCCTATTTGTACAACATATTTAATTACAAATAAAGAATATATTGAATTAAATTGAATTGAATTTATTAATTGATACACAAAATAATATGACAATATACAATCTATTCTTGCAGAGTACCTCAGTTTTAACCATTTGAACGGTTAAATCTGGTTGAGTGGCTATTACCTTTTGGTTCGATAAACTGTGACTTGTTTATGCATGTGACAACACAAATAGAAAGAGACTAGTTAAGAGAAGGAACTAGGAGAGAACTACGATGATAGGATGAGGGGTGAGAGATAGGAGGATATTTACAGTTTTAAGAGAATATAGGTAACATACATTCAGCCTTGCATGGTTAAGGCTGTGAAGACCTTATAATCATTTATGTTTCTCGTGTCAACTTAATACTTAATTGTTGTGTAATAAGGTAATTGAATATGATTATCTATTCCCCCATCTATAGGTTGGGTGTCGACCATAAAGTCCTTACAATGTGTCTGTAGATTGTGTTGATAAGGGACTTGCATGATTATACTAGAATATTGTAGTTAAAATTAATTCTTGATGTAACCTATCTTCATGAATTAGATATACAATTTTCTTTTCTCGGACTGAGATATATAACATATTGATAAAGTTTCGAGAAATAGAAGCAAAATGTGTTCCCAGTCTAGGCCCAAAGTTGAGAGAGTCCCTTCAAACGAACGGAAAGCCTCTCACCTCAAACCGCAAAGTGCCATTATAATTCCATTAAGACTGCAAAATGTCATTATATTCCCATTAAAACACTGAGTCCTAGGTGAGAAAACCGATTAGCGAAGTAGGCTGATATACCATTCTTATCTGATCTGAGGGTTTGGACCTAGAGTGTTCCATCTTCTAAATACACACCACACCATTAAAGTATTCATCCACTTATTAACCTGTTTATCTGGCATGGCATACCTATCAGAGCGTGGCCTGTTTTCGTCAGACCATGTAGTCTGTGTGTATTATAGCTATAACTTCAGACAAAAAATCTAAGCTCAGAGTTAAGAGAGTCCCTCCAAACACAGGGAAAGCCTCTAGGTCTAAACCGCAAAATGTTTCTAAAAGCACATTAGGACGACCTACTCCAGGGTCCGGAAAGCCATTAACACTGATTAGACGTTAAATTCTTTTAATAGCACATAACTCAATTCAATTCAATTCAATTCAAGACATTTTTTATTTGCATAAATGATGACTACAAAAAGGAAGGCCCAGTTTTGAAACCTAGGTTCCAAGTCTTCCAGTGGGTTCCTGGTGGTTGGTTATTGCCAAAACTGATTTACAATAAAATACTCCTATATAAATTTCATGGCTATTTAATTTGATATCCAAGGGCTATTTTCTACCTTTCTATGTTTAGCTGTTTCTTTAAGGGTAGGCTTGGTTGAATAATATATAATAACTACCTAACAGTGAGTAGTACTAACTAGAATATGCAGTAAAAGTTAGGGTACAATAACAGCAGCAGAATGTTGATAAGTCGTATAACTCATGATATGTGTACATTGGGTAAGATTTGTTTTGTCATAATAGCTGAGAATGAGCTTTATTAAAAGCCTGGAAATGTATGAAGTACTCACCCATCTCACAGTTTTTGCCGGTGTAGTCTTTGGTGCATGCACAGTAGTAATCTCCCACTAGGTCCAAACAGGTTCCTCCATTCTCACAGGGATCAGACTCACACTCGTCCTTTACTGAAACAATTAATTATTCAAACTCAATAATTGCTATATTTCTCGAATCACTCCATAGTGTTGAAGGAGAGAATTGTCTATTTTAAAATAAGAGTACAAACGCTAAAGGGTCTAGTCCACTAAGCCGATTCTCATGCGATTCTCACAGAATTTAGTGCAAAAGAGTCCTCTGCGGCGCAAAATCGCATGAGAATCGGCTTGGTGGACTAGGCTCTTTATACTGCAATTTCACCTCTCGTAACCGTTATTTAAGAAAGACAACCAAGTGCTGTGCGTTCAGACGAGTGAAAACAGGATAAATTAAGTTTCTAATTATCTGTGACCTATAATGCAAGTCACACCAATTTTTCTGTATAATTATTACCAACACAATTATTATAATGTGTGTAATGATAGTGCTTAATCGCTAATTATCTTTATACTTTTCTATGTAACATCACCCTTAACATAAACCACATCGTAGCTGGGCATCCCTAGTACTGTGGCATACACTGGAAGATTTGATTGTTATCTTAAGTGTATCACCAATTCTGTAACATGTTGTCTTTGCAAAGTAAAGAATTTATTGGTAATTATTATTATTATCAAGACATTCTGTGGGTCAGATTTTCAGAAAATGTACAATTGGCAGCTGTACACATTGAGTAAATTCTGCTAAATTAGGCTACAATTTGGTCAATACTAGGTAAATTCAAGTATATTCGGCATTGTATTGATTCTAGCTATCTGTTTGGTTGGGTTGAACTGTATTTTGAACTTTATTTTCGTCTGAAATTCGGGTTATTTGAGAAGATTGGCAAAGTTCCCTTGTACATTTTCTGAAAATCTGACCATTATAGGGATGGAAAGTTGATTATCCGGAGGCTGACTCATGGGTCAGATTTTCCCACTGTACATTTACATCTGACCCTCATGTCAGTACGAGTACTAAACACGGTGGACGCTTGGTTAATTTTATAGATTAAAAAAAGCAATTCGCAAAGCACAGACCTTGCAGGACAAGATTATGATCTATACTTCACTCACTGTTATGACAAAAGCAAGGTCCGACATATTAGCTAGGAAACATTGGAATTATCTGTATTTCCTGATTTAGTAAATTCTCCTGAGGCTGAAAAATGATGAATACCAGGAATATCTGAGTATATTTGGTATCGCATTGATTCAAAGTATCAGTTCTGTTATGTTAAACTGCATTTTAAAGCTTATTTTTGTCTTAAATGTGGATTATTTGATAGGATTAGTGAAGGCGAATTGTACATTTTCTGAAGATCTGACCCATATAATCCACCTCATACTTGACAGTGTATAGTAATCTTACTATAATATTTAAAAATATCAAAACTAGAAAGGCAATCAAATCAAAGTTTGCAATATTTCTGGGTGGATAATTACCAGTAAAGTAGCTAAATATACTCAATGGGATGATCTAAGAAACGCACTGATATAATTAATAAACTGACTTGAAATTTGGTAGATGTATTCATACAACAACAAGGACTAGACACTCCAAAAATGAAAATATTCCAACAAAGAGATCTTGTAAGTAAACGACTTTGAAAAACACCAATTTTGCGACTTGTGACTTATTTTCCTGAAACACATCACATATCAAAACTAGAAATGCAGCCTTACCAGAAATATGTACTTTGCAGACTGCTCTGGCAGAATGTGATCTGATATCCACAAAACCTGCTGTTGCTGTGTCATGGTTGTACACGAGTGCTGAAAAGTCTGGGAAGTGGTGGAAGTACTCATACGAATCCCAAAACAGCTCATCAGGAGAAATGTAGAAGGGGGTATTTGGATGAAGACCATCAAGCAAGGCATAGCCATTAGCCCAGCGCAAGTTGTTGTCAAAAGGATCAATTTTGAAATCTTGCCAATAAACATGTGGTCCGAGTTCCCTGTAAATATTAAATTTAGCCAGATTAAGAATCGTCAGTTATTGGTTAAAATTAGCTAATGCATGACATTTGTGATGTGTTTCAGGAAAATGAGTCATAAGTCGCAAAAAATAGATTTCGAGATACCATCATATTTGGAAAAATGAGATCAAGTGGATTCGAATGATAGTAAATAGTCTAATAATCTAGATTTTAAGTTTGATATTTGTAATTTTTAATAAAAATATTAACAATATTTCTGGGGGGCAATAACCAGTAAAGTAACCAAATATACTCCATATGTTGACCTTTAAAACAAAAGGATATATTACATAGATTGTCCTGAAATTTGATACATCGGTCGATATAACTATAAGTGATAAATCCCCCCTAAAATCAGAACATTCCAATAAAGTAATCTTGTAAAATAAACACTTTAAAAAATATCAATTTTGCGACTTATGACTCATTTCCCTGGAACACATGATATTTCATGAACAGCAATCACTTGACCTTCCATCTACTATAAAGCCATTGACATACATCGTCTAACCATCATTCTTTCCTCCTTAATATTTCAGTAAAATGAGTCACAATTCCCAATAAAAATGGATTTTGAGATATCATCATATTTGAGAAGATGAGATCAAGCCGAATCCAATGATGATAATCATGAAGGACATCTAAAAAGTGTTTCTATATTTAATGTTTGGTATATCCAGTTTTTAAAAAAAAGAGTTTGCAATATTTCTGGGTGGAGATTTACTAGGAAAGTCGCTATAAATATGCTCTAAGATGACCTTCAAAATGCATGGATATATTCTTAATACACTGTCCTGTACAAGTATGTATGCTACAATAAGCATTAAGCTCCCCGAAAATGAAAAATTCCCACCGATACATCTTGTGAATAAAACACTTTGAAAAATGACTATTTTGCGACTCATGACTTATTTTCCTGAAACATATCACATTATAATGCACTGTCTGTAAAATGTATCCCCGAATGTATCCCCGAATGTATCCCCGAATGTATCCCCGAATGAAAATTCACATATGGGTCCGAAAAATGTACAATTGGCAGCTGTACACATTTAGTAAGTTCTGCAAAATTAGGCTGCAATTTGGTCAATACTAGGTAAATTCGAGAATATTTGGCATTGCATTGATTCTAGCAATCTGTTTGGTTAGGTTAAACTGTATTTTGAACTTGATTTTGGTCTGAAATTTGGGTTATTTGAGAAGATTGGCGATGTTAAATTGTACATTTTCTGAAAATCTGACCCATAAAGAAGGCGACTTACCCTGAACCTACCGCCCAGTCAACATCGAAATTGGTGTACATAGACAGCATCTCACCATCCTGGTCCTTGCAGAATTGCCGAGCTTCGTCAAACCCTAGGTCAATGGTACTGGTCACTATTTCCCACTCCTCATATGGTTCACATGCTGGAATGTAATATGTTAAGTATTGATATTGCACTCTACAGGTACTGGTCACTATTTCCCACTCTTCATATGGTTCACATGCTGGAATGTAATGTGTTAAGTATTGATATTGCACTCTACAGGTACCGGTCACTATTTCCCACTCTTCATAGGGCATATTTGCTGCAATGAAAGGTTGTTGACTTGGTTCCTTTTGATATTCATGGGTGGGGAGGGGAGCACACTGATTGCTAATTAATGGGTCAGATTTTCAGAAAATGTACAATTGGCAGCTGTATACATTTAGTAAATTCTGCTAAATTAGACTGCAATTTGGTCAATACCAGGTAAATTCGAGTATATTTGGCTTTGCATTGATTCTAGCAATCGGTTTGGTTAAGTTAAGCTGTATTTTTAACCTGATTTTTGTCTTAAATTTGGGTTATTTGAGAGGATTGGTGAAGGCGAATTGTACATTTTCTGAAAATCTGACCCTGATACACCCTGGGCTCACCCACCTTTTGTATGAGTGGCAATCTGAGGTATGCATTCTTATGGGGAATAACCTGAAAGGTGTTTACTTATTTCATTGAAAAATTTCCCAATCTTGTTTCACTAATTACTCAGCTTCTACCGACTACATTAATAAATCCTGAAAGTCTCATAGTTCTGTAGAAATGTATTGCTATTCTAGACTTGCGTTGAACCTCATATGTGATGTGTTTCAGGAAAATGAGTCATAAGTCGCAAAATTATATTTTTCAAAGTGTTTATTTTACAAGATTGCTTTATTGGAATGTTCTGATTGTTGGGGAGTTTATCACTTGTATCAATCGATGTATCAAATTGCAGGACATTATAGATAATATATCTTTTCGTTTTAAAGGTCCACATATGGAGTATATTCAGTTACTTTACTGGTTATTGCCTCCCAGAAATATTACAAACTATTTTTTTCAAAAATAAAAATATCACACTTAAAATCTAGAAATATTTATTATTTCTATTAGACTGTTTTCTATCATTGGAATCGGTTTGATCATATCTTTTCAAGTATAATGATATCTCAAAATCCAGTTTCTGCGACTTATGACTCATTTCCCTGAAACAGATCACATATCTGCTACAATAGTATACATATTTCTGTTTCACTCTCATTTTCATTGCTAAACTAATAAAAATATCATGGCAAATACAAGTGTCAACAGAGAAACAATGTGAACTACTTACTGACATATCCAACGTCTTTCTCAGGAGTATCATCAACTGTAAGAGTAAAGGTAATAACGTTGTATGAAAATATGAATAATAAATATGAATAATAAAAATATGAATAATAAAAATATGAATAATAATATGAAAAATAAAGTATTGTATATTGTTTATTTCCAGAATCAGTACCAATATTTCTTTTACATAACCATAACAATTTACACTGGAAAAGAGAACATCCCCCTTCTATGGCAGCCATAGCTCTTCCAAAGGGTCCCTTCTGTAGTTAAATTATAGTTAAATTAGAGGGAGAGTGATATAAGATAACACTAGTAATCTATGCTATCACAATGGGATGCATTAGGTATATTGTTATAAATACATAGTGTAAAACAAATTGATGAGGGAATATTATCTTGGATATTGCAGATATATTTATTCCCATTCGATGGTAAATAACAGTGGTAAGTGAAGGCCTGGGCCTTAGTCTCTATGTGGGTCAGATTTTCAAAAAATGTACAATTGGCAGCTCTACAGATTTAGGAAATTCTCCTAAACTAGGTTGGAAAATGAAGAATACCGGGATATCTGAGTATATTTGGTATCACATTGATTTAAAGTATCAGTTCTGTTATGTTAAACTGCATTTTGAAGCTCATTTTTGTCTTAAATGTGAGTTATTTCAGAGGATTGGTGAAGGTGAATTGTACATTTTCTGAAAATCTGACCCATATACCAAGAGAGACTGCATGGTTCTACACTGGCTGTTTCTCTCTGATTGGATGGGAGTACGTCCAATCACAGACCTTAATTAATCAGTTAACCCTTGGTTTGTGTGCAGACCAAGTGGAAAAACGTACATGGATGATTGAACAATTGTATATTCACCAATTTTTTATGAATCAAAAACATTTTTTTATATGACATGCCTAGACATATTGTCTCATGTGTGTTAAAATATTGTGATTATATTGTGATTATAACTTGAGGTGATTCAAATTGTACAAAGTTACTTACTGTAAGGTACTTCACATAGGAACCCCCCGGTGTCATTGTAGACTTCGTTGATTTCGATGTCCACTATAAAAGAAAAATGGATTTACATACAAGATGGATTAGAAATTAGGTGAGGTTCAATTCAATTTCAATTTATCTAATATATAAAGCTCGAGAGGTTTTTTTATCAGGCATGTTCTGGGAGTCTGTGATCTCTTTCTGGAGGACATAATGTGGTTTGTGAAGGTATCTGCCTTTTTAAAATTGGATCTCCACACTCTATTTATATAGCCTAGGAAAGCCCCTACGTCATTTCCCAAAACACTCTAAACGCAGATATCCTAGATTAAGGAGATTTTAGTGGAAATTCCCCTTCAAAAATCGCCTAATCCTTATTTCTCTTTATTTCTAACATCGTGAATCATATATTTAGAAAGCTAAAGGATTAGGAGAATTTCCTAATCCCTAAGACCCCATTGGTTGCTTTACGCCCTTATTAACACATTTAATATTATGGTTATATCAAGGGCGGGAGAGCTGAGAGGGAGGCAGTTTATGATCATACCCAGGAAATAGAGATAGAAAAGAAGGGAGAGACACAGAGCAAAAAGACTCCAGAAGCCCAATCTTGAAAAAAGGCCCTAAACACGCTAAAAAATGAAAATATTGCTATGTCAAAATATAGTTTTTGCGCCTTAAAACAGATTGATCATGGTAAAATTAAACACTTACAATCGTCATAATGAAGTCTAGCTGTGGTGTCGTATCGCACTGCGACGTCCTCAGGCTCAAAGTTAACTGCGTTGCTCACTATTTCATCATTGTCAAATCTAAAGTAGATGCTGAAACTGCTCTTGTATCCATCAATAATGATCCTGTTTCGATACAAAAAAAAGGAATGATTGTATTGTATTGTATTAAGGGGATTTGCATGTCTCACTGTCTCACGCGTGTCTGTTACAGTGCCTCCTGGAATGGATTCAGCTCAAATCTGACATACAAATATTTAGCAACATTTTTATCGAAAATTGAAAGAATATTTCCATCAATATCATAGCTTGTGTAAATAATCTATGAAAACCAAATACATGATGGATAAGATGGTGCCTTGTGTTATGGAAACGTGTATGATACATGGATATTGGCATTAGAGCATTGACAAATAGTCCATGCTGAACATGGAATGTTTTCTATATATTATAGGCCGATATCCACTATAAGTAAAGTCAGCCAGAGTAGAGGGGGACGGGTAATTTTGACCGGAAAAGGGGTCAAGCCACCTGTGTTTACATCATGAGGGTGCAGGTTCCAACGGACCCAGAGAGGGCCCTTCATTAAATGTAATTTTAGAGACAGAAAAACATTTAATATTGCCACGAAACTTTAGGATATATGAGACAACACCATGCCCTATCTTCATCTTACTTAATGTTCCTTTAATAGTTATGGAAAACAAATAACAGAACAAATGTTGTGTGTAGGTGCAGGTTTGAGCGGGTGTGTACCTACAGCTGTGGTCAGTGCCCCACCCACTCTCAAATAGGCCCTGGTGCCTGTATGAAATCAGTGCTAGCTGTGGTATCTCGACCTAAAGAGAGCGTTTCGGTTCTTGCCTGAGAACTAGGTTTCTCAACTACACTGAATAGGAGGTTAAAAGGTTAAAATGTTTTCGAGTCAAAACATATTTATCATGAAAAATATTCACTAGGAAAGTGTTTGAACCCTCACTTAGACGTAGCCATTAATTTCATTTTGTATACCCAGTCTTTCCAGTCTCAGCGCTTTCCAGCGCATTGATACAGGAACTACTTCCATCGCTAAACAAAACATAGGTGGTTACACGTAATTACAATAATCTTTACCCGGTCAAAGCTTATTCACATAAATATTTCATTATACCATCGGCAAGCTGAGAAAAAGGGCTTTAAAACCATGTATCATATGTTAATGTACAAATGATATTTATGTGTAGGCTGAGAAATCGATGAGAAAGCCATGAGAAAGCACAGAATTGTCAGCAAGATTCTCTGTATGGATTACCGATCGCTGTAGCTTTTCGGCCGTATTCGAAAGGCTGAATCAAAATAAACTAATCTTTATAGAATTATAAAAACGACACGGCCTATAGAAGGAACACTTCTCTCTTAGAATCTGTTTTCATTTTGTAAATCTACCAAGTAGAAGTTGGATTACAAGTGAAACAACCAGCAAACTTTTTTGAAAATTCTCACACATTGTACAGTATGCTGAAAGCTGAGGCAAAGAAAGAGAAAGGGTGAAGGAGGGAGAGACAGAGACAGAGACACAGAGAGAGAGAGAGAGAGAGGCTTGCAACACAAATTCTGAAGGAGGAGGAGAGAGTGGAAAATGTTCCCCAATCCTTTCCACTATGCATGCTGGTGTAGGGGCACTGATAGGTTTGTTTTCAGGCAGCGCTGGGGGCCCTGGATGGGGGTGCTTGATGTAAACCCATTTCTAACCCCTTTCCAACCCTAATTTGTTAATGAAACATAGCGGAATGGCTCCGCACTATTTTTGGCAATGTGGATGTGCAATATATCGGAGATCTGGCCAGCGGTTTCGGCGGAGATAAGTTCAATGCACAGAAATCCATTCCGGTATTAATATATGGATAATAATAATGATAATGATAATGATAATGATAATAGGGCGCATAAGTAGTCCATGGCAGCGATTTTTTGAGTCACGCTACTGTAGTAGTTTCATGACGTCATGTGGACATGTCACGCAAAGCTCCCATAGCCCCACCATTGCGGAGATAAATAATCTCTGTTTGTTCATCGACCATATAGTTTTATGAGTTCTAACTTAATTATATCCATCTTTAGAGGCAAACGGTTTCAACTATAGCCTTCCTAATTGTCAAGTCGTTACTGGGGCGATGTATAGAATGATTATTTATCGCTCCAATGCAAACTCTATAGGGATTATTTACGGTCCACACATTGGTACATCTACGCGACTATAATTTTCATTACCAGATGTGGAAGGAATTGCAAGTATCCTTAATTTTGGGCAAAAATAGGTCAATGATTTTGGGTTCTGTTACTTAGCAACAATTTGTCAGGATTTAAATCCCTCATAACTCTTTTGTAGAATCTCCTAAGGATTAAAACTCCCATTCAAAGATTTGGAACTATCCTGTAGCCCCAGGACAGAAAAAACTCATTGTCTTTCGCCCCGGCCAAAGTTGCCCCGCCTGGCCAAAGTTGCCCCGTTTCAGGCCAAGATATGACATAATCGGAGTAAAATGGATTTTGATAAGAAATGGCATAAGGAATGTGTTGTAAGACAAGATTATTATATTCATAGTGTTGCAGTTGTGCAACAAGCAAATTGTTGGTGTTCCCATATGTTGCTAGGCAACCAATGGGGACAAAAGTTGCAGGTATCCTTCATTTTGGACAAAAAGTGGGTCAATCTTTGGGGGTCTGTTGCTAAGCAACACTTTGGTCATTATGGAAAAAAAATGTCCTATTATTGATTGATGGAATATTATCTAAATGATGAAAACTCCTGTTAAAAGAATCAGAAGCACTCTGTGGCTCCAGTTAAGAAAACATCATTTTACTTTTCGCCGGCCAAAGTTACCCCGGCCGGCCAAAGTAACCCCGGTTTACGGTAATTCACGTCCCGCCGCCATGACACCTACGCGGCCTATGATAATGATAATGACAATAACAATGACAATAACAATAGTCATAATACATTCTCCCAAAAGAGCGAGATTTGGTTTCAGAATGCTATTTTTTTTAGAAAAATTAAATTGGTTGAATCTCTACAAGTTTTGAAATAGCCTACATATTGCGGAGAATATCAGCATAATGCAGACAAAGTATTTTGAAGCTGAGGCAAATATTTTGATACTTCAGATACTTTATGACGTGGCAATTGACGTCCAGTGGATACACTACATAATGATCCCGTCAATAGCCAACGTAAAATCTCAATACACCCGTTAACGTGGGGTATTGACGGGACAACTTTACGTATAGTAGATACCCTACTTAATAGTCCCATAATTCCATGCAAATCAAGATTCAAGATGGCGGCTATGCAATTTCCCTATTGTCTAACAGTTTCTTTGTTTTTTTCTTTGGATTTTAGATTTAAATAATGATAGGGGGCCTACTTACTCGTCCCAATAACTGGGTTCCTGGATGGTGTCCAAGAGCGTCCAATCCTTGATTCTCGCCAATCGGTAGCCTAGATCCTCACAAAAATCTATGGCGAAGTTGAGGTCTAGTCCGTCTTCGTCATAATCGACATATCGCGTGTACACTGTCAATGCTGCTGGAACTGTCGTCAGAAAGCAGAAAAAAATTGTGATGTGTTTCAGGGAAATGAGTCACAAGTCGCAGAAATGGTCTTTATTTTACAAGATCACTTCATTGGAATGTTCTGATTTTTGGAGAGTTTATCACCTATAGTTATATCAATCGATGTATCAAATGTGATGACAATGTATATAATATATCCTTTCGTTTTAAAGGTCCTCATATGGACTACATTTAGTTACTTTACTGTTTATTTCCCCCAAGAAATATTGGAAACTTTTCTTTTCAGAAATGAAAATATCTAACTTAAAATTTAGAAATACTTAGCCTATACATAGATTTCACATGACGTCACCCAGTAGGCTGGGGTATCACAGTGGGTACCATGTCTGGGGTCACTGCTACGCTTGCCGTCTATGGCGGGGGTATCAAAACAAAGTTGATAAACCTCACAAGAGTAGATACTTGGGTAATTCTACACTAAAGGCAGATGATCTAACCTATCATGAAGGTATTATTGTGGCAGATTAAAACTGGTAAAGGTTAAAACAGCCAGAAAACGATATTTTCAAGTATCGCAGCATACATAGCCATCTAACTTGACCCCAAACATGGCCAGGGCCGTGACGTCAGTGAAATCTATGTATTAGATTATTAGACCTTTACTAACATTGGAATCCGCTTGATCTCATCTTTTTAAATATAATGGTATCTCAAAATCTATTTTTTGCGACTTATGATTCACTTTCCTAAAACGGATCACATTTTAGGCACTGATTAAAGTGTCACCTATTCTCACTGTTTTGACCTTCATTCACGAGTAACGGAATTTCTACTCTATTTTCTGGTATCTGGTATTTCTTAACCTTCCTAGCTATAATCCATGGTGATATTAAAACTATTGAGTCGCCGTCAGGGCAAATGAGCGGGCCAGACCGCTTACATCGATGAAAATAAAAACACTTTTTACTGCTCAAAACTGCAAGCTCATGGCTAGCCATTCTTTTTTTTCTAAATTTAAACAAGAGGTACATACGTTGCTGTCTAGATAAAAAAAATACACCAACAACATAACTTTGCGTCAGTAAATCATTTTTACGCATTCAATAGGAGAGTTGCATGTCTCACTACGCATGTCTGTCACAGTGCATGCTGGGACGGATTCAGTTCAAGTCTGACATAGAAATATTTGACAACATTTTTATAAAAAAATTGCAAAATTGTTTTCACCAATATCATAGCTTGTATAGATGATTTATGAAAACCAAATGGATGATGGGAAAGATGAAGTCAAGGGTTATGGAAACATGTATAACACATGGATATTGACATTAGACCATTGCGATAAATAGTCGATGCCGAACATAACATGTTTTCATTAGTTTTTATACTGTACCATTACTCCCATAATTCCATGCGAATCAAGATTCAAAATGGCGTCTATGCAACTCCCCTATTGATCCTGCATAATAAAACTTTCACCTTCACTTCTACTTCCCTAATTAGGCTGCAATTTGGTCAATACTAGGGTAAATTCGAGTATATTTGGCATTGCATTGATACTAGCAATCTGTTTGGTTAGGTTGAACTGTATTTTGAACTTTATTTTCGTCTGAAATTTGGGTTATTTGAAAAGATTGGCGAAGTTGAATTATACATTTTCTGAAAATCTGACCCATATAATGAAGGCAGCCTCTGAAGTCTTGACAGCATTGGCTCAATATAATTATTGTTCTGATGTATAATATTACATGGAACATGTGGTCTGCCAGGGAGTTAGAGACCGTTTTATCATTATGCACTTGTCAATTGGTCCAATAAAGTTTAACTACCGTCGCCTTAAACCGTGCTTTTTCCTCAAGCGATCTAGTATTTCCATCCAAACTATTCCAAAGGGTCGGTAATCGAGCTATCATAATAATCATTTCGATATATTTCGAATCATAATAATGTTATCATAATAATGCCACCACCCAGGCGGGAATTTTTCTGTAGTTTACCAAAGTATTAAAAGAAGGCCCATGCATGGTTATAAAAATGGTGTGGTGGTGGTGGGGGGGGGGGGGGTTGCAATTTCTAAGTGCATTATACTGTATAAATGTACAACTTGGACTCATGTTTAGTTAACCTGCAGTTTAAAGTGTTACACAGGAAAATGAGTCATAAGCAGCAAAAATATGGATTTTGAAAAGATGAAATCAAGCGGATTCCATTGATGATAAACATTAGGACATCTAATAAGCGCTTCTTTATTTGTTATGCATGAGAAAGAGTTGAGAAAAAAAGTACTTAAATATTAGGATACCCTCAGATATGCATAGATAAATTCAATAAACATTCTTCAGTCTAGGCCCACACTTGAGAGAGTCCCTTCAAATGAAGGGAAAGCCTCTCGCCTCAAACCGCAAAGAGTCATTATAATTCCAGTAAGACGGCAAAATGTCATTATATTCCCATTAAAACGCCGAGTTTTAAAACAAGAAACCGATTAGCGAAGTAGGCTGACATACCATTCTTACCTAACCTAGAGTTTGGACCTAGAGTGTCTTGAAATTTGATGCTTGTATTCATGCTACTAACAGCGCTACATGCGTCAAAACTGGAATCATTCTGAGCAAGGTTTCTTATGGGAAAACATTTGAAAAATTAAATTTTTACGACTTTTGACTCTTTTTTCCTGTGACAAATCACATATTTCTGTAACAAATCACAATAGAGAACAACTTACTCTCTTCCACCCAGATGACATCAAAGCCCTGGGCCCTCTCCAATAGGACAGTAGTCAATACCAGCCATGAATAAAGTACAGGTCGGGAGAACATGGCTGCCGCGCCCACAAATCAAAAAGATGAAAATTATCTATAACTCCTGTGATGCAAAGTTAAAACTTCTGTTCAAAGTTTCAAATTAGTGGATGTCCTGCTTCGCGGTATCCTTTCTTACGTCGGAATTTCTCTCCTACCTTCCTTTGGGGTCATGTCTACAATGTTAACGATTATGCCCACGCAAATGCTGTCTTGCTCACCGTACCTTGTCTAATAGTATTAATTGATAGATGGGTCTGGTCGTCAGAAAATTGTACAATTGGCCTTCACCAATCGTCCCAAAAGGACCATTATTGTGATGTGTTTTTCCAGAAAAATGAGCCATGAGTAATAAAATTGATATTTTTCGAAGTGTGTTATTCACGAGATCCTTTTATATGAATGTTCTCATTTTGGAATATTTTGGAGCTTATGCGTACATTTACCAAATTTCAAGACAGTCGATTAAATATAACCATTTATATCATGATCGGGGGTTGTACTCCCTGGAACAGAGTGAAATCCGACCATTGTATAAAGTCACAGAGAAACCACGCGTGAATTTAGCCGTATTCATTTAGAGGCTTCCTATTGGTCAATGCCCGATGGCCCGATGGCACTGGCTAGGGGAGAACCAGGTGAAGTTTGATCTGAGACAACAGTAAATTTTATTAACATTCTATGGTGAAATGATACTTAAATAATTTATATTTATTCATTAAACACATCTTATCTCTAAATACCTCCTTCACATAAGGTGGATTGCGTAATTTAAGCCTCAAAACACGGGCATTGTTTTTCTATGACGCCCCCTAGTAAAAAATGAACCGCGACGTTGCTCTGCACGTGACGTCACGCCCATTCAAACGTCATACGTTTCGAGAGTTGTCACTCAAAATGGCGGATCGTTGTACGGACTAGGTAAATAAAGAATTTGTTTCTGACTTCTTTTCTAAACATGAGATCATGATATAAAAATAGAATGTAACTCGAGCAGTGTCTAGGAGCCTTTAGTCCATTTTGGGTAAGATTTCGCGTGCACTTATTATACTACAGACCGCGTTGGTCTAGTGGCGCCACCACGGTGTTCCATCACGGACTAAAATCAATATACAACTCGGATTTAGCGTTCAAACTGTCTGTACTCCCATAGACGTCCCTCGGCCTTTGGCCTTGGGACGTCTATGGGAGTACAGACAGTTCTCACGCTAAAATCCTCATTGTCTATTGCTATATTATACGATGCCCACTCGTTTTTACCGACCTCAGTATCTCTCTCGAGGCCTAGCGGCCTCTCGAGAGATACTGAGGTCGGTAAAAACTGGTGGGTATCGTATACAAGCTCCTAGACACGGCTCTCATTACATTCTATATTAGTATTTCTAAGGTCATCCTATGGAGTATATTTAGCTATTTTCCTAGTAAGTGTCTACCCAAAAATATTGCAATAGAAGTACTTTAGATTCCAATGTTGACAGTCATTGGAATCCACTTGATCTCATCTTTTCAAATATGATCTCAAAATCCATTTTTTGCGACTTGTGACTTATTTTCCTGTGACGCATCACAATTGAAAGACAAAAATAAGGTTCAAAATACTATTGAACATAGCCGAAAATATTTTCTGCATAAAGGCAATACCAAATGTACTCCGATAGACCTTGTATGTATCAATGTTTGGCCTAATTCTGTAGAATTCAGTAAATATGTAGAGCTGTCGATTGTACACTTTCTGACGTCCTGACACTCATATATATGGGTCAGATTCTCAGAAAATGTACAATTCAACTTCGCCAATCTTCGCCAATCTTCTCAAATAACCCAAATTTCAGACGAAAATAAAGTTCAAAATACAGTTCAATCTATTCAAACAGATTGCTAGAACCAATGCAATGCCTAATATACGCGAATTTACCTAGCATTGACCAAACTGCAGCTTAATTTAGCAGAATTTATTTTATGTGTACAGCTGCCAATTGTACACTTTCTGACGTCCTGACACTTATAAATGCAGCCAAGTGTCTCTGCACGGAACTTGTGCTCCACCCAGTCACCCGGCGCACAGTGCCCCTAGCGGAACGCCCTTCTTTCCCCTGGCGGTAGGGTTTGTAATCAAAGTGTCACATCAGGTGGAGGTTTAGTTTTAGGGCATCCATAATATTCAATGTTTGCTCAAGTCTTAGTCACCGAATCCTCAACTATACTAAATAAAATGACCAAAAGTCAAAATTAATGTACACCTCTTTTGATTAGAGGTAAAAGGCCTAACCTCACTGTTTCTTCAACAGCTCAATCATTTCAGATGATTTTATAATGTAAACCCTCATACAATTCAGGGTAATTACAATAACAGAGAGAACTCTCTCAGCATGAACAATTTATGGTAACAATCATATACCAACAAAATTACTTTTTAGTAAGTAACCTATGTGAGATATCTTCTTCAGATAACACCAGTTTTTTGTAAAACATTCTGAATGTTCTTTCAGAGGCCCAACGTCCCCTTTTTTGTCTTTCTCGACAGATACTCAGCTCTCCCACCCTTGGTATAACCTTCAATGTGTTGATAAGGGCGTGAAGCAACCAATCTCACTCACTCACTCCCTCTCAGCTCTCCCAGCCTTGGCATAACCTTCAATGTGTTGATAAGGGCGTGAAGCAACCAATCTCACTCACTCATTCCCTCTCAGCTCTCCCACCCTTGGTATAACCTTTAATGTGTTGATAAGGGCGAGTAGCAACCAATCTCACTCACTCACTCCCTCTCAGCTCTCCCACCCTTGGTATAACCTTCAATGTGTTGATAAGGGCGTGAAGCAACCAATATCACTCACTCACTCATTCCCCAGCCCCTGGTCCCTGGTCCCTGGTCCCCAGCCCCTGGTCCCTGGTCCCTAGTCCCTATTATTACACCCCTGTGCTGTTGCTTCCTATACCTTCAGCATTGTATGTCACACTTGGTCAAAGTGGTGCATAACATGTGAGTTATGTCACCCTGGGGACATACAACAAGTAGGTCCGCCCAAAACGTAAATTACTTCTTTTATTTTTAATTATTTATATTTTTTATTTATTAATGGGGTGTAATAAATATGGAACAAAGCTCGGGTGAAGTCTGTACACTTGTTAGTGACCTCGGGAGCACAGAAGATCTCGGGCTAACGCCCTCTAACTTCCCGCGCTCCCTCGGTCAATAACAAGTGTACAGACTTCACCCTTGCTAGGTTCCATCTATGTCCCTGATCACAGACATGTTGGCACGGTATGTGCCATGAAGTTTGGCAAGCAGCTGTCTTCACGTTCTACTGACCGTGTTCACACACAAAGTAGAAGCTCTATGTCACCCCCTGCTGAACACATCCCTTCGCTTTCTCGTTAAGAAGATTTTTTCCAGTGAAATTAGATTATTAGTATAAGTATTAAAATAACAGGACAAAATGTTGTGAAATTATTATTAAGAATTATTATGAAATATTGTAACATTTTCTATCAGTAAGGCGTGTCAGACCTTATGTAACAAGAAATGTTATAATTATTAGTTCTGACCAAGGCAATAAACGGTTTCCCCGACTATTTCCACTGTTTCTACTGAAGAGACAACGCAAAACCATAGCTGACTCGTGGTACTTATAATTATACTATTTTCTTCTTCACTCTCTTTTAGTCAGTGTATTAACTTGTCATCAACTTTACCTTCCTGATTTTGTATGTAATATGCCCATTCTGTGTCTGTTTTGTTGGGTCTGGACCGACGAATAACTTGTGAAAATAAATGTCTTAAGTTCATTTGAGGCCTATATTTTTTAGTATAATATATTTAAACAGTTACATTGAAAAGACGCAATATTTTTCAAGAACGCTGTCATGCGTTGCCCTATAATGGTACTACTACTAAGAATCGACTATCAACACATACACAGTTGTATACATTTTACAAAAAATAATATTGGCCTACAATATTATATAAATCTAGATACATGTATAACGACTTCTGTAGGGAACAGTCCCTCTCCCACGATCCAGGACACTGGGTGCATGTTTATTATACCTTCCACTCGCCAAGATTTATTAATGCTGTATCAGATATGCATACCTACAACCACTCTATCAATTGTTTTATTAGAGGTCGCACTGCATATTACTAGTTATAATATATATTTACATATTAGCTAGTTGAGAAAGTGAAATTATATTTGTTTTCTTATTGTTAATTGCCATATCTTTTTTAACATGGGTGGACCTAGCGCCTATCCGTGTCCTGCTTTATCCTGTTAAAGTCTTATTATCTTGTATACCGATTAATTATGTCTAATGTAAATTGAGAACTATTAGATCTGTTTTTTCAATTTTCCAATGGAATCTAATGTACTGAACAACATCATGTCTATAATGTATTCTCCATGTTTCTAAAATTTATGTTCATATGATGGAAACGTATCAAAAATGTGAAATATCTACGAAATAAAATATCTACGAAATGTAATTTGTCAATCTGCTGCAGAGGGGCCACAATACCTCCAAAATCCGGCTGGAACTCCCTATAGTAGGAAGCAAAGCCAAGAAATTGTCTACCAATGCCTATATCAAACAGATACTCAGTACATGCGATCGTCCTGTGAATATACTGGAACTGCTGTATTCTAGATTCTGTCGTAATTTTACAGGGCAGTTTCTTTCCAATCTAGCTTGTCGAATTGTACACAAATTAATTTCTTTTTACTTTACGACCAAGAATCAACTCATTATATATTTGTTTGGCGTTGCATTTTATAATGATTAGGCGAAAAAAATAGGTGTGTTTCCAATTCATCTGGCTGAAAAACTAGGGAGGGGTGGGTGGTAACATTTTTTTTAAATTTTTTTTGGGGGGAAACCACCTCCCAGGAACTGAAAAAATGTCTATTTCATAACAACAGTTGTTTTAAACATGGGGAATGTGCTTTTTGATAGTTTCGGGTTAGGAAAACCCGTTTTCCTGCTATTATAAGCTTTTTTTGTCAAAAAAAAAGAAGTAATCATAATAGTGTTTCTATTCTTTAAGTTTGATATTTTTATTTTGAAAAATAAAAAATGTATTAATATCTTTGGGTTGAAAATTACAAACAAAGTACCTACATATACTCCAAGATGACCTTAACAATTCATAGATATATCTTATACCTTGCCTTGAAATTGTGTACATGTCTTCCTGGAACTAGCAGCATTAAGCACCCCGGTAATTAGAATATTCCAACAAAGATATCTTATAAATAAATCACTTTGAAAAATAGTAATTTTGCGACTTATGACTCATTTTCCTAAAAACACATCACTAATGATATCCCCCGTGAGCATGAGAAAACCGTTTTCAACAAGACCAAAAGGTAATGCTGTTCGGGCCCGGATCCAGGGGCAGAATGTGGGTCAGATTTTCAGAAAATGTACAATTCACATCCACCAATCCTTTCAAATAACCCAAATTTCAGACGAAAATAAAGTTCAAAATACAGTTCAATCTTACCAAACAGATTGCTAGAATCAATGCAATGCTGAACATACTCGAATTTACCTAGTATTGGCCAAATTGGAGCCTTATTGAACAGAATTTATCAAATGTGAACAGCTGCCAATTGTGCATTTTCAGAAAATATGACCCATATACAGATGCGTTCATGTTCTCTTGTAACAAAGAGGAACTTTATTACATTTTTCCTCCTTTCAGACTTGTGGCGAGGGCCTGGCAGAAGATAATGAGGGACAAGTTGAATGCCATCCTGTTGGAACCAAGCCGGCCAGGCCAGAGTTGGTATGCCCTCACAACGCAATACAGGGTGATATATCGTCCGCATGATATACTTATATATCCAGACACAGAACATAAGAACCCTACTCCTGTAGGAAAAAGAAATAGGCGGGGAAAATGTCGGCGGGGAGGTAATTTGGCGGGGAGAATGACGGGCGGGGAAAGTAACCTCAGCAACCAGGATTCTCAAAATTCAAAGAAAGAAAGGAAACTTAGTCCATCCAGACAAGGAACGCAGAAAGGACCAACTTACAGTAATGACACTCATAGCTTGACTTTACTTAAAAACAATTCATTGAAACAAGTATATGGGTCAGATTTTCAGAAAATATACAATTGGCAGCTGTACACATTTAGTAAATTCTGCTAAATTAGGCTGCAATTTTTGGTTAGGTTAAACTGAATTTTGAACTTTATTTTCGATTGAAATTTGCGTTATTTGAGGAGAAGATTGGCGAAGTTAAATTGTACATGGGTCTGAAAATCTGACACATATTCATTAGCAACAGCTGATTTGATGCAACATGGCTGGAGGCAGGAAACTAGAAAATCTTATGCTGTTTATATATAATAATATTGTATGAACCCTCTAAAAGGAATTTTACGGATTTTCTTAGGATTTTGTCCGAACCAGGCATAGCGCATGGAACATCAAATATAGCCAAGTCAGCCACTCAACGCCAATGAGTGTGAAACATGAGTAATACTATTACTGTTATTTTATTGATATTATCACTGAATATCGAACAGATTTGGAGTGAAACATATCACACTAGTTCTGCTCTATTCTATTTTCTATTTTGTATTATTACTTTTTTACTTGATTAATGTACTAGACGTCTACATAGATAAATAGACTGTAAAGCAAAGGTAACGGCCTGAAGAGTTGGGACTCTCCCAGAGGCCTGTCGACCTGTTTGTCTATACCTCATGTACTGCTTAGACAAATAAAAAAATATTCTATTCTATTCTATTCAGCAATAGCTCCCACTGTAGCGGGCTTCACGATCAGGGAAGAGAGGAATGTAGGGCTACTATACTTTATTATACACGCATTGCCCTGAAAACAACGTATCTAGAGTGATTTATGCATAGTGCGTATTTCACTAATAATGTACGTGGGGTTGTTATGGCAACTATGTACTAAGATTACCAGTAAAATTCAAATTTATGACTCGATTTTTTATGATTGAATGCATGTATAATAAATCTGTTAACTAACTTGCTGGTTTCCGTCACTTACAATATTGCACTTGTTGCTACGCAACTCGTGCAATATTCACGCTCCTTCAACCAACATGTTAGTTAACCTGTATATAGCCCATGCTAATTATGTCACGGCGAATATGCCTTTGATGACATGTGTGGAAGAATGAATGACATTACTGCCTATTGATCTTCCATTAGTCCCTCAGTCCCAGTTGCCCCTTATTTTATTATTTACCCTCTCCCGCCACAATATCCTAAGAGCCATAACTATACATATCAGCTTCTGCGACGAAGCGTCAAGTTCTGCGACGATGCGTCAAGCGTAATTGTCAAACCAACTGGTGTGACACCAACTGGTTGGATTTATTTTTCGTGCCCCCACCATAGTGAACATGGGTTGTACTATAGTCAGAGCTGTGTATAACCTTAAGCCCCCCCCCCCCCCCCCAACCAAATACAACTCGATGTGGGATGTAAATATAGTGCTCACTAGAGACCACGCTTGGTCCTTCCGGCAAGTTCCAGTTCAAGTAATGGTGGTTCGGCAGCACGATATTGCGTGGGAGAAGTTGGAAATAAAAGGTGTAGAGGTTAGTGAATCTCAGTTGAATCTTACCAAATCTAAGTGGTCTGTTGCCTGGTGGACAATTCGAGGGGCGTAGCCCTGAGAATTGTCCACCAGGCAACAGACCACTACAACCATCCAAAACCTCGGGTATTAATGCTATAGTGGTTATCACGTTCGCTTCACACATTTGGTCATGCTCAACAATACACACTTTATATACGAGGACGAGGGGGTCTAAGTTAATAGGACAGACCAACTTCTCTAATACAAAGTGCAGGCTGTACTTCCATACTGCCACAAAATACCCCAATCATACACAAACTAAGAGCATGCTGTACCTTCACGCTGCCACTAGATTTTCCAAACTAATAATTTCTAAATTTATCTAATTTAATTTTGTTTCTGATCCTGACCTTTGGTCAGTAGAGTTAGGTCTAGATAGACACAGCAGTGGGCAGAAGACCATGGTTATTCTGTATTGGATTATCATCTGTGAGCCCATATCTTAATGTTAATGTCCTCAATTGATTATTAGAACTTCATTGTACAATGTACTTGTTTGTTGATAACTCAACTGTCGTTATTACAGAAGATGTGCTGTATAAAAATACTAAATAAGAGAAAAAAAATAAAAAAAAATATTCACTAATCCACTAAGGGAATGAATGATTTCTTGTAGAAAAATTAACTAGGAATGTACTACAGCTTTTGGCCATTGTAATGGTTTGACAGTTAGGACTGCAGGAATATTTTACCAATTGTGCTTGGTCGTGAAAGGTTTCTTGACTTGACTAGATAAATTTGAGTTTTTTCTTTTTTTTCTCACCATCCAAGTAGTTGGTTTAGCATATCATATATACTTGCTAAATATTGGTTAGATTGACTTCAATTATATTGCACTGGATTTCCCATGTCTTAAAACATAGAAAACGTATATTCACACTTGAATATATCTTGATTATAGCTTGAGTTATGGTGTTTCTTGAGTTTACCTGATGCATTTAAGAGAGTTCTTTTCTTCATTTTTATCAGTATCAGTATACTAACTTGCTAAATGTTGATTATATTGACTTTATTTATATTACACTGGATTCCCCATGCCTCAAAACATAGAAAAAGTGTATTGACACTTGAATATATCTTGATTATACCCTGACTTATGGTGTTCCAAAGTTTTAGTGGCAGCCATTTTGTTTTTCATCATGATTTTGGGTTTGTTCCCTGACCTAGATTTTCTGGGCCATTTAGTATATTAATCTCTATATTAATAAAATAAGGGTTGGAGCCTTAAACCCCTATCTTCTCTGAAACTGCTGGCCAGATCTCCATTATATTTCACATGCACATTGCCAAAAATGAACCATTCCACTATGTTTCATTAACAAATTAGGGTTGGAAAGGGGTTAGAAATGGGTTTACATCGAGCACCCCCATCCAGGGCCCCCAGCACTACCTGAAAACAAACCTATCAGTGCCCCTACACCAGGTTTCTGGGTCACCCAAAGCATGACGTCATGAATGGGCACATCATTGCTTCACTATGGGACAGGAGTTGATATATTGCCACCGAAACAAGATTCGTCAGAGTTGAATCAGTTCATGAACTATTGTTTGTGATGGTTTTTGAAGTCGAGCGGGGGGAACCCACCCACTAATTACCTCACAATGAAAGATGGAACGGGAGATGGATTGGCACAGGGACAGGGACAGGCAACACAACAGCACAACACTGAACAGTGACCAAAAAAAGCATCTAAACAGGGTTCCATTTGTGGTATGAAGATACTAAGTTATAGAGACAACTTGAAAGAGAAAGATAGTGGGAGAGGGAACAAGGAGAGATGAGGATGTGGGCCCCACTGTCCCACTAGCAAATCCCGTGCATAGCACGGGTATTTGCTAGTAAGGGATATTAATAGTACCCAAAACAGTTCAGAAACTGTCTTTTGCAATTTTTCCCAGGTCTAATTTCTTCTAGACTAAACCTGAATGGTCATTAGTCTGAAAAGGGGTTTGTTCTTTTGCCCCCAGGGGGCTTTGGGGGTAAGTTTCCCATGTGCAGTGCTAACTATGGTTGCACAATTGTAGTTTCACTTTCCATAAGTTAATTTAGCATGATAAGAGCTTTCATAAGAGGATACTAGGAAGGTTCTATGACGACTGAAAATTTTACCCTTGTGAGCCGAAAATTGTCAGCCATCTTGGATTTGAAGGTCAAAGCAAGGTCAAATCATGAAACTGATATCAGATATGGATTCCTTAACCCCCAAAACCCTAATAAGCATATACTGGACTGCATGGTAGGCCAAACCATTTGAATATTAATTGTCATAATGGTTGATGGCGGCCATTTTGGATTTGGGGCTCTCACTGGTTTTCCCCACACTTTTGCGAGGGTCGCCCCCGCTCATTTTTTTATTTGTCCTTCATAGATGTCAAATCCACTGAGAAACCAACCTCTGCTCTCAACGGTCACAGAAATGCTCCAGATGACCCAACTAAGATGCCATGTAATAAAGGCTAAATAATATTGGAAGACAAAGAGTCAACTGTTTACTCTTGGAATTCTAAATTTGTCACAATAAGCTTTTATCCACGTTCTTGCAACACTTCGGTAATTGGCAGCTGTGTGATCCATCCAGGACTAAAGAGAAATTTGTCAAGACATTTCATTAAACTTTAATTGGACAAAAAAAAAAAAAGATGCCATGCAATCTGCTTGTATGCGCAGTAGACACTTCCACCTTAAGCTACTTTAGCAAGTCATTCCATCTTTTTCTGTATACCACATTTCTAAATATGTGTACCAATCTGAAAGTTAATAGAGAAATTGACAGTATGCTCCAAAGCAAAATGTTGACCAGATTAGTTAGATTGTGAGCAGGAAATTTTGAGAGTTCAATCTGTGTCCAATAGATGGTAACTAGTATGAAGACCACATCCAGGAACATGGTGAACATGCAGAAGGATGTGGGTCACATTTTCCGAAAATGTACAATTGGCAGTCGATTCGAGTATATTCAGCATTGCATTGATTTCTAGCAATCTGTTTGGTTAGGTTGAACTGTATTTTGAACTTTATCTTTGTCTGAAATTTGGGTTATTTGAGAGGATTGGTGAAGTCGAATTGTACATTTTCTGAAAAACTGACCCATATATGAAGTTTTAGTTCCCAACTGATCCATGGATGGAATATATAAACCAAATATGCCTGCTACTAGGAAACTAAACTTGATTAGTTTCTTTTCTGCCATTGTAAACTTGCTGATTTATCTGTCAGTGATACAGTATTGATGAAATACCCATACCAATGCAAGATGAAAATGTACTTGAATGGTCAAATGAAACAGAACCTTGATACATGCGTGGAGTGAAGCTCACTGTGTGATAGGGTTTAAATTGACCACTTTAGCACTGGAACGCGATAGAAGCAACATTTATATATGAACAGTGTAAAACTTTGTCATTTCTTCTTTGGATAGTTTGCTCTAATAAAGCCAAGTAAGTCCAGAGATGAAGTCCTAACATTGCTTTTTCAGCATGGCATGCGTGAGCCTACCAAGTATTAGTAAACAGGATGATATATAATATGATCCATTTTAGGAAAATGACTCATAAGTCGCAAAATATGGATCTTGAGATATCATCACATTTGAAAAGAGATCAAGCTGATTCCAATGATAGTAAACACTATGACATCTAATAAATATTCCTATATTTTAAGTTTAATAATTTTATTTTTGACAAAAAAAATTGCAATTTTTCTGTGTGGGTAATAACCAATAAAGTAACTAAATACACTCCATACGAAGGCCTTCAAAACGCAAAGATATATTTAATTCAATGTCCTGAAATGTGGTACATGGATTCAAATGAAAATACATGCTCAAGCCTAAAAAAATCAGAACATTCCAACAAGGATATCTTATGAATAAACACTTTGAAAAATATGCGACTTGTGACTCATTTTCCTGGAACACATCACATATATGATGGGAAATGTCTGAAGATGTCAGACATTCACGATTAGTGCCACCAACGGCCATGTTCACACAACTTGCAAGTGGGCTATTGAACCATATATGCCTATATGGATCAGATTTTCAGAAAATGTACAATTGGCAGCTGTACACATTTAGTAAATTCTGCTAAATTAGGCTGAAAAATGATGAATACCGGAATATCTGAGTATATTTGGTATCGCATTGATTTAAATTATCAATTTTGTTATCTTTAACTGCATTTCAAAGCTCATTTTTGTCTTTAATCTGGGTTATTTGAGAGGATTGTCGAAGGCGAATTATACACTTTCTGAAAATCTGGCTCATATACTATATATGTAATGAAACCCATTCTGCCTAATGGCACACTTTATGTATTGTAAGTACCATGAGACTAAACATACAAACATCAATTAGATCAAAGATCAAGTTAGCCATATCCTGCTGAAATATGCCTGGCAAACAAAAGCCCATTAGAGCCATCAATACCTGCGTAGCTGCACTAGTACAGTACACACAGGCATTGGAGGGATACTATATTGGTCAGATTTCCAGAAAATGTACAATTCACCTTCACCAATCCTCTCGAATAAGCCAAGTTTCAGGCGAAAATAAAGTTCAAAATACAGTTCAACTTAACCAAACCGATTGCTAGAATCACTGCAATGCCAAATATACTCGATTTTACCAAGTATTGACCAAATTGAAGCCTAATTTAGTAGAATTTCCTAAATGTGTAGAGCTGCCAATTGTACATTTTCTGAAGATCTGACCCATATAGGACACACTTACCCACAGCCTCCTTATTTAAAACATTAGAATCTGTCCTTTAGCCCTATACATTCATTGCATACTATAATAGTTACCTATACTGGATTGAAGGTGTAAATCATTTGAATGTTTATAGGGTTATTATTTAAGATTCATATATTATTTAAAACCTGGAGGATTGCTCATTTTCTTATATTGTTTCAGTGATAACATGGATTCTATGACACACACATCCACACTTACAATGGTTGAAAGGAAAATAGTGAAGTTTATTTTCCTTGTAGCAGGCATATTGGGTCTCTATATCCCATCAGTTGATCAGATGGGATCTAAGTTAGTGTATCGACTTCTGCATGTGTATTGCATGTTCTGGATGATACTCGATGTAGTCTTTGTCAGCTTTACCATATATATAATACATACTTACCTCCCAACGCTTGTTACCCGGGATCTACATGAAGTTATCTCACTTTTGCTTTGGAGCTTGTCGTCATTTTCTCTCTCACTTTTTAGATTTGTCCATTTGTTTAGGAATGTGTTATATAGGAAAAGGTGGAGTGACCTTGTGCAGGAGGTTGGTAAACTACCCGGCTGTACAAGCAGATTAAATTGTATCTGTTTCTTTATCTCTGTCTGTGCTCTGGGCGCCATGATGCTACTAGTTCCTGGTTTGTCACTCCATAGTACAATTTCCCAGTATCAGGATTATATTCTCTATTTTCAATCCTTTCATTTAAGCAGACCCACAGCTGAAATATGGGTTGTTATTACAATCTGCATTGATGTATACAGAGATGTTGAGTTTTGTGTACTTTCTTTGATGGTGACCTCAGTTCTGTATAATGTTAAGGCACATCTGAAACATTTGAGTAGGGATTTCAATCAATTGAAGTCTATCTCTGGAGATGGGTTTGATGAAAGGATCAAGTCATGCCACCATGTGGATAGGCTCATTGGTCAAAGCAATAATTTATTTGAAGCATACTTTTTGCTCAGTTTGCTGAACTTTGTATCAATAACTACAACTTTGGGTTTCATGGTCATTGTCCCGTCAAACTTTGCATATCCAATCTTCCTGCAGTACCTGTACTATATTCTACAAGACTTACCAATAGGGATTTCATTGGTGTATGCCACCAGGGTCAACTATGAGGTGAGAAACATTTTAACATTATAGGACCTTGTCCACTAAGCCGATTCTCATGCGATTCGCACATAATTTAGTGGAAAAGAGTCCTCAGTGGCACAAAATCGCATGAGAATCGGCTTAGTGGACTAGGGCCTTATCCAGTATTATGGCCTTAAAGTGCCTTTCTTTCTCTTTTCTCTCTCTCTCTCTCCCTTCTCTATATCTATTTCCTGGGTATGATCATAAACTGCCTCCCTCTCAGCTCTCTCGCCCTTGATATAACACTTCAAAGTGTTGATAAGGGCGTAAAGCAACCAATCTCACTCACTCACCAGTATTATGGCAATCAGCAGTAGGTTGAATTTCAGCAGGAATTTGCCACCTTCTGACAGGGCTTTGTATTTGAAAAACATGATCCATGGTTTCTGGAAGGTCTGAAGAATCATTATTACTCACAGTTCTAATTTATAAAGGCTTTGATAGAGAATAGAGACATAATGAAAACGAACTAATATTCAAATCATTTTAGACTATTCTCCCAGATAATCCAGTGTAACCATACTGATTATTGACATTTGAATCTCAATATCTCTAGCAGCAACCAAAACCTAAAAACTTTATCATTTTGCTCGCCATTTATCATATCCCATGATCTGTTGAATTTTTCATCTTAACTATCTCTTGTTATAAAATTATAATTTATTTTTGTTTTTCATGTTGTTGAAACTTTGTACCCAAAATTTAAGACCAAAACAAGGATCAAGGCACTTGTAGGAAGAACTGATTACTCAGCAAAAAACTGTTTATTCAGAATCAAATTACCTATTTGTAAAAATAAAAGAATTCTTGAATTGAATTGAATCTTGGGAAAAAATTGATATACATTTTTTCTTAACCTTGTTAGGCTTCTGTCAGCATTTAGGTCAGTTTAATCATAACATTTTTAACAGCATTATGTCAGCTTTGGCCATTTTCTTTTATCTTTTAAAGCAATCAGAATCACAATATTTTATTTTTTTCAATAAAAGTTTTATTGCACACAATTACAGGAAATCCTGGTATTCTCATGTAGTACAAGAAAGATATCAAAGTGTTGTATAGTATATATTAGCTGATATAGCTTTATCTTCTTTATAACATTTAAACTTTAACATTTTTAACATGCCCATAATTTAAAGGGGGGGCTGAATAGATACATATTAGATTCAATCAAAGCCAGTCAGATACAGCTTCAGGTCCGATTCATATCAGCTTTGCTTAATTTAAATATGATTACATAATTTGATATCGCACTTATACCTGCGGCTATAGGTATATATACATATTTTTGTGATATGTTCCAGGGAAATGAGTCACAAGTCGCAAAAATGATATTTTTAAAATTGTTTATTTTACAAGATCACTTTATTGAAATGTTTGGATATTTTTGGAATTCATCACTTATGGCCATAACAATCGATGTCTGAAATTCCAGGACATTGTATCTTTTCGTTTTAAAGGTTCTTATATGGAGTATATATTTAGTTACTTTACTGGTTATTGCCACCCAGAAATATTGCAAACTTGTTTTTCACAAATGAAAATATCAAACTTAAAATCTAGAAATATTTAGTATACTAGTAGATTATTAGACTGTTTACTATCATTGGAATCCGCATGATCCCATCTTTTCAAATATGATGATATCTCAAAATCCATTTTTTTCGACTTGTGACTCATTTTCCTGTAACACATCATTATTTGTCACCCAGGTCCATAAAACCCTGCACCAGATGGATGATGTACCTCTAGCAGACAACCTCACACACAGGCAGTATGCTGAGGTTAGTGCCAGTTTATCATTGGATTCAAATTCAATGTTTGATGGTTAAAATTAATTGACCTTTAAAACACTTCAGAACAACATGAACATATCTTCCTGCTTTATGCATTAAATCCTTTGGTTCTCTATAAATATTTCTAATTGGCTTTGAAGGACTTTAATCACCTAGATACACCTAGATGCTCAAAACCTTCATTGAAGCTGCAATCGTTGCTATTGCCACACACATTTCATTTGATTTGAAAATTGTTTATTCATTACTAATATACATAAGTATGACATAGTATTATTGGGCTGTCATCAATAATTTGCTCTTGTTATGTTTTGTCAAGGAATCACCTGAAAGAATAAACAGAGTGGCAATGAATTTTGAAGGGGCATAGAAATGTATTATTAAGTTATGTATTATCATACCGCCCTGCAGTAAAACCAGGGTGAACTCATACACAATTTACGTCAAAACATTATGAGATGTGTAGGAAAGAAACAATATAGAATATCTGCTTTTCACCAATGTTAACTACAAATCTTGAGCGAACTACCGTAGTGGCCCGTTCATAAGCCCCGGCTTTTAATTCTTTCAAGGTCCCTTTTGGCCCGGCTTGTAATTGATTCTATTCGAGATAGGCTTTTATCATTTTCGTTCAGTTTCAGGGGTGCTGGACAATGACGCTATATCTCATATATATACATGACTCAATGAAAGATAAGAAGACATCATAGGCCTACATTAAATGTATATTTTAAAAAGGAAATTTATTTAGGCTACTTGACTTTATTCTTCATTAGACATTGTTTATTGTTTTCATGACCCCCAATTATCTGGTCTGTATTCGAGATCCACCTTTTTTTAAATTTTGCTGTGTTGTGTACTTTTCTTTCCTAGATGAGTCGATTTTCATCCTGGATCTCAAACGTCCCACAGGGAGTTACAATGGGAAATATGTTCCTCATTAACAAGTCAAATATGGCCACAGTAAGTCTGGATCATATGGGTCATATTTTCAGAAAATGTACAATTTGCAGCTCAACATATTAAGAAAATTCTGCTAAACTAGGCTAAAAAAGTATTTATGTGTACATTTGGCATCGCATTGATTTAAAGAATTTAATCAGGAAGAATTCTGAAGCGTATTTTTGCCTTAAATGTGGGTTTTTGATAGTATTGGTGAAAGTGAATTGTACATTTTCTGAAAATCTGACCCATATGTATGTCTATCCAAGATTCTTCTCAGGACACAATATTTTGAAATGATATGAAACAACATACATTAGCACTATAGGGGTCAGATTTTCAGAAAATACACAATCAACAATTGGGTCAGATTTTCAGAAAATGTACAATTCACCTTCACCAATTCTCTGAAATAACCCAAATTTCAGACTAAAATAAAGTTTAAAATACAATTCAAACTAACCAAACACATAGCTATAATCAATGCAATGCTGAAAATACTTGAATATACCTAGTATTGACCAAATTTCAGCCTAATTTAGCAGAATTTACTTAATGTGTAGAGCTGCCAATTGTACATTTTCTGAAAATCTGACCCAATTGTTTGAATCAAGTGCATATATGGTCAATTCTAATTTTTTGGCGTCCAGGGGGCTGAAAATTGGTCAATTTTCAAATGGGTCTCATTTGAATGTTTTTCTTATATTATGAAACTAGATATTCTGAAGCATATTTGTGCATAAATTGGTAAGGTTATCTCTGGATATTAACTGAGCTATAGGACATGGGTCAAATGAAGCCCAAGGTAAGTATACCGTGCGTATGCCATGTGATTTATTCAAATTCCTGCCAGCTTTACTAAATATGTCTATTCATATCTTGATTGTGCTTTCATAATATGATGAATACATATATATCTAATTGTCTCAGAGTAAAAAATCTTTGATTAAATCATTTTCATACAATAGATATGAATTCGAAATCAGGGTGTTTCTTTGTGGAAATCATTCCATATTGATTAGATGTTGCATAGTCCTGATTAAATTTATCATATCAATGACGAATCATTATTCCCCTGCTTTTTTCTAGAGTTTAGAGTGTCCATCATATGTTCTGAAATTTGAGGAGAAATTTAAAGAGTTTTTCAATACTTTATAAGCTCTTAGCCTAAGGCATACGCACGGTATAACACTTGAGACAAACATGTACCTTACAGTTTAATTAAGTTGAAACAGCAGTGGGTTTCTTTCATAATAGTATATAATTCTATGGATTACAATTTGAGCATGACCCCTTTATCTGATATAGTTATCTAATGAATATAAGAACTTGATATCTATTTCCAATTGGCATTTCTCTTTCATTCTAGGCATACGCACGGTATGCATAATCAGACATATGCATGGGATGGGTATTTTCGTGCGTGAAGCTTATAAGAGTCATATTTTAACTTTGCACTATCAAGAGATATTCTAGATCGACTCATTGATTAAAACTGGTTTTAATAGTTACAAATTCTGAATAATTATTGTATTAAAGAGGATGTACCGTGAGTATGCCATCCTATACAGGGTGTATAATGTATTCTATGAAACATACAATAGCAAGTCAGTACATGTATTCTTATGGGTGGGCTGGATGCCATAAAATGTAATTTGGTAATGAAGAATATTCTAGAAGATTTTGTTCTGTCACATAGTGTTTTGCCCTGGGGATAATTTCTACTAGAGTAAGGTCTTTATTTTTTAAATCAGCCACATTAGATAGAAAAATATTGAAGTTATAGAAGTTCTGACTGTCTTAACTTAAAGCAGCAAGGGCGTCTTATCATTCATTTCCATTTTTTATGTATATATCAGCTGCAATTGTCTGATATTTCTCAATTATCTTGTAATGGCATACGCACGGTATAGGCATACGCATGGCATCCTTCTAATCATCTTGGTTATAATTTTAAATGTGTTTTGGCAACATAAAATCGAGATACCTTGTTTATTAACTTGAGTAAGGGCCCATCTCATGTATACATGTTTAAAGTTAAATATGTTTATTTGCTGAGATATGGCTCTATATATTGCATACGCATGGTATGCAGAAAAGTTGACTATAGGGTATGTGTCTTTACTATTTCATTGATAAGGAGAAAATGGTGGTAGATTGATATTTTTCTCTGGTTTTCTTCAAAACTAGAGTAGTTCTACCATCATATGAATACATATTCGCCTATACAAACTTTATATTTACTATGAAATTGAGAACACAAAGTCTATGCATACGCATGGTATGCATAGGGTTGACTATTACATACCTATCAAAAAGATACATAAAAAATTAAAATAGAATCTCTAAAAACATCATATAATACGCAAAAATATTTCTCCTACAGTGTTATTACAAATTTGATCTACATAAATACATTTATCATGATTTTTTTACAGGAGCAATGTACATTTTTTTGTACCTTAATGTAAAAATGGCCTATTTTAGGAGGTTTTTTAAAGCTGGAATTGTCAATATTCATTTTAGACCCCACAAAGTGGGGTTCGGATTGTTGCATTTTTTATGGCGGAATTAATGAACCACACAAATCATGTGTAAAGACAATATTCCTTCAGATATTATGTGAAAACCTCATGGACGCCAAAAAAATAGAATTGACCATATATGTATTGATCACTACTCCTTCTTGCCTCAAACCCAAGGGTAATACTCAATAGGAATATAGTCTATAGACAACAAAACTTTGTATTGTGACAAATAATGTCGCCTAAATTTATCATGAAATGAAATTCAGACCTTTCATAGAAACCAAAAACTCATATTTTATAATCATTTAATAGGTCATCACTACTCTATGGGTCAGGTTTTCAGAAAATGTACAATTGGCAGCTGTATACTTTTAGGAAATTATGCCAAATTTGGCTGAAAGATTATGAATACAAGATATATCTGAGTATATTTGTGATCACATTGATTTAAAGTATCAGTTCTGTTGTGTTAAACTGCATTTCGAAGCTCATTGTTGTCTTAAATGTAGGTTATTTGAGAGGATTGGTGAAGATTAATTGTACGTTTTCTGAAAATCTGACCCATATGTATTTGCAGGTTTTACTGTCAGTCAGTACTTACATCATAGTGTTTCTACAGTTCCAGCAAGGCATGAACTAGATGAGCAAGTTCCATCATAGAAACAAGGACTAAATGACATGATAGTGAGAAGAGAGATAATTGCCACCTTCTGACAGGGCTTTGTATTTGTAAAACATGATCCACGATGGCATTTCTGGAAGGTCTGAAGAATCATTATTACTCACACTTCTAATTGATGAAGGCTTTGATAGAGAATAGAGCCACTATTATATTTTTGTAGTTAATAATGTTTGGACCACCCACGCTATGGTCTGCTAGTTTTGTATATCCCTGCCTGTGTTAATATCATATAATCTTTATTTGGAATATCAAATAATAAAAGAACCCTACTTAAAGGCCTTAGTCAGTAATCACCTTGACCCCACCTAAAGGCCTTAGTCAGTAATCACCTTGATCCCACCTAAAGGCCTGGTCAGTAATCACCTTGATTCCACCTAAAGGCCTGGTCAGTAATCACCTTGACCCCACCTAAAGGCCTTAGTCAGTAATCACCTTGACCCCACCTAAAGGCCTGGTCAGTAATCACCTTGATCCCACCTAAAGGCCCGGTCAGTAATCACCTTGACCCCACCTAAAGGCCTTAGTCAGTAATCACCTTGATCCCACCTAAAGGCCTTAGTCAGTAATCACCTTGATCCCACCTAAAGGCCCGGTCAGTAATCACCTTGATCCCACCTAAAGGCCTGGTCAGTAATCACCTTGATTCCAGCTAAAGGCCTGGTCAGTAATCACCTTGATCCCACCTAAAGGCCTGGTCAGTAATCACCTTGATCCCACCTAAAGGCCTGGTCAGTAATCACCTTCACCCCACCTAAAGGCCTGGTCAGTAATCACCTTGATCCCACCTAAAGGCCTTAGTCAGTAATCACCTTGATCCCACCTAAAGGCCTGGTCAGTAATCACCTTGATCCCACCTAAAGGCCTGGTCAGTAATCACCTTGATCCCACCTAAACCATGAACATCTTTAACCAAAGCCTTGTTTAACATGAAGGGTAACAATCAGATCTATATGTTATCGAGAGTATTATCTGTAAATAAAACCATTTCAAATATAAGATTACATTAGGTGTTGTTTGTTTTCTTTGTTCAAATGTCAGGGTATATTAAATTGGGGTCAACAATGCATGATGGCAGCATGTTACTATGGAAACTCAGAACTGAAAGAATAAGTCAAGACCCATTTTAAAAGTCATTTCATCTCCTTGTAATCTCAAACCAGGCCTAAGGCTATTCCAACTTTTTAATATACAATTAATCGGTGATTTTTCTTCTTAACTTGTTTTTGCAGAGAAGTTGTCCAATAACAGCCCACTGCTTCTATTTGGAAATATAACATGCCCTCCTTGTCCTATTATACAATGATTGTACTTTATTCTCTCCTTTATAACCATAATGGTGTCGGGCAAATTGCCAACTGGTAAAAAGCCACCTGGTAAAAAGCCACCCGGTAAAAAGCCACCAGTGAAGTGCCATGGCATTAAGTTCTTTATGGTTGGCTTATTACCATGGTGGGTTTTTACCGGTTGGCGCTTTTCAAGGTGGCTTTTTACTGGGTGGCTTTGTAGCCAGGTGGCTTTTTACCGGGTGGCAATTCGCCTAGAACCATTCATAACCCCATACAGTCTTAAAATTTCAATATTACTAACGTGGTACTAACTGTATGTATAATAATTGTAAGTATACCAGTGACATTATACTCTATACTCGTGCAATACATGATATATATATATGACTTTTATTTTCCATATTACATACTTATGGCCTACATGGAGAATGGGTCTCCTGTCTCAGTCAGTTTTCAGAAGACAGGACCCTCTACTTATTAAGATAATAAGCTTATCATGTAACAGATAAGTTTTTAAACAGTGTAAAATAGAATAACAATAAAACAAAGCACATAATACAATTTTGTACAGTGTTTTCACTTTCTGAGGCGGCTGCGTAGCTTGCAGTAGATAAAAATATAGTGTAGGGTAATTCTTACATGCTTACAAATGCTTTGGAAAATGATGTGAAAATACAAATTGCCAGGCTTGGGAAATGGTGGTTTTGAGGTAGTTTAGTTCTCCCCTTCATAGAACATGCATTGACAATGTGGGCCTTATTAGTGATGTCTCTGTCAAATGTATTCATTGGGTATAAATGCTCCGAGTAGTTGCATGGTCCTGGGTATGACCATACAGTGCCTTTCTGTCTCTTTCTCTGTCTCTCTCTCCCAACTTTTCTATCTCTATTTCCTGGGTAAGACCATAAAGTGCCTTTCTGTCTCTTTTCTCTGTCTCTCTCTCCCTTCTTCTCTATATCTATTTCCTGGGTATGGCCATAAAGTGCCTTACTGTCTCTTTTCTCTGTCTCTCTCTCCCTTCTTCTCTATATCTATTTCCTGGGAAAAAACATAAAGTGCCTTTCTGTCTCTTTTCTCTGTCTCTCTCACCCTTCTTCTCTATCTGTATTTCCTGGGTATGATCATAAACTGCCTCCCTCTCAGCTCTCCCACCCTTGATATAACCTTCAATGTGTTGATAAGGGCATAAAGCACTCACTCACTCACTCTGAGTGGTTGGTATGGATGAGCATCACAGCTGTAGCAACAAGGTTGCCAATTTCAGCGCCACCACCGGCCATTTTCACACTACTTGCATGTGGGCTATTGAACCATATATGCCTATATGGGTCAGATTTTCAGAAAATGTACAATTAACAGATCTACACATTTAGTAAATTCTTCTAAATTAGGCTGAAAAATGATGAATACCGGGAATATCTGAGTATATTTGAGATCATATTGATTTAAAATATCAGTTTTGTTATGTTAAACTGCATTTCAAAGCTCATTTTTGTCTTAAATCTGGGTTATTTGAGCGGATTGGTGAAGGCGAATTGTACACTTTCTGGAAATCTGGCCCATATACCTATATATGTAATGAAACCCATTCTGCCTAATGGCACACTTTATTTATTCTAAGTACCATGAGACTAAACATACAAAGATCAATTAGATCAAAGATCAAGTTAGCCATATCCTACTGCAATATGCCTGGCAAACAAAAGCCCATTAGAACCATCCATACCTGCATAGCTGCACTAGTACAGTACACAAGGCATTGGAGGGACACTATATTGGACACACTTACCCACAGCTACCTTATTTAAAACATTAGAATCTGTCCTTTAGCCCTATAACATCCCTGGAACATCTTGGCCACCATCTGTGCACATAGGGTTCATTGCAATAGCAACCTATACTGGGTTGAAGGTGTAAATCTTTTTGGATGTTTATTGGGTTATTATTTGAGATTCATATCATTTAACAACTGGATTTAAAACATTAGAATCTCTCCTTTAGCCCTATACATTCATTGCAATAGTTACCTATACTGGGTTGAAGGTGTAAATCTTTTTGGATGTTTATAGGCTTATTATTTAAGATTCATATTATTTAAAACCTGGATTGTTCATTTTATTATATTGGTTCAGCTATGGATTCTATGACTCACTCATCCACACTTACAATGGTTGAAAGGAAAATAGTGAAGATTATTTTCCTTGTAGCAGGCATATTGGGTCTCTATATCCCATAAGTTGATCAGTTGGGATCTAAGTTAGTGTATCGGCTTCTCCATGTGTATTGCATGTTCTGGATGATACTCGATGTAGTCTCTGTCAGCTTTACCATATATATGATACATACGTACCTCCCAATGCTTGCTAGTCGGGATCTACATGAAGTTATCTCACTTTTGCTTTGGAGCTTGTCGCCCCTTTCTCTCTCACTTTTTAGATTTGTCCATTTGTTTAGGAATGTGTTATATAGGAAAAGGTGGAGTGACCTTGTGCAGGAGGTTGGTAAACTACCCGGCTGTACAAGCAGATTAAATTGTATCTGTTTCTTTATCTCTGTCTGTGCCCTGGGCGCCATGATGCTACTGCTTCCCAGTCTGTCCCTCCATAGAGCAATTTCCAAGTATCAGGATTATATTCTCAATTTCCAATCCTTTCATTTAAGCAGACCCACAGCTGAAGTATGGCTCGTTATTTCAATTTGCATTGATGTATACAAAGATATTGAGTTTTGTGTACTTTCTTTGATGGTGACCTCAGTTCTGTATAATGTTAACGCACATCTGAAACATTTGAGTAGGGATTTCAATCAATTGAAGTGTATCTCTGGAGATGGGTTTGATGAAAGGATCAAGTCATGCCACCATGTGGATAGGCTCATTGGTCAAAGCAATAATTTATTTGAAGCCTACTTTTTGCTCAGTTTGCTGAACTTTGTATCAATAACTACAACTTTGGGTTTCATTGTTATTGTCCCGCCAAACTTTGCATATCCAATCTTCCTGCAGTACCTGTACTATATTCTACAAGAGTTACCAATATGGATTTCATTGGGGTATGCCACCAGGGTCAACTATGAGGTGAGAAACATTTGTGATGTGTTACAGGAAAATGAGTCATAAGTCGCAAAATATTTTTCAAAGTGTTTTATTCACAAGATGTATTTGTGGGAATGTTTCTATTTTTGGTATGCTTAACGCTTTTCGTACTAGGGAGAGAGACAAGTACCAAATCTGAAGATAGTGTATTAATTATATCTATGTATTTCTAAGCTCATTTTATACCATATATTTAGTTACTTTACTAGTAAAGGGTGGGTTCCACTGGCCGGCTACTTCTCCCGCTACTGCTCCCGCTTCTTGATGAAAGAAGCGGGAGAGTAACGGGGATGGGTGCTATTGGCTCCCGCTACAAAGCCACGTTACTTCCCGCTTCTTTTGGAGCGTTTTCGAAGCGTAGAGTGCCCCCGCTTCGATCAAACATGTTTGATTTGAAGCGCCGCTACTTTGTAGCGGGAGGTAGCAGGAGCTGAAGCGGGGCAATGGCACCACTCTACGTTACCCCTTGTGCTACTTTATGCGTCCATTTCTATGTGAAAATAAAATGTCGTCTGCTTAGATTTCTGACTAGCGTTAGAAGTAGCGGTGGAAGTAGCGGTGGAAGTAGCGGGGCAATAGCACCCATTCCGGTATACCTTCAGCTTCTTCTTCTGAAAGAAACGGAAAGAGTAGCGGGAAGAGAAGCCAGCCAGTGGAACCCAGCCTTAAATGTCCACGCCTAAATATTACAAACTTTATTTTCAAATCTGAAAATATCAAACTTGAAATAATATAGAAATACTTATTAGGTGTCCTATAGTGTTGGAATAGGCTACATCTCATCTTTTCAAATATGATGATATCTCAAAATCCACTTTTTGCGACTTATGACTCATTTTCCTGAAAAAGATTTTAACACTATCCAGTATTATGGTATTCAGCGGTAGGTTGAATTTCAGCTGGAATTTGCCACCTTCTGACAGGGCTTTGTATTTGTAAAACATGATCCACGATGACATTTCTGGAAGGTCTGAAGAATCATTATTACTCACAGTTATAATTGATAAAGGCTTGGATAGAGAATAGAGACACTATTATATTTTTGTGATTAATAATGTTTGGAGCAGCCACTCTATGGTCTGCTAGTTCTGTATTATTAAATGATAAAAACGAAATAATATTGAAATCATTTAAGACTATTCTCCCAGATAATCCCGTGTAACTATGTTGATTATTGACATTTGAATCTCAATATCTCCAGCAGCAACCGAAACCTAAAAACTTGCTATTATCATTTTGCTTGCCATTTATCATATCCCATGATCTGTTAAATTTTTTATCTTAATTATCTCTTGTTATAAACTATAATTTATTTCTGAATTTATTGAAATGTTTGGATTTTTTTTGGAATTCATCACTTATGGTCATAACAATTGATGTCTCAAATTTCAGGACATTGTATCTTTTCGTTTTAAAGGTCTTATATGGAGTATATATTTAGTTACCGTACTTTACTGGTTATTGCCCCCCAGTGATATTACAAACTTTTTTTCAAAAATGAAAATATCAAACGTAAAATCTAGAAATACTAGAGTATTAGACTGCTTACTATCATTGAAATCCGCATGATCTCATCTTTTCAAATATGATGATATCTCAAAATCCAATTTTTTTCGACTTGTGACTCATTTTCCCGAAACAGATCATTATTTGGGTCAGATTTTCAGAAAATGTACAATTGGCAGCTGTACACATTTAGTATAATCCTGCTAAATTAGGCTGCAATTTGGTCAATACTAGGTACATTCGAGTATATTTGGCATTGCATTGATTCTAGCAATCTGTTTGGTTAGATTCAGCTGTATTTTGAACTTTATTTTCGTCTGTGATTTCGGTTATTTGAGAGGATTGGTGAAGGTGAATTGTACATTTTCTAAAAATCTGACCCATTTGTCACCCAGGTCCATAAAACCCTGCACCAGATGGATGATGTACCTCTGGCAGACAACCTCACACACAGGCAATATGCTGAGGTTAGTGACAATTTCTTCAGTGGATTCAAATTCAATATGTGTTGGTTAAAATTAATTGACCTTTAAAACACTTCAGAAAAACTTCTCATCACCCATCTTTTTATTAAAACTTTTCTAAAGATTTGTTCTATCTCTATATAAGGTTTAAATTTAAATCTAATCTGGGTGAATATGAAAAGAATCTTCTCTGCTTCATATGAATAGATTAACTAAGTCAGGACATGATGAAAATCACAATAATAATAATATTTTTGTGAAGATTGTAACTGTCTGTTTACCTGAATACAATTTTATCCAAAAAAAACATAAATCTGTAGTGCCATATGAAAATCCTACTTTCTATGCTACTCACAAAAGTTACAATGCTAAAGCATATTGGTTCTCCACTAGGTGGAAACACTTTTAAGGTCGCTTCTTTTCCACTTCCTTCCTTACCATTCTCATATTGAGTGTTACTACTTGTGTCCTAAAACACCTACTTTTCTTACACACCAGTTATTACTGGGTTTGTACAAGCAGTCTTAATGACACAGAATATTAATAGTTGACGTTTGTCCTGTTTTTATCTCCCCTCCATACAACAAACCTTTGGGTCACTACAAATTTATATCCTCCTGTTATATGCAGTAAATCCTTTGGTTCTCTATGAATATTTCTAGTTGGTTTTGAAGGCCTTAAATCACCTGGCTACACCTAGATGCTCAACACCTTTGTTGAAGCTGCAATCTTTGCCATTGCCACACACATTTCATTTGAAATTGAAAATTGTTTACTCATCACTAATATACATAAGTGTGACATAAATGTGATAAAAAGGTTGACAAGCTTATTGAATTAAATTCCAAATAATCAAGCAAACCAAATAATCAAGTTAAGATAACCCCCTACCCATAAGCTGCGCTTGAAAATGAAACCAAGATAAGCTTTTTTTATTTTTGTTCAGTTTCAAGGGTGCTGGATAATAACGCTATATCTCATATATACATGACTCAATGCAAATTAAGAAAAAATCATAGGCCTACATTAAATAGATATCTAAAAAGGAAATTGATTTAGGCTACTTGACTTTATTCTCCATTAGATATGTTGATAAGGGCGTAAAGCAACCAATCTCACTCACTCACTCACTTATTCTCCATTAAACATTGTTTATTGTTTTCATGACCTCCAATTATCTGGTCTGTATTCGAGATCCACTGCCGTACCCTTTTTTTAAATTTTGTTGTGTTGTGTACTTATTGAATACTTTTCTTTCCTAGATGAGTCGATTTTCATCCTGGATCTCAAACGTCCCACAGGGAGTTACAATGGGAAGTATGTTCCTCATTAACAAGTCAAATATGGCCACAGTAAGTCTGGATCAAATGGGTCATATTTTCAGAAAATGTACAATTGGCAGGTCAACATATTAAGGAAATTCTGCTAAACTAGGCTAAAAAAAAGTATTTATGTGTACATTTGGCATCGCATTGATTTAAAGAGTTTTGTCAGGAAGAAGTTTGAAGCGTATTTTTGCCTTAAATGTGGGTTATTTGATAGGATTGGTGAAAGTGAATTGTACATTTTCTGAAAATCTGACCCATATGTATGTCTATCCAAGATTCTTCTCAGGACACAATATTTTGAAATGATATGAAACAACATGCATTAGCACTATAGGGGTCAGATTTTCAGAAAATACACAATCAACAATTGGGTCAGATTTTCAGAAAATATACAATTCACCTTCACCAGGTCTGTGAAATAACCCAAATTTCAGACTAAAATAAAGTTCAAAATACAGTTCAATCTAACCAAACACATAGCTATAATCAATGCAATGCCGAAAATACTTGAATTTACCTAGTATTGACCAAATTCCAGCCTAATTTAGCAGAACTTACTTAATGTGTACAGCTGCCAATTGAACATTTTCTGAAAATCTGACCCAATTTTTTTAATCAAGTGCATATATATTTATTGATCACAACTTCTTCTTGCCTCAAAGCCAAGGGTAATACTCAATAGAAATATAGTCTATAGATAACAGAACTTTGTGTTGTAACAAATAATGTCACTAAATTTATCATGAAATGAAATTCAGACCTTTCATAGAAACCAAAAACTCATATTTTATAATGATTTAATAGGTCATCACTACTGTATGGGTCAGAGTTTCAGAAAATGTACAATTGGCAGCTGTACACTTTTAGGAAATTATGCCAAATTTGGCTGAAAGATTATGAATACAAGATATATCTGAGTATATTTGTGATCACATTGATTTAAAGTATCAGTTCTGTTATGTTAAACTGCATTTCAAAGCTCATTGTTGTCTTAATTGTAGGTTATTTGAGAGGATTGGTGACGATATATTGTACATTTTCTGAAAATCTGACCCATATGTATTTGCAGGTTTTACTGTCAGTCAGTACTTACATCATTGTGGTTCTACAGTTCCAGCAAGGCATGACCTAGATGAGCAAGTTCCATCATAGAAACAAGGACTAAATGAAATGATAGTGAGATGAGAGATAATTGCCACCTTCTGACAGGGCCGCTTTGTATTTGTAAAACATGATCCACGATGACATTTCTGGAAGGTCTGAAGAATCATTATTACTCACAGTTCTAATTGATGAAGGCTTTGATAGAGAATAGAGACACTATTATATTTTTGTAGTTAATACTGTTTGGAGCACCCATGCTATGGTCTGCTAGTTTTGTATATCCCTGCCTGTATTAATGTCATATAATCTTTATTTGGAATATCAAATAATAAAACAACCCCACTTAAAGGCCTGGTCAGTAATCACCTTGACCCCACCTAAAGGCCTGGTCAGTAATCACCTTGATCCCACCTAAAGGCCTGGTCAGTAATCACCTTCACCCCACATAAAGGCCTGGTCAGTAATCACCTTGATCCCACCTAAAGGCCTTAGTCAGTAATCACCTTCACCCCACATAAAGGCCTGGTCAGTAATCACCTTGATCCCACCTAAAGGCCTTAGTCAGTAATCACCTTCACCCCACATAAAGGCCTGGTCAGTAATCACCTTGATCCCACCTAAAGGCCTGGTCAGTAATCACCTTCACCCCACATAAAGGCCTGGTCAGTAATTACCTTGATCCCACCTAAAGGCCTGGTCAGTAATCACCTTGACCCCACCTAAAGGCCTGGTCAGTAATCACCTTGACCCCACCTAAAGGCCTGGTCAGTAATCACCTTGACCCCACCTAAAGGCCTTAGTCAGTAATCACCTTGACCCCACCTAAAGGCCTTAGTCAGTAACCACCTTGATCCCACCTAAAGGCCTGGTCAGTAATCACCTTGATCCCACCTAAAGGCCTTAGTCAGTAATGACCTTGATCCCACCTAAAGGCCTGGTCAGTAATCACCTTGATCCCACCTAAAGGCCTGGTCAGTAATCACCTTGATCCCACCTAAAGGCCTGGTCAGTAATCACCTTGACCCCACCTAAAGGCCCGGTCAGTAATCACCTTGACCCCACCTAAAGGCCTTAGTCAGTAATCACCTTGATCCCACCTAAAGGCCTGGTCAGTAAATACCTTGACCCCACCTAAAGACCTTAGTCAGTAATTGACCCCACCTAAAGGCCTGGTCAGTAATCACCTTGATCCCACCTAAAGGCCTGGTCAGTAATCACCTTGATCCCACCTAAAGGCCTGGTCAGTAATCACCTTGATCCCACCTAAAGCATGAACATCTTTAACCAAAGCCTTGTTCAATATGAAGGGTAACAATCAGATATGTGATCGAGAGTATTATCTGTAAATAAAACCATTTCTAATATAAGATTACATTAGATGTTGTTTGTTTTCTTTGTTCAAATGTCATGGTATATTAAATTGGAGTCAACAATGCATGATGGCAGCATGTTACTATGGAAACTCAGAACTGAAAGAATAAGTCAAGACCCATTTTAAAAGTCATTTCATCTCCTTGTAATCTCAAACCAGGCCTAAGGCTATTCCAACTTTTTAATATACAATTGTAGTAGTTCTACTATAATCCTCTAGGTACAATCCATAAAGGGTTGGTACTCTTATATTCCTACAGAGGGATCTACGTTTGATCCTCTGCATTTATACCTTGTGTGTCACTAAATGCCTCATTTACCCTTATATTCTTATATCAACTCTTACCTTATTACTCTCATAGAGTATCCGTTCTGTTTACCTATTCCATAACATTCTTATCTTATGTATCTCTTTACTGTATGTCTTGCCATACTTCTTACCGTGTTTATACACCTTGATGTGTTGTGTAAGTAAACACACTACCCTGTCCGGGGAATACGGACTAGGGGCCGCTTGAGAGAACTGTAATAAACAGACGGACTAGGAGTTGCCTTGTTGACTTGTTTATTATTGTCGAGAGTCTGCGAATCACTACACAATTAATGATTTTTCTTCTTAACTTGTTTTTGCAGAGAAGTTGTCCAATAACGGCCCATTAGCTTGTCTAGTATTTCTATTTGGAAATATAACATTCCCTCCTTATGTCCTATTATACAATGATTGTACTTCATTCTCTCCTTTATAACCATTCATAACCCCATACAGTCTTAAAAGTTCCATATTACTAACGTGGTACTAACTGTATGTATAATAATTGTAAGTATACCAGTGACATTATACTCTATACTCGTGCAATACATGATATATATGACTTTTATTTTCCATATTACATACTTATGGCCTACATGGAGAATGGGTCTCCTGTCTCAGTCTGTTTTCAGAAGACAGGACTCTCTACTTATTAAGATAATAAGCTTATCATGTAACAGATAAGTTTTTAAACAGTGTAAAATAGAATAACGATAAAACAAAGCACATAATACAATTTTGTACAGTGTTTTCACTTTCTGAGGCGGCTGCGTAGCTTGCAGTAGATAAATATATAGTGTAGGGTAATTCTTACATGCTTACAAATGCTTTGGAAAATGATGTGAAAATACAAATTGCCAGGCTTGGGAAGGCTTGGTTTTGAGGTAGTTTAGTTCTCCCCTTCATAGAACATGCATTGACAATGTGGGCCTTATTAGTGATGTCTCTGCCAAATGTATTCATTGGGTATAAATGCTCCGAGTAGTTGCATGGTCCTGGGTATGACCATACAGTGCCTTTCTGTCTCTTTCTCTGTCTCTCTCTCCCAACTTTTCTATCTCTATTTCCTGGGTAAGACCATGAAGTGCCTTTCTGTCTCTTTTCTCTGTCTCTCTCTCCCTTCTTCTCTATATCTATTTCCAGGGTATGGCCATAAAGTGCCTTACTGTCTCTTTTCTCTGTCTCTCTCTCCCTTCTTCTCTATATCTATTTCCTGGGAAAAACCATAAAGTGCCTTTCTGTCTCTTTTCTCTGTCTCTCTCACCCTTCTTCTCTATCTGTATTTCCTGGGTATGATCATAAACTGCCTCCCTCTCAGCTCTCCCACCCTTGATATAACCTTCAATGTGTTGATAAGGGCATAAAGCACTCACTCACTCACTCTGAGTGGTTGGTATGGATGAGCATGACAGCTGTAGCAACAAGGTTGCCAATTTCAGCGCCACCACCGGCCATTTTCACACTACTTGCATGTGGGCTATTGAACCATATATGCCTATATGGGTCAGATTTTCAGAAAATGTACAATTAACAGATCTACACATTTAGTAAATTCTTCTAAATTAGGCTGAAAAATGATGAATACCGGGAATATCTGAGTATATTTGGGATCGTATTGATTTAAAATATCAGTTTTGTTATGTTAAACTGCATTTCAAAGCTCATTTTTGTCTTAAATCTGGGTTATTTGAGCGGATTGGTGAAGGCGAGTTGTACACTTTCTGGAAATCTGGCCCATATACCTATATGTAATGAAACCCATTCTGCCTGATGGCACACTTTATTTATTCTAAGTACCATGAGACTAAACATACAAAGATCAATTAGATCAAAGATCAAGTTAGCCATATCCTGCTGAAATATGCCTGGCAAACAAAAGCCCATTAGAACCATCCATACCTGCATAGCTGCACTAGTACAGTACACAAGACATTGGAGGGACACTATATTGGACACACTTACCCACAGCTACCTTATTTAAAACATTAGAATCTGTCCTTTAGCCCTATAACATCCCTGGAACATCTTGGCCACCATCTGTGCACATAGGGTTCATTGCAATAGCAACCTATACTGGGTTGAAGGTGTAAATCTTTTTGGATGTTTATTGGGTTATTATTTGAGATTCATATCATTTAACAACTGGATTTAAAACATTAGAATCTCTCCTTTAGCCCTATACATTCATTGCAATAGTTACCTATACTGGGTTGAAGGTGTACATCTTTTTGTATGTTTATAGGCTTATTATTTAAGATTCATATTATTTAAAACCTGGATTGTTCATTTTATTATATTGGTTCAGCGATGGATTCTATGACACACTCATCCACACTTACAATGGTTGAAAGGAAAATAGTGAAGCTTATTTTCCTTGTAGCAGGCATATTAGGTCTCTATATCCCATCAGTTGATCAGTTGGGATCTAAGTTAGTGTATCGGCTTCTCCATGTGTATTGCATGTTCTGGATGATGGTTGATGTAGTCTCTGTCAGCTTTACCATATATATGATACATGTACATACCTCCCAATGCTTGCTAGTCGGGATCTACAGGAAGTTATCTCACTTTTGCTTTGGAGCTTGTCGCCCCTTTCTCTCTCACTTTTTAGATTTGTCCATTTGTTTAGGAATGTGTTATATAGAAAAAGGTGGAGTGACCTTGTGCAGGAGGTTGGTAAACTACCCGGCTGTACAAGCAGATTAAATTGTATCTGTTTCTTTATCTCTGTCTGTGCTCTGGGCGCCATGATGCTACTGCTTCCCAGTCTGTCCCTCCATAGAGCAATTTCCAAGTATCAGGATTATATTCTCTATTTCCAATCCTTTCATTTAAGCAGACCCACAGCTGAAGTATGGCTCGTTATTTCAATTTGCATTGATGTATACAAAGATATTGAGTTTTGTGTACTTTCTTTGATGGTGACCTCAGTTCTGTATAATGTTAACGCACATCTGAAACATTTGAGTAGGGATTTCAATCAATTGAAGTCTATCTCTGGAGATGGGTTTGATGAAAGGATCAAGTCATGCCACCATGTGGATAGGCTCATTGGTCAAAGCAATAATTTATTTGAAGCCTACTTTTTGCTCAGTTTGCTGAACTTTGTATCAATAACTACAACTTTGGGTTTCATTGTTATTGTCCCGCCAAACTTTGCATATCCAATCTTCCTGCAGTACCTGTACTATATTCTACAAGAGTTACCAATATGGATTTCATTGGGGTATGCCACCAGGGTCAACTATGAGGTGAGAAACATTTGTGATGTGTTACAGGAAAATGAGTCATAAGTCGCAAAATATTTTTTAAAGTGTTTTATTCACAAGATGTATTTGTGGGAATGTTTCTATTTTTGGTATGCTTAACGCTTTTCGTACTAGGGAGAGAGACAAGTACCAAATCTGAAGATAGTGTATTAATTATATCTATGTATTTCTAAGCTCATTTTATACCATATATTTAGTTACTTTACTAGTAAAGGGTGGGTTCCACTGGCCGGCTACTTCTCCCGCTACTGCTCCCGCTTCTTGATGAAAGAAGCGGGAGAGTAACGGGGATGGGTGCTATTGGCTCCCGCTACAAAGCCATGTTACTTCCCGCTTCTTTTGGAGCGTTTTCGAAGCGTAGAGTGCCCCCGCTTCGATCAAACATGTTTGATTTGAAGCGCCGCTACTTTGTAGCGGGAGGTAGCAGGAGCTGAAGCGGGGCAATTGCACCACTCTACGTTACCCCTTGTGCTACTTTATGCGTCCATTTCTATGTGAAAATAAAATGTCGTCTGCTTAGATTTCTGACTAGCGTTAGAAGTAGCGGTGGAAGTAGCGGTGGAAGTAGCGGGGCAATAGCACCCATTCCGGTATACCTTCAGCTTCTTGCTACCACTTCTTTAGAAGCTTCTTTAGAAGCGGGAGCAAAGAAACGGAAAGAGTAGCGGGAAGAGAAGCCGGCCAGTGGAACCCAGCCTTAAATGTCCACGCCTAAATATTACAAACTTTTTTTTCAAATCTGAAAATATCAAACTTGAAGTAATATAGAAATACTTATTAGGTGTCCTATAGTGTTTACTATCATTGGAATAGGCTACATCTCATCTTTTCAGATATGATGATATCTCAAAATCCACTTTTTGCAACTTATGACTCATTTTCCTGAAAAAGATTTTAACACTATCCGGTATTATGGTGATCAGCGGTAGGTTGAATTTCAGCTGGAATTTGCCACCTTCTGACAGGGCTTTGTATTTGTAAAACATGATCCACGATGACATTTCTGGAAGGTCTGAAGAATCATTATTACTCACAGTTATAATTGATAAAGGCTTGGATAGAGAATAGAGACACTATTATATTTTTGTGATTAATAATGTTTGGAGCAGCCACTCTATGGTCTGCTAGTTCTGTATTATTAAATGATAAAAACGAAATAATATTGAAATCATTTAAGACTATTCTCCCAGATAATCCCGTGTAACTATGTTGATTATTGACATTTGAATCTCAATATCTCCAGCAGCAACCGAAACCTAAAAACTTGCTATTATCATTTTGCTTGCCATTTATCATATCCCATGATCTGTCAAATTTTTTATCTTAATTATCTCTTGTTATAAACTATAATTTATTTCTGAATTTATTGAAATGTTTGGATTTTTTTTGGAATTCATCACTTATGGTCATAACAATTGATGTCTCAAATTTCAGGACATTGTATCTTTTCGTTTTAAAGGTCTTATATGGAGTATATATTTAGTTAGCGTACTTTACTGGTTATTGCCCCCCAGTGATATTACAAACTTTTTTTCAAAAATGAAAATATCAAACGTAAAATCTAGAAATACTAGAGTATTAGACTGTTTACTATCATTGAAATCCGCTTGATCTCATCTTTTCAAATATGATGATATCTCAAAAAAAATTTCGACTTGTGACTCATTTTCCCAAAACAGATCATTATTTGGGTCAGATTTTCAGAAAATGTACAATTGGCAGCTGTACACATTTAGTATAATCCTGCTAAATTAGGCTGCAATTTGGTCAATACTAGGTGCATTCGAGTATATTTGGCATTGCATTGATTCTAGCAATCTGTTTGGTTAGATTCAGCTGTATTTTGAACTTTATTTTTGTCTGTAATTTCGGTTATTTGAGAGGATTGGTGAAGGTGAATTGTACATTTTCTAAAAATCTGACCCATTTGTCACACAGGTCCATAAAACCCTGCACCAGATGGATGATGTACCTCTGGCAGACAACCTCACACACAGGCAGTATGCTGAGGTTAGTGCCAGTTTATCATTGGATTCAAATTCAATATGTGTTGGTTAAAATTAATTGACCTTTAAAACACTTCAGAAAAACTTCTCATCACCCATCTTTTTATTAAAACTTTTCTAAAGATTTGTTCTATCTCTATATAAGGTTTAAATTTAAATCTAATCTGGATGAATATGAAAAGAATCTTCTCTGCTTCATATGAATAGATTAATTAAGTCAGGACATGATGAAAATCACAATAATAATAATATTTTTGTGAAGATTGTAACTGTCTGTTTACCTGAATACAATTTTATCCAAAAAAAACATAAATCTGTAGTGCCATATGAAAATCCTACTTTCTATGCTACTCACAAAAGTTACAATGCTAAAGCATATTATTGGTTCTCCACTAGGTGGAAACACTTTTAAGGTCGCTTCTTTTCCACTTCCTTCCTTACCATTCTCATATTGAGTGTTACTACTTGTGTCCTAAAACACCTACTTTTCTTACACACCAGTTATTACTGGGTTTGTACAAGCAGTCTTAATGACACAGAATATTAATAGTTGACGTTTGTTCTGTTTTTATCTCCCCTCCATACAACAAACCTTTGGGTCACTACAAATTTATATCCTCCTGTTATATGCAGTAAATCCTTTGGTTCTCGATAAATATTTCTAGTTGGTTTTGAAGGCCTTAAATCACCTGGTTACACCTAGATGCTCAACACCTTCGTTGAAGCTGCAATCTTTGCCATTGCCACACACATTTCATTTGAAATTGAAAATTGTTTACTCATCACTAATATACATAAGTGTGACATAAATGTGATAAAAAGGTTGAAAAGCTTATTGAATTAAATTCCAAATAATCAAGCAAACCAAATAATCAAGTTAAGATAACCCCCTACCCATAAGCTGCGCTTGAAAATGAAACCAAGATAAGCTTTTTTTATTTTTGTTCAGTTTCAAGGGTGCTGGATAATAACGCTATATCTCATATATACATGACTCAATGCAAATTAAGAAAAAATCATAGGCCTACATTAAATAGATATCTAAAAAGGAAATTGATTTAGGCTACTTGACTTTATTCTCCATTAGATATGTTGATAAGGGCGTAAAGCAACCAATCTCACTCACTCACTCACTTATTCTCCATTAAACATTGTTTATTGTTTTCATGACCCCCAATTATCTGGTCTGTATTCGAGATCCACTGCCGTACCCTTTTTTTTAATTTTGTTGTGTTGTGTACTTATTGAATACTTTTCTTTCCTAGATGAGTCGATTTTCATCCTGGATCTCAAACGTCCCACAGGGAGTTACAATGGGAAGTATGTTCCTCATTAACAAGTCAAATATGGCCACAGTAAGTCTGGATCAAATGGGTCATATTTTCAGAAAATGTACAATTGGCAGGTCAACATATTAAGGAAATTCTGCTAAACTAGGCTAAAAAAAAGTATTTATGTGTACATTTGGCATCGCATTGATTTAAAGAGTTTTGTCAGGAAGAAGTTTGAAGCGTATTTTTGCCTTAAATGTGGGTTATTTGATAGGATTGGTGATAGTGAATTGTACATTTTCTGAAAATCTGACCCATATGTATGTCTATCCAAGATTCTTCTCAGGACACAATATTTTGAAATGATATGAAACAACATGCATTAGCACTATAGGGGTCAGATTTTCAGAAAATACACAATCAACAATTGGGTCAGATTTTCAGAAAATGTACAATTCACCTTCACCAGGTCTGTGAAATAACCCAAATTTCAGACTAAAATAAAGTTCAAAATACAGTTCAATCTAACCAAACACATAGCTATAATCAATGCAATGCCGAAAATACTTGAATTTACCCAGTATTGACCAAATTCCAGCCTAATTTAGCAGAACTTACTTAATGTGTACAGCTGCCAATTGAACATTTTCTGAAAATCTGACCCAATTTGTTTAATCAAGTGCATATTTATTGATCACAACTTCTTCTTGCCTCAAAGCCAAGGGTATTACTCAATAGGAATATAGTCTATAGATAACAGAACTTTGTATTGTGACAAATAATGTCACTAAATTTATCATGAAATGAAATTCAGACCTTTCATAGAAACCAAAAACTCATATTTTATAATGATTTGATAGGTCATCACTACTCTATGGGTCAGATTTTCAGAAAATGTACAATTGGCAGCTGTACACTTTTAGGAAATTATGCCAAATTTGGCTGAAAGATTATGAATACAAGATATATCTGAGTATATTTGTGATCACATTGATTTAAAGTATCAGTTCTGTTGTGTTAAACTGCATTTCAAAGCTCATTGTTGTCTTAAATGTAAGTTATTTGAGAGGATTGGTGAAGATTAATTGTACATTTTCTGAAAATCTGACCCATATGTATTTGCAGGTTTTACTGTCAGTCAGTACTTACATCATTGTGGTTCTACAGTTCCAGCAAGGCATGACCTAGATGAGCAAGTTCCATCATAGAAACAAGGACTAAATGACATGATAGTGAGATGAGAGATAATTGCGACCTTCTGACAGGGCTTTGTATTTGTAAAACATTCATTTCATTTCTGGAAGGTCTGGAGAATCATTATTACTCACAGTTCTAATTGATGAAGGCTTTGATAGAGAATAGAGACACTATTATATGTTTGTAGTTAATACTGTTTGGAGCACCCACGCTATGGCCTGCTAGTTTTGTATATCCCTGCCTGTATTAATGTCATATAATCTTTATTTGCTATCATTGGAATCAGCTTGATCTCATCTTTTCAAATAATATTATTATAAAGGTATCTCAAAATCTATTTTTTGCGACTTGTGACTCATTTTCTTAAAACGGATCACATTATGGGTACCAATTTAAGCAGAAAAAACAAATAGAATATAGTCCACAGGATGATGATAAACTGAATGAAGTCAGTATTATATGAAAGTCCATCAATGTGAAAGCATCAAACATGGACATATGAGTCAGATTTTCGGAAAATGTACAATTCGCCTTCACCAATCCTCTCAAATAACCCACATTTAAGACAGAAATGAGCCTCAAAATGTAGTTTAACATAACAGAACTGATTCCTCAAATGAATGCGATACCAAATATACTCAGATATACCCGGTATTCATCACTTTTTTAGCAGAATTTAGCAGAATTTACTAAATATGTAGAGCTGCCAATTGTACATTTTCTAAAAATCTGACCCATATAGTCTAATAGAGTAAAAGTAGAATGTGTTGAAGTGTGCATTGGAGAAGATGTGACTCCGGAAAGCGATCTCTTTGCTTGTACTATTGATCAGGTAGTCAAACCAATACCTGTAAATAAATATGCTGAATCAGGGGCAAACAAACATATTGACATTGCTAATGGATATATCCAAATACTGGTTAATAAATGCATAACACAGAGGCATATATGTAAGTGTAGTGGTTCTCAGGTTGTCTCTAGCTCTTATCTTGGGTTTTATTATAAACGCATTGCTCTGAAAACAACGTATCTAGAGTGATTTACGCATAGTAAGTATTTTACTAGTGATTTACACGGGGTTGTCATGGCAACCAATTTTCAAATTCAAATTCAAATTCATGACTTTCTATTTTCATGATTGAAAGCATGTATAATAAATCTGTTAACTAACGCGTTGGTTTCAGTCACTTAAAACGACACACAACACCCGTTATAATCCATGATATCCCAATTCCAAATTTCACGATATTTTGTGACTCATTTTCCTGTAACGCATCACCTACCCCTAAAAGCTGGCGTCTTTCAAGTGGGTCAGATCTTCAGAAAATACACAATCGGTAGATCTACAAATTTAGTCATTTCTTCTAAATTTGATACATATTAATACATGGTCAATACCAGGTACATCAGTACATTATTTGGTATTGCATTGATCCAAACAAGATGTTCGGTTATATTGAACTGTATTTTGAAACATGATTTGTGTCTTAAACTCTCGTTATTTGGGAAGATTGTTGAAAGTGAATTGTACATTTCCAGCCGATTTCACCCAAGTACAAGTGGGTCAGATTTTCAGAAAATGTACAATTCACCTTCACCAATCCTCTCAAATAACCCACATTTAAAACAGTAATGAGGTTCAAAATAGTTCAGCATAATCAAAGACTTTTTAAATCAACACAATACTAAATATACTCAGCTATATCTAGTATTGGTTATATTGCAGCCTAATTTAGCAGAATTTACTGAATATGTAGAGGTACCAATTATTGTACATTTTCTGAAAATCTGACCCATCATGTATATGGGTCAGATTTTCAGAAAATGTACAATTGGCAGATGTACACTTTTAGTAAATTCTGCTAAATTAGGCTGCAATTTGTTCAATACTAGGTAAATCTTAGTAGGCCTATATTTGGCATTGGATTGATTCTAGCAATCTGTTTGGTTAGATTGAACTGTAGTTTGAACTTTATTTTCGTCTTTAATTTGGGTTATTTAAGAGGATTGGTGAAGTTGAATTATACATTTTCTGAAAATCTGACCCATATACTGGAACACTCTTGTACGCCGCGCCTCAAACGTACTGGTCGCCATCTGGTGTAGAACATGATAACTACATGTGGAGCGCTCTCGAATGTTCCAGAATCTACCGCACCAGTCCAGCACAGTGGCGACATCTCGTGAATGTTCCAGAAAGCTCCGGTATTCGCGCGAACCATCCAGAAAGACCGAGAATACACTTCTCACTTCTCCAAGGTTCTCCCGCGAGTAAGTGTAGTTGTATAAAAGGCAAACGCTCCCCAGTCTCCTTCATTCCTCACTCAAACCTCACACAGAGAACGTGATACGTATAATATAAGCAGAATCCACCCAAAGGTTTCAGCATCGAATCAACTCATCAAGCTTAAATTAACATCTACCAAGGAGAATCTAACTGAATCTGCTTCATCAAGAAAGTCTACTAGCCTACACTCGATATTATTGGAAACTGCAACTATATATTATAATACATATATCATTCTGATATATTCACCAAGGAAGATGCGTTTCCAACATTTAGGATTTTCCCCATTGGTGGACATGGGCATTGGACCACGACGGAGCACGTTTTCCCAACAACCAGAAATCCTCTTCTTCACTTTTCCCTTCGCTGAGAACGACACAAGGAGGCAAAGAAAGCGGCCATTAAACCACGACGAGAAGAAGAAAAAGGAAAACTCAGAGGTAGAACTCCAATGCACTCCACCCAAGACCAAAAGACCATCTCAGGAGCTTGGATGTGTCTGTTCGAAACGCACACAGCTTGTCGAGAAACCATGGAAACAAGAACTCAATTTCAGAGGATTCCACCCTAATGACATTGAGATTGAAAGAAAAGGGAATGGCTACACCATCGAGGCCAAACGGGAGGTGAGGGGCCCGTCTGGGTTTTCATGCACAGGGATGTCTCGCTATATGAGAGCCCCCCTGAATGTCAATCTAGATGCAATAAACATATGGATGGACACAACTACTGGAATATTACATGTGGAAGCCCCGAGAAAACAGCCAAGGGACGAAACAGCTCCCGCTCTCAAGATGATAACACACAAGTCAGATGATTCAGATGCGAGGAAAGTGAACAGTGAACCACAGGAGGAGATCATGGAATCTATGGATACAGATGAAACATCCTTGCCAGACAGGGCACTACATGAAGAGGAACCTGTGGAAAAGTCAGTCGATGTTGAAGAATCCACGGAGGTTAATAACACTGACAGACCGGCCGCTCACCAATCTGAACCAGTTCCAGTTGACAGATCTGAACCAGGTCCAGTTGACAGATCTCTATCAGGTTCAGTTGACAGATCTCTATCAGGTTCAGTTGACAGATCTCTACCAGGTCCAGTTGACAGATCTCTATCAGGTCCAGTTGACAGATCTCTACCAGGTCCAGTTGACAGATCTCTATCAGGTCCAGTTGACAGATCTCTATCAGGTCCAGTTGACAGATCTCTATCAGGTTCAGTTGACAGATCTCAATCAGGTCCAGTTGACAGATCTCAATCAGGTCCAGTTGACAGTTCTCTATCAGGTCCAGTTGACAGATCTCTATCAGGTCCAGTTGACAGATCTCTACCAGGTCCAGTTGACAGATCTCTACCAGGTTCAGTTGACAGATCTCTATCAGAAGCCAACCGTAAACCTGCCCTGGAGGTGAGTGCAGGGCATCAAGATAACACAACACCTGCTATAATCCAAGCCCACAAACAATTAGAGTCTCCTGAGGTGTTCAAAATAGAGCTCATGCTACCATCCTATAATCTGGATAACATTAACGTGAAGGTAGTGGGACATGTGGTGCATGTTCAGGCTGAGCAGGCGCAGGAGGACGAGGCCGGGATGTACTGGAGAAACTCCATGGTGAGGAGGTTCCCCCTTCCTGATGACGTCGATAGGGAATCCCTCACTTGTACCATCAGTGATGAGGGGAGACTGAGTGTGTGCGGGTCCAGGGTCAAACTGCCAAGACAACAGCGTGAAAGTACGATAGTTATCAAACGAGCACTGTAAGCACTGTATTATTGCTAAGTTTAATGTCCTTGGGTAGTACAACTCAAGGGATATAGTCTACCTTTATCCTTTTCTGCGTATTTGCTCAATGGCATGAAAACTGAAATTCTGTTATATACCTGAAGGGGTATTTCATGTAGATCTAATATGTGCACAGATATTAGCGAGGTCTTTATCCCGTATGACATTTATTTAGACACTCTCGTGTTTATACAACCAGTTGTCGCATTGATATTAACCAATGTTTTATTTCTATATGTGCTAGTATTGTATGAGCCAGGAAGGCAGGATATGAGTAATAAAAAAGATGTGAAAAAAGCACTATATTATGAGCAAGCGAATGTAGCCTAACTGTAAGCACTACTGATACTTATTGATAATCGTACAACCCATTACTGGTATAGTTGTGTTTTATTGATATTTTATATAACGACAACACGGGAAAACACACGTGAAAGCGGTTATGACTCTTTTCTGTAAATCATTGTGGGCAAATCGAACAATCATTAATAATCGTTGTTTGCTTTGTTTTGAATGCAGAGGCCCATATACACGTACACGAGTGTACTGCCATAGACAGGGGCCTTTTTTGACATACTACTTCTACATATGGGTCAGATTTTCAGAAAATGTACAATTCAGCTTCGCCAATCTCATTAAATAACCCACATTTCAGATGAAAATAAAATTCAAAATACAGTTCAACCTAACCAAACAGATTGCCAGAATCAATGCAATGCCGAATATACTCGAATTTACCTTATATTGACCGAGTTGCAGCCTAATTTAGCAGAATTTACTCAATGTGTACAGCTGCTAATTGTACATTTTCTGAAAATCTGACCCATATATCCAATGTACCATGTGTGTGCGTGTTGTACGCGCATTTACTAATGAATGTGTAAATGTTTGTGGCCAATAAAATATCATTCACGCCTGCCAACGCGCATCTTATGGTTCATCATGTTAGCCACAAGGTGGCCCTTCTTGTATTTGTATTTAAGATTTTTATTCAGCAATAAACATTATGCAACTTTTACAATATTCTCAGAGTCGGCTGGTGTATTACAAATAGTGTTCGAAAAAATAGAAGATTACAATATAAGTTCAATTTTCATGTCTCTGTATATATACAGTTTGCTTTAGATAAGAACAATATTAAGAGCCTGGCACAAATAGGCGTGTACAAAGAAATAGTTTGGTCGTTACAGCTTTTAGGAAAACATATTGTGAATAAAACAATTAAAACAATTATCCCTGCGTTGTGTCTTATACAAATATTCCTAAGGGTTTTTCCTATTTATGTATATATTTAATATTCATAAATGCAGATTGCTTATCAACTCCATAGAACTAAGTTTTTATAATACTTTTATTATATCCGGACTTATATATCATCTGGCATTTATAGTAGCCAAACAATCAACCCTATGCCTTGGGGCTGTCCTTAAATTATGTAACGCTTTTTGGGGCCATTTCAAAGACCCCCCCCCCCCGTAACGCTTTGTAACAGCAACAGGAACACCCCCTAAATATTAATGAACATAATACAAGACACACACCCCCCCCCCCTCCCGGCCCCTTTCACTTTTACAGTTTCAGTACAGTACTATAGGACTGTAGTTAAGGTATAAAATTGGAGAGAACGCAATTTCTTTCAAATTATGATTTATTGACTGATATATTTGAAATTGAAGAGGAAAACGTGATTATCAGTATTACAAACATGAATGTTAAGTTGCACATTCATTTTTCTAGAATATATAATTTCTAAGGGGGCTATCATCTTTTACCTCATGGGGGGTATAAGAATTTTGGCAGTCCATCATATGAATGTGTGTGCTCCTTCCCCCATCCAAGGGTCCCATGTTTTTGTGACCCCCCCCCCCCCCCCAACCAATCACACACCCGCAGTGAAAATATCTCCAACAATCGATGTCGAACATTAGACCATGTCATTTCTATGTATGACCTTAAGCAGAAGGCCTCACGAAAGCATTAAAGCTGGACAAGGTCTCCGAGGTTGAGCGGCCAGCTGCACTCACCTCGGCAGCCATCATACTTTTCCCGCGCGGGAATCTAGGTCACGCGTCAAAATCTAGTCTAGTACCGAGTCCTTATAGCCTATCGCAACGGTCACATCAACCTGGGGCCCCATTCCTCAGTCGAGGCCGTAGTGACCCTACTATAATAGATTTGTGTTACTTAACTTATTTTTTTAAAAAAAATTGCCTCAAGATGCTTAAACTTTTTTTTCTGTTTTTGCAAATATTTTATTTCCAACATTGACATATATGATGGGCAGGGTAGTCGTACATAAAAGGCAAATTCAGGTAGAAAACAACATGCGATTGGTTTTTTTGGGGCACCGTAGAGGTGGGTCCGCTAGTTGTGAAAAATAAAAACGCTAGATGGCGGTAGTGTTGATTCTTTCGGGTAAAAACTTTCACCATTATTAAACTTCTAGTGTGTTCCTCCTGACGCTCTTTAACACCAAATATGCATTCTATATTTGTGATTAGGCTTCTAGTTCTTACCTGACCTGACGAAGGATCAACTTGTATCCGAAACGTAGGAATCATACGACTATTATACTATAAGTTTGAATAAAACTTAAAGATCATAACAACCAGCTGACTCATAGTTTTGGTGTCTACAACTACTATTAATTTTAAATAATTATTGAGTACTTTGCTAACTTTAATTTCTATTACGTAACTCTTACATAAGCTTACGTGGCATTTAAGCCACTGTTCTTTAGTTTCAATTTCAAATTTTCAGAACGTTAACTGGACGGATTATTGTCAACTATCAGTACTTCACCCCAACATGGGGCCAGCCATGCTCAGCGCCATCTATGATGAAGGCTTGTCAACCACATGTGCTTACAGTCGTGTTTTGCCACAGAACTCCCCTCCCTGGAGTTCTGTGGTTTTGCTTAAAGTTGCACTCTCAGTTAACGTCGGTAAAAAACAAAATATTTTCTTCCATTATTTTCGAACCCATCTAAAATAGTCATTTGACCGAAATTTTGGAGGATTGTGTCGAGATGGTTTGCTACAGGGCTTCTAAAATGTCTTTATTATATTTGCATTTGGAGGACCTGCCCACATCCTTTCTTATAGAGCAGAATATTGATGAATCCAGTACTATAAGTCATAATATGTGATGTGTTTCAGGTAAATGAGTCATAAGTCGCAAAAATGTATTTTGAGATACCATTATATTTGGAAAGATGAGACCAACCCGATTCCAATGATAGTAAACAGTCTAATAATCTAATAAGTATTTCCAGATTTTAAGTTTGATATTTTCATTTTTGAAAAGAAAAGTTTGCAATATTTCTGGAGGGCAAAACCAGTAAAGTAACTAAATATATCCATCTGAGGACCTTTAAAACGAAAGGATATATCAAATACATTGTCCTGAAATTTGATACATCGACAGATGTAACTATAGGTGATAAACTCTACAAAAGTCAGAGCATTCCAACAAAGTGATCTTATGAAATAAAACCTTTGAAAAATATCATTTTTGCGATTTATGACTCATTTTCCTAAAACACATCACATATGAGTAATTAACTTAAGTAAGATTTTGTTAGTAATAATAGCCGAGAATGCAGCTTTAAATTAACGAATGAGTCTTCAGGGCTCTTGAGTAAATAACCAAGACAATTCAGGGATGCTTTGCTATCAGATTTATTTGATGTATAATAACGATCGCACATGCGCAAAACAACCACCTTTATGGCATACATTTATTCAATAGACATTCACATTCAATTTAAATAACTTTGGTGATTGATGATCACGCCATACAATTCAAAATTACAATTTCTTTTAACCCAGGATACCCTTATTTAACCAATTCATTCTAGGCAAGGGTTTCTCCCCTCTAATTATTTTTATTAATCTTTTTATACTGGGAACATAAGTAATTAGAAGTTAACATTTATTGCTCAACGAAATAGTTCACTTATAGAACACATGGACAATAGTAATTGTCTTACCCCAGGAGTTTAATATTTTACATGCAGAGCTTTATTTTCTATCATAGGTAGATTTATATATCTACAGTTTGCAACAGACAATGTGTATTCTCTAGCTATCATCTACCTAACAAGATATTAATATATTTACCTAGTTGCTGCTATCCTTCCATTCAGTTTGTGCTAAATAAGGTAGCGGACACCAGAGTCATAAATGCAGTCACATTTTTGCATTCAACTATTTTTTTCAGAGATGCAAGTCAGGCAGGTCATGCCAAAATTACTGACTTTTTTCAACAAAAATGTGATTTATTATTTAGGGCCTTTAGTACCTGCACAAAATATTTTAAACTGATCTAAAGACAAATATTTTAATGACCCATAGAATATCCTTTCCTAGTTTTTGAGAATGAAGTTTTGGGGGTTTTCAAAAATAATGATTCAGTACAAATACCAAAGACTTGCATCCCTGTTTTGTTTTTTTTCTTTTTTCATCACAATATTAAAGCAGACCTTTTCAAGCATTAACCAGTGATAAAATATCATGAAAAATATCCAACAGTACTGAAGTTCATGTTCTAATATATACACATATCACACCCAGGGTTCTCTAACATTTCCATGCCTTTGGAACACCCTAATTTTAGGAATCCTTAATGTTCCAGGTGAATTTAAGGTCAATTCTTCTAATTAAGCTGTTCCTGGGATGTATTGTTTCAACAGAATTAGCCTGATTGCAATCCTTATTATGTACTTCACATCGCTAAATTGACGTTTTTCACACACAAATAGATACAATTTGGAGTGGATGGTACCTTGAAGTAGTTTCAAGATCTTCCACAAACGTCAGGAAACATCGAAAGCTTGAGCAGCAAAAAGCGTGGAGTTCCTTTCAAATATCTCCAGGGCGCAGGACATATACTTGTATTCCAGCACAGAAAAAGCTAACAATCAATAAACTAATGTTAAACGGGAAACTAAAGCATGATTCTTTGAACCAAACTACCTCAAAAGGTATTTGTCATGATGTGCTTTATTTTCACCAAGTCAGAGTAACAGAAGATGAATATTAGGTTCCTACAACTGGCCTATCAATGCAAGCATTCTACCATTGCAATAAATAACCAACCCGTATAAGGAAAAAACCTTTCAAATTTGGCAAGATTGATATGTAGACCTGTGTTTCTTTAATGTACTGGGTTTAAATATTAATATCAACAAGTTTGCTATTATAAAGTAGATCCCAACAGAAAATAACATGGTTAAACATAATATTAATTGTAGATTACAGGCTAGGAAGTATAACTTCACCACAGAATTAATGCTTCTAATTTGACCACATTGCCAATATGTAACTCACTTCTTGTAAATAACACACAAGTTATATAATGTCCTTTCACTCATTGAGGACTTCACCTTTCTAACCTTACACTCATCCACTTTCTTGCTCACCAAAAATGTCAGATTATACCGACTTAAGCTTGTTAAGGTGAAACAAATGATACCAAGCAACTCTGCTTGAGTGTATGAAAAGATGGAAAAGCAAGTGAAGTGGTTATCAGATGCTTCATAATGCATAACCAGGAATTTTATGGAGAGTGATAACATTGCACATAGACATATTCAATTAATAAAATTCCAATGTATAACGTATTATGGTTTTGTATGACTGGAAGCTTAAATATTGACCGACCTTTATTTATAATAATCAATTCTTGACACTTTTGTGTTAGGTTTAATGAGGCTAATTGTCATTGAGTAGCAATGAAGTAAAAACACAAAGGAAATTGATTATGCATACAAGCCACGGTTTCCAAATATCCACCAGCCAAAATCTTCATGTCCATATTGTATCTCATATTACTTCTCGTCATATAGTAAACCTTGGCATACAAGAATAACGAATTAATCACTCTATTTTTTCATGTGAGAATGAGAAGGTTAGAAGCATCAATTAAATCTTCAAGTAAATCAAATGAAGCTATGCGAATAATATTGCTTTGGATTGTTTTACATAAGACTCTGGCTTGAATAGGTGGCAAATGACCAGTTCTCCACCTATGCCTTGAAATGCTCTCTTAGTATTGCTTAGAGAAAGTATCACCACCCAGTGAAAAATGTCACTTTCTTCACTCTCAGGTGGTTTCTGCCTCACTTAAATTATGACACACAGGATAATCTATTCATCAGAGGCAAAGCACCAAAAATCATATATAGTATATAAGTTGTTACCCCTTTATGTGAAAGAACCCGGTTCCTCTGCACTTTTGGTAAGTACAAGTAAGAGCGACAAGAACAATGCTAAAATAAACAGCAGTGCAACGTGGGTGTGTAAAATGTAGCCAGCAGCGACACCTATCCACTTGCTGAGACATCACAGTGACGGCCTGAGGCACGTTTATCGTCAACATACAACAGTTCATATAGTCATCATATTTGAAAATAGATTATCTACCTCTATCATATAGCATCAAGTGAAAATACAGACATGTCTATTTCCTAAAGGTGCACTTTTGTTATGGACAATTTGAATATCTGCAAATGTGATTTTAATCTATCTATATTATTTATATTAAGTGCTTTCTGGTTCTATCTATCTAATATATATATATCTATGTGCATGAGATGTAACATGTAGACCTTACATACTTTGTGCAACCAAGGGTTCGCACTAACAATGAAGAAGTACAAGTACTAATGAATATCACTGGATATCACTGAACCCAGCTATAGTATTCCCTATTGAATATTCCATAGTATAGCACTGGTATGTGATACAGTGTTTAATATCCCCTTGCAAGTAAACATTACATAACTCTGCATCATTAGAGTTAGATGAGAGGGGAAGGGATTGAATGAAAACAACATCTTAGCTCAGACAGTTGCACAAAGATAGCATTCAGTAAAGGTTTTTTTTAAATGTTAACAACTTGATTCATTGACTTGCATCTTGGTTTCAGACTCAGATCAGATATTATATTAGCTCTTGAGTTTTCTGGGCATGCTTAAATGTTGGCGCTGGGTCTCCTGAATTATGTACCTTTAAAATAATAAAAGCTAATTTCATCTAAATTTATAAATTGAGATATACATTAACATGACATAGTTTTAAAAACCAACTAGGCTTAGAGGATGGAATATAGTCATGGACAGTGATACCCCCATTGTTTTAAATGTGATTTCAGATTTGCAAACCCATCACTCAAATGGTAATATATAGTTAACCTTTAAGCAAAAGAATGGATTTCTTTTTGTTTTATCAAAAGAAGTGGTGTGGATACGGCCAATAGGTTTGATAAATCATGTGCTTTGATTTGAGGGAAAGGGCCAAAGTGCAAGGTACTATAACAGCCCATATACAGGCAACATTATACCGTGTTTACAGATTAATGTTACAGACTTTACCTTGTATCTGGAATGCTAAAAGCTTGGATGGTGCCAGGCCATAACAAGGTATTGCAAAGAATTACCAGATCCTCAACTTAAACCATTTCAACTGAATATCTCAGTCTGATTTGAATAGTTCTCTCTGAGTACTTAATAATAATTTCAGATTATTTTCCTTGAAGCTGACCATACCTGCATGACTAAGGATGGAATTTTTATTGTGTTATAAATAAGTATAACCTTTAAAAGACACTTAAAATACACGCTTGTTCTCTCACCAAATAGAGATGATTTAGGAAGGTCAGATATTTTAGGAATATACAATGTCAAGTCCTTAGACTTGAACATTCCCAATAATTATCCAATACAAGCCCATATCTGATGTACTTCACTCATACTTCATTTTACAGACAGTGGAATTCCACTCTCTCGTATTAAGCTTGTCTCAGTGGAGCATAAATCAGATAGAACCAGTAGTTCCGATATTGATTGACAGGGGGATTTAGAATTCAGTATCAGTTTAATTGTGCACGAGTGTTAGCTTGTATCTTTCCATGAGAGGAGAGTGTCCAAATAATTCTCATCATTTTTACCAAATCAAACCAGCTTACTTATAAGGTGATGTGGAGACTACTTTTATTTAATAAATTGTAAATTATGTAGAATTAAATAAATTGAAGTTGTGAATTAATAAGTTGGAAATTTAATTTTTAATAGTTGGTAATTATATTTATGTAAAAGGACCTGCTGGAGAGTTGAATATGGTTATTAATTAATAAATTGATAAAAAAAAATAGGGGTGGGTGGGTGGGATAAACGTGTTGAAATAGCGTGTAGATATCAGTGAGGTGGTAGTTTCACTGAAGGCAATACATTCCAGATATGCAATATTTGATCAGCTTCAACAAGAATAAATAGATTCATGTCACGTCTATAAACCAATACTGAATAAAACAATGAATGTAATTATAGTACAATCATATATGAGAGACTTCTCATTTCTGTATGTATACATTTATATCTATGTAAATGTATAGATATCGCATTCCAGTAACAGTAACAGAGATCCCTAAATGGACCTAAAATCTTGAGATAACTAGACAGAACCTTCACTGACGTTCAAGGCTCCCCATCATCTGTATTCCACTAAAGAGTCATAAATGATGTACAACCCTCTGCTGATTGCTTATGTGAACAATGAATAGTTGGGTCGTGTGTTCTTGAAATGATGACTGAACACAATGGTGACACCGCAGTATATTTTTCCGAAATTGATGACATTAAAGCTTCAATGCTTTTCATCAATTCCATAATGAATTGTTTGATAAGCACTCAGGATGTATACATTGTACGCCTATAACAGGAGCACATTTTGATTGCTTGACTTTAGAACATATACAGTAAATAAAATAGTGAAGTTGTGTCTGCAGACTCAGGTTATAAGAGGGTGAAAATGATAATGGATGGCAGTATATGGAATCTGGTATCTTGGTAAAAGATACACATGCTCACTGTAAAGCTGCACTCTCAGCTAACATCGATTAAGAACTGAATATTTCTACTTTTTGTTTCATTAATTTCCAAGTCATTTGACCAGTGTTGGAGGATTAACGATTTGTAGTTGGGAGGAACTGCCGAAATCCTTTCCTGCGAAAACTTTATTCTTTCGGCAGATTAGACTTAAAATTTTTGTGTAAACATATAACAGTAGCAAAATATTGACAAATTTAGTCCTATAAGTCATAATATGAGTAACACTTGTATAAACATAAAACAGCAGCAGAATATTGATATATTTAGTAGTATAAGTCATAATATGAGTAAATTTGGTAAGATTTGTTTTGTCAAAATAACTGAGAATGCAGCTTTTCTAAGGTCATTTCCAGGCTTAGATCAATATCTGAGTACTAATACCAAGGTATAATGTGCCTTTGGAACTGAGAAAATAACCCAGATGTTAATAAAGGCAGGATGGGGGAGCCTTATATGTCAGTGATAGGGCTACTTCTGCTAGCTTCAATATCACATCTCTTCTATGGTATAATATCAAGTTGTCTATGGGCGAGGGTAGCCCATCATCCACTCAGCTATGCCAATGTAGTACACAGTCTGTGCGATACCGAATAATGGTGCGATCACCAACATTCGACACGCGCCACCCTTGAATAAGGCTAATGGGCCCTCGTTCCTCATGGTTTTGCTGGAATGACAATTATATATATTAAAATTTAACAGTAATATTATGCAATGTTAAGTGTTTTTTTCCAGATTAATGAGCATAAAGGTAAGAGTCACAAATTGCTATTTTATGAAAAAGAATTCCATAATTTGTGCCAGAGAATTATGGACCTATTTGTTAATATTAACTTCTTACACTGTATGAACTATATTTCCATAGTCAAGGCTTTTCCAGCTTTTGCAGGCCATGCAGAGACACTGTATCTTTACAATATGACACAAACAAGCCACAGTGTACTTACACAAAACAGTCGACTATGCCATTGTATGATACCTCCCCTTGTCCTTTCTTCAATGTTTGTAGTCTGGTTTTTATAACTGCAAAAAGAGAATATGTTGCATATACAAACTGCAAGTTTTCAAAAATAGTCTTAATTTTTTCACATACTTTTACCTTTCCTCACAATATCTTTAAATCCTGTATATTTCAATTTAATCTACAGCCCCAAAAGATTCAAATTGCTTTGGTTCTGTTCACACTAGCAGACGTAGTATTGGGAAAGCAAAACAAATAAAATTGACTTTTGGAATTCACCTACCAGAGGTGGATTCTAGAATTCGCTTTGGTTTGGAATCACTTTGGGGTGTAGTGTTAACAGAACCGACTTCCAAAAGGCACTTCAAAGTGCTTTCTCAGGTGTAGGGGAATTTTAGCAGGGACTGGAGGTTAGGTCTCAGTGAGTGAGTGAGATTGGTGGCTTTACGCCCTTATCAACACTTTGAAGTGTTATATCAAGGGCGGGAGAGCTAAGAGGGAGGCAGTTTATGATCATACCCAGGAAACAGAGATAGAGAAGAAGGGAGAGAGGGAGAGAGAGAGACAGAGAAAAGAGACAGAAAGGCACTTTAAGGTCCCACCCAGGACCAGGCACTTTAAGGTCTTACCCAGGACCGAGGTTAGGTCTCAGGTGTAGGGGAATTGGTGGTTAGGTTGCAATATCTTACCATCAAATGGGTTGACAGAGAGAGAGGCAATACTGCCAGCAGCACAGCCAGACAGGAATGAGACGTAGAAGACAGCTTGGTTGGAACCCTCACGTCGTGGCCCCTACAATTACAAATACACTTGCTTCAAATGTTTGCTTCAAGGGCTAAGCTACTTTTATCCAAAATCTGAAATGTTTATCTAAATCTACTGGGTGAAGCTCAGAACAATGTAATGAGAATTTACAGAATCAGTCTGTGGACTGAGCATTTACAGAATCAGTCTGTGGACTGAGCATTTACAGAATAAGTCTATGGACTGAGCATTTACAGAATCAGTCTGTGGACTGAGCATTTACAGAATCAGTCTATGGACTGAGCATTTACAGAATCAGTCTGTGGACTGAGCATTTACAGAATCAGTCTGTGGACTGAGCATTTACAGAATCAGTCTGTGGACTGAGCATTTACAGAATCTGATTGCTTGATATCTAGTGTATAGATTTGTCAATGAATTTTAGGGTTTAATTTAATTAATCAACATGTCCATGTTCAATCAACACTGGCTTTTTTTAAGATCAACAAATCAACGTTGTTTCTTATGATCAACAAATGGTCCGAGGCAGATAGTGACACATGGCAAGAGAATTTTCTTAGTACCAAATGACAAAATGTATGTATTTCTGGAATTGTTTCCAGGATCAAATCAATATACTTACAAAGTGGTTCAAGTGGGCAAAGAGAGGGAAGTATATAGCAGAGAAAGTGACATCTCTGAGGAAGGTAGCGCCCATGCCTCGGTACAGGCCGAATACCCCTCGCTCCCGCAGTAGTTGGAGGGCGATACTCGTGGCGGACATCCGTGGTACAGCAGCTGAAGCCGCCGCCGCTGTGGGCGGGGCTGAAGATGCCTGACCTGAAGAGAATGCTCTGGTCTGTGGTCTGGCTGAAGGGGCGACTGCAACTGCAGCCACAGCAGCAGCAGCGGCAGTCACAGGTTTCAAGCCTGGAACATATAAGATACATGGATGTCAGTCAGGTTAGATAGCTGTGTGGTTATGTACCATATCCCCCATGCTTGTATAGTTGCTGTGTGTTAGTAGATTAGGTTCATTAGGGTTGTGATACATAAATGAAATTGGTATATTGCGTTTAATATTTAAGAAATTTTGAAAGGGAAAGAAAGCTTACATAACAATATGCAAATCTGTACTGAGAAGGAGGGAAAGGGTGGTCAGAGGGAGAGAGGGAGGGAAGAGACATACAGACAGAGAGAGAGAGAGGGGGCGGAAGAAAGAGAAGGAGAGAAAGAGATAAGAGACACAAGAGAAACAGAGGGACAAAGAGAGAGGGAGAGGAAGAGAGAGAGAGAAAGAAAGAGAGACAGACAGACAGACAGACACACAGGAAGAGAGAGAGAGGAGAAATGGTGGAAAATAATAATGCATAATGCCACCCCTCAGGGGTACAAAGGGTGGGGAAAAGGTCATAATAAAGAAATGTTGAATAATTGTCATTCTGACCATTTTCAGGTTCTGCATTCCCCTCTATACCAACCGCTTAACTTATGACCACCATGCTGAATTTATATTTAGACAGTTGAGGATGCTAGGTTCTGTGCGCTATTCAGTTCACTACACACTGAATTGAATTTACAGCTCAATAAGTAGCATTTAAATTTCAGAAAGGGAATTAAGATATTGGTTCAGAAGCCATATTATTTACAACACTATTATTTACTCTATTTGGCTATATTTCAGGGTAGGTGAGGGGTCATTTCAGAATTGATTTCTTAAACCTTTGAAGCTTTGCGAGTGGCCACCAAAGTTTCTGGCATAAATTGATAAGGCAAGTGTGACTTATATATACAGGTATTGGAGGTTGGTGGAATAATTCTGACATGAGACCGACATGTATTAGAATACACACAGAACTCAGCTATCTTCAACTGCAATTTATGCATAGGTGGACATGCCTGAGATAGGTGACTATATATATAGATATGGAACCATAGTTGACACATACTTAATGTGTAATGTATTCATCTCCCATTGGACACTATAAATCACTACAATAATAATCCCAGTCTAGAAATCAAAAGTACAGACACCAACAAATAAAAAGCTAGCACAATATACATTCGGCAGGGATGTGATGTTACAGCACAACTTGATATATGACACATAGTCCTTAATGCTATGACACTGACTAGAACAATCAATTGCTTCTGGTACAGATAATTATCGATAACATAAGGCTAGGGAGTGAATTCTAAGCACCTCTTTCCTTTAATGGTGAGACATGAAAAATGCAATCTAGTTAAATCTGATATCTTTTTACCTCACCAGTCTAGTCCCTTCAAACTGAGAATGCCACTAGAATCCAATTAGGACAGCAAAGTGCCATTATAATCTCATTAAGACGCCTACTCCTGGGCCAGAAAAGCTATTAGCACAGTAGCGGTCCAATCACTGCTATACCATTCTTATCTGATCTGAGAGGCTCTGAGCCTAGACTGCCACTACAATATTTCGCCCCCATGGCCTCCACTCGTTGATATGGTTGACACTGATATACAGGGATATACTAGTTACTCCCTCTTACAAATGCATGTAATTCGTGAGATCAGTACAAGTAAAATATATTTTAGTTTTAGTGTTTAGAGTTTATGGCATGCCTCTACTGTAAATACTAGGGAGTGAATTCTAAGCAATTAGCCCCAAGTTATACATAGAAAGGTGAGTTCAATGATACAATAAATTTCAGATTAGCAAAATAATCTTTTCATATTTTAAAAACTAAATTTGGTGAATCTTGAAAATGGCTTGTTGTACAAGCAATGCAATTAGAGGAGTGAGCCATTGTTAAACCGGCATCATTTAATCCTCTAAACTGTTAGTTTTGATTATCTCCCTGCACTTTTATTTAGTAAATAATGACTACTGTAACTACTGGGTCCCCAGCTTCTCTGTTTTATGCAATAGCTTTCTTGGACCAAGTCTCAACGCTCTACAATACACGGCTCCCAAGATACCCAGAACCTGCCTAGGTCTACAGGGTTGAAACACCGCTTCAAAAAGTGGTTGTCCCTTTTCAAAATATGGTTGTCCGACATATACCTCACAAAATATTTGGTTGTCCGCTCACACCAAAGGTAGGTAAATTCATAATTCATTTTTGGTTGTCTGCATGGCTGACATAGATGGCGCTGACAACCAGGACACGTGATGTGTTCAACCTTGCTCCACTTCTCCCCAACCTTCATTATTTTGCAAGTCCCTGTCTAGGCTCAAATATGATAGAGTCCCCTCAAACGGAGGGAAGGCCTCTTGCCTCAAAGTACCATTATAATTCCATTAGGACCGCAAAATGTCGTTATAATCTCAGTGGAATGCCTAGTCATAGGCAAGGACACCGATTAGCGAAGTAGGCATTTAATTACTGACATACCATTCTTATCTGATCTGAGGCCGAGGGTTTGGACCTAGACTGAACCGCAGCAAACCGCTGTTTATAAGATCTTAGACAATTGACACCCATCTAGTACCCAGTGTATCAATTGCATGTGAAAGGTGTAATATAAATAATAATGATGATAATAATTATAATGCATAATTTAAGTGATGAGTGTGTGTGTGAGCATGCAATTATGCCCCTCAAGCTCTAGCGTCCATCCCACCATGTATGTATGAATGACTACACATTGATTAGACCCCCCTACAACACAATCAGCTACACATAATAATTAGAACTTGGTAAATGATTGGTACCAACATTGAATGAGGTAAACCGGCGAACCACAGGTATATAATACCAAAGATACTCACCATTTTTTTCCCACAGGTTGTAAAATAGGAAATATTTTGAGGGTTATAAAGCGTTCTTATCGACAACTTCAATTTTCAGAGTTTATTCTGTTTCATTCAACAGAATGTGCTCAGATAAAGTGAAAATCATATTTATTATCAAATAGTTATTACAAAACAATTAGCATCATGGGATTCTCACTGAGAACACAGTCAATACTGCCAGTTAATGGGAAATTAAAGATCTTGTAAAAGGAATTTCAGTACACATACATTTCCATTGATATTTATATGTTAAGACTGATTTCATTTTGCAACAATACATGCCTAAAGACAATCACAACTCTTCTACAATTTTAAGATATTTTAAGGTTTTTAATAAACAGAAATATTTGGAATAATCTAGCATGTTTGATATATATAATGTAAGCTGAAAATATGCTGATTTAAATATGGATTTTAAACCTATGATCAATTTATAAATTTGCAATATTTGTTGTTCTCTGAAATAACAACTCACATATTCAGACTCCCTAAGAGATATGGGTCTGGCTGTCAGAACATATACAATTGGCAGCTCTACACATTTAGTAAATTACGCTAAATTAGGCTGAAAACATGATAAATAGGGCCTACCAGGTATATCTGAGTAAATTTTTAATTGTTTTGGGGACAAAAATCATTTTGAACCTCATTGTTGTCAGAAAATTGGGTTATTTAAGAGGAGTTTGTATTATTTCATAAATATTATAGTGGCAAAAAAAGGTCTTAAAAAAATTATTTTCATTTTAAATGACTTTTTTTTATTATATATTTAGTTTAAGGCCACTACTTAAAGATATGTGTGAACCGTGTAGATGCCATGATAGGATGCACTAATATTTGTGCCAGGGAAGTAAGTACCCACCTGAGCGGCCAGCGTCCTGCAGTTGTATCTTGAGCAGCTCCATGGGGGTGGTGACCACAATCTGGCACATGCCCGCCCCCGCACCAGCCAGCATCTCCCGTGGCAGCGTCAACCCACCTCTGGTGGAAGCAAACATAAACACTGAGTACCATAGCCAAGGTGGTTTGTATAGGACATGACAGAAAGAAACAATATTATTGTCCATTAAGGGTGGTCTCCACTGGCTGCGGTAAGCTCTGCGATGGTTTGTGCTGGTTGTGTAGGTGGAGAGGAATGGTGAGGTCATGCGTACATGGTTCACTGGCCATGTAGGCAGGTCCTCGCAACTTCTCACCATCATATCACCATCGCAAGGCTTACAACAGAGCTTACCGCAGCCAGTGGAGACCACCCCTTACTTCTCAACAGTAAAAGTAAAGCAACGATTCCACTGGATCGCTCATATCTGTGCTCATGTTTCAAGTCTACATAGTGTGGTTTTCAGATGCTTGTCATTTGCTCAAATCAAACACGTAAGATATTAGCACAATGTATTTTTGTATTTAAAGATTTTTATTCAGCAATAAACATTATGCAACGTTTACAATATTCTCAGAGTCTGCTGGTGTATTACAAATAGTGTTCGAAAAAAAATAGTCGATTACAATATAACTTCAATTTTTCATGTCTCTATATATATATCGCTTGCTTTAGATAAGATCAATGTTAAGAGCCTGGCACAAATAGGCGTGTACAAATAAATGGTGTGGTCATTACATCTTTTTAGGAAAACATATTGCAAATAAAACAATTAAAACAAATTATCCCTGCGTTGTGTCTTATACAAATATTCCTAAGGGTGTATGAATGTCCTGAAGCTCCTATAGAAGCGCAAGTATTGACTTTAACAGCGGATACAAAGCGTACTAAACAATTTGATTGCTGTTCTTCCGCTTCTTTTGTGCTCTTGCAAAAATACCAAGCAAACCATGAGCATATAGAGCAGCTCAGTGGAATATATGGGTCAGGTTCTCAGAAAATGTACAATTGGCAGCTCTACACATTTAGGAAATTCTGCTAAATTTGGCTGAAAAATAAAGAATACCGGGTATATCTGAGTATATTTGGGATCGCATTGATTTAAAGTATCAGTTCTGTTATGTTAAACTGTATTTTAAAGCTCTTTAAAGCTTTAAAGGGCTGAAGAATCTCGAAAATCGCTGACTTACTTTTCGGTGGATAGGACATGTCTGAAGAAGTCATTACCAACAAGTTTGATGGCCTTCTCAGGTGTAATGAGCAGCAAGTTCACACCAGAACCTAAACAAAAAAGATAGAACAATAATGACTCACTCGTTCACATAACATTCAGTGGAAGGTATTGCAACACTCTCAAGCAACGTTTGTGTAAAGTAAAACCATGTGAGATGGTGATGAGGAATAAGGCTATGTAAGGCTAAAGGTCTTCATTCACATCACAGAGAAATTAATCAGGCAAAGAAAAAGCATCATTCTTCTTTCTAACAAACTGTATCTAGAGGGAGCTATGTTGGGCCATCATTGTTACAATATTATTTAATATAGAAATGTTTACGGTGTTGACGCTGCGAAGTGCTACCACAAAGTGAGTCAAACGCTCTTTTGACGTGACGTCAAAAAAAATAAATAAATAAAAACTATTTGTTATAGATTATAGAAAGAAAAAAATGAACAGCTAGGGAAGATTTCTGAGGACAGCATAAGTTATTTATAGGTTTATGCCACAATGTTGATAAATACTGACAACAGTAATTATTTAAGACTATTTATATTAACAGTATTTGAAAATCACCTCAATGTTCTATTCTTAAAAATGTTTGTCTAAATGTTTTATTTCCTTTAGCTTCTGTTATTTCTGTGTGCAACTACAAGTTCGTTCATGATCCTAGTGCTTGTTTCCCTCAACAGAATTGAGAAACAACTGTTTCGTATTTATCAGCAAGGGCTTGCCAGAATGTACTCAGTTTTGACAAGGTGCCAGGCAGAAACCCAAGGTGTCTTTGTGTGGACTGGCACTTCACTATAACAGCCAACAGTGCAGTGTACATGGAACTGCTGATGCCTTGTCAACAGTTTGACTCTCTACCAGACAAGTCCATCTTTAGAATACTAAGAGAATACACCGAGGTGGGTTAATTATTTGAGGACTTGGAGGTGTATTTCTTGACATATGATGTATCTTTTAGGTCTGATGGCTGTTCTTATTTATCTTCTAATATCATATTCATGTCCTAAGCATTATATTTAATTATTGTATTTTTCTTTTTCTTAAAAGGATTTGTTTGAAGTTATCAATTTAATCAGGCATAATTACATGTAGTGACCAGGGTAAATTTTATATTAGTTCAACCTATTTCTAAATGAATTTAAAGATGTGTGTGGAAACATAATGTGAATTTCTAATTTTCTATATCTAAAGGGCAGCAATTTTTAATTTTATCCTCAACTAACATTAAAAAACTAATGGGAGAACAGAATGAAGATGTGATGCTAGAAATGCAAACTAAATCTATGTAAACTCTGGTTAGTATAGGTAGCAGAACCACTGTACACATCTATGTCTTTATCAGAGAAGGATCAGAGAAGTGCAGGTCAATGTGTATCATTATATTCCCTGCTGAAACAAATATTTATCCTTTTAATACAGTTAATGAATGTTTCCAGGGCCAAGAAATGGTCTGGGGTGACACATTGTCATACATAACATGTCTTCAGTCTACGAATTTGATAACCACTGAAGTGAATATTCATAATTTTACATGAAAATGAATCAAAATGAATCAAAATGACCACAATAATTTGTGAATATTCATAGTTCCTACATGAAAATGAATTAAAATGATCCCAATGATTTGTGAATATTCATAATTTCTACATGAAAATGAATTCAAATGACAAAACATCTTTAGGAAATATTTGATGATGTCAGAAGAGATATTTTGGGCGATATTTTGACTTTTACTGAAGTCTCCACCAGTCTTATGTCCTGGAAACATTCATCACCCAGAGTAAACAATATGAAATTGAACATGACAATAGTCTGCTAACAGTAATCAGGAAGCAGTCTTGTTATCTTAGGTAGTTTTATCTTAACTTATTCCTATAGTGAATATGATCTTGTTCCTAGCTTTGAGGAATATTAGTCGCTATTAGTGATTCTAACTAAACCATTGGACTTACAAGTGAATGGTGGAGTGTCAATAGGTGTTAGTTCTAGCATACCTTGCCCTTGATCTTGATTATATCATTTTACACTGACTTTCAGTAGAACTATTCATGAAGCTAGCCCTGATAGTTGCTGGGAAACTGACCATTTTATCAGATAATTTTAGAACAGGGACAGGTCGAGAGACTAAATTGGGTTTTATATTCTGGAAGGCCTGACAAAGTCACTGACCAATAGATTGCAATGTTTAACTGAATTTAGTATGTCATGTAAATAACATAGGAAAACCAGAGAGAATCCAATCAACTCACAGGTATTTAGACAGGTGCAGAGATACTCTATTAAGACCAAAGTGAACAAAAAGAAGAAAACCCCCCACCAAAATGACAAAACAAATGTCAAAAGGCAAGATATGCTGAAAGTGCAACATTGCATAGGACTGTGTCTATATCTTCTGTACTATTGTATGACTGTTAATCTTGGTCTGTTCTTTGGATGTCCCTTAACTTCTTCTACACCAGATTCAGATTTATTTGTCAAATTCCCAAGGACAGGGAACTGATTACAATATATATAATGCCCTTTAAATTACAGCACAACTAGGACAATTCTGCAGGTCATTTATAACATATAGCACAACTAAGTTCTGCCTGGACCTGGTTGTATCTATCACTCAGTTGATGGAAAATATTTCATTCTTTTTAAAAAAATCTGACCATGACTGATCAACTCTGACAAGGGACATTCAAAACATTCAATCAGTACTGTACAAAATAGAACACAGCAGTTTTACAGAAGGTTCTATAGAAAACCTGTTTACAGGAAAAGATGTTTCTGTCTTTCTAATGCATTGTTACCGAGGATTTACAAGTCAAGAAAAGACATCTCAAAGCACTTTATAAGGCCATAGTTATATATTTATACAGAGTATCTGTGGAAGCAGCATTCATTCAGTGCCACAGACCAATGCTTGTCATTTATAAGCGACTATATCAAGAAATCAAAGTCCTCAGAACAACTCATATCTTAAGTTTAATATGAGTTAGTAGGAGGAGGGGTAGTTCTACTGCTTGCCGCTCTAGTAACAGCTTCAGTCATGTTAAGGTCCAAAGATGAAACACGCTAACATCCTACTCTTTTTCGACATTATGAATGGTTCTTTAAGATATGGTATCCGTATATATATATAATCAAGTTGTAAGGTTGTAATCGTGTGGTGTAAACACAGCAAAGATATTCTTGAGATTTCGTTTTGTAATCATATACCATCATTATTGTATTTATTTTTCCTTTCTGTACGGGCAACGCATGAAATATAGCCGCGAGGTCTGCTATGCGTTTTTGAATATGACTATGAAATTAAATATTTGTTAATGTAATATGGCCAATAAAAATATTTAGAAAAAAAAAGTCACCACTAACAGCAACATACACAAAAATGAGTTAGTGATACCTCCTCACAACTTTTCCAGATAAATTTCAAAAGCTTATTCCATCCTAATTCGACCCAACTGATATCTTAGATGATATTCATTTGTTTGTTCTTAAATGATATTTGAACAAAAATTCTTTAAATCAAAAGTCTACAATGGAAGATTTTGGTTATGAAGACTGAAAAAAATATGTTGGTTTTAATGCACACATGATAAGTAGTACAGCCTTGCTATGAGTTAGTTCAAGTCTACCTTCTCCAGAAACTGTGAACATAAATGTATATATATACATACACAAGTGCCAGTTATTATCTCAGGGAAGAGGGAGAAGGAGAAGGAAATAGGTGGTGAGTAGAAAGGTTGGGGGAGAACCCCGGGGAAGAACAAGGCTTTAATCTGGGCAGCAATGAACATAGAGAACTTGTGCATTACACTGGACAACAACGCGTTATTTAGATCTTCCCAGATCCCGCGACTGTGCTGTCATCCGCCGGTGGATTTTGTCCTTCTGTCAATCATCTGCAATGAGGGACACACTAGGTCTTCCAGCCACATGCTGCGCGAGCGCAGAAACAATTTGCATTTTGGTTTTGGTTTGGACCAGTTTAAAAAAAAGTTTTATTCCCCTCCCCCCATCCCCAAGATTTTCTTTTCTTTTTTTCTCCTAAAACAACTTTTTAAGACCGTGATTGTCAACTGAAATTTGGTTCTGATTTTTTAACTCTTCAAACTTTTTGTCCTATTATACTTTCTTAACCATGAATATCAACTGAAATACTTTGATTTGATGTTCAAATTCTTCTTCCCCTTATCCCGTCTGAATTGAATTTTGGAGTTCAATTAGAAATAAAATCAAGACCTCATAGTTTACCTATGAATGAAAAAAATGAACTGAAAGTTTCTGAATGTTGTACATATTCCATACACGCTAAAAAAAAATCCATCAAAACTTTTAAAAATACCGTCCTCAAACTTAACAAAATACATAAATTGAAACAATAATAATTCATACATTATTATATAAAAATCGAGAATGGCTGGCTTGTTATATAAAAGCAGTACCCAACATACCATCATAGGTAAAATAAACATTATTAAATTGGCAGATTGACTTTGATTTAATGTAAATGTTAAAGTTTGACAATTAAGCCCTTCCCACAGGGAAGTCGAGCAGGTTATAAGGGAGAGGAGACCATGTACTCACCTCTGTACATGCCAAAGAAGCCCTCATTGCGGAATGTTTTTACTGCGCAGTCGTACCTGCAACAGACAATTGTAAACATGATTGACCTTCACTGAAGAATAGCAATTTAAGGCTGAAATAGGGGATTTGCATGTCTCAATGTTGCAAGTTCAAATCTGCATGTTGCAAGTTCAAATCTGACATAAAAATATTTAGCAACAATTTTATGGAAAATTCCAAGAATGTTTTCAACAATATCATAGGTTGTGTAAAGGATCTATAGAAACGAAATGCATGATGGGAACGTTGAAGTTGTGTGTTATAGAAACATCTAAAATACATGGAGGTTGATATTGGACCACTGATAAATATTCCAAGCTAAAGATAACATATTCTATAGATTTTAGTACCATTACTCCCATAATTCCATGCGAATCATGATTCAAAATGGCGGCTATGCAACTCCCCTATTAGCTGGGACATTTGTGTAATGTAACAGTGCATATGGGTCAGGTAACATGATCTTTGTACTGTACAGATATTTGTGAATTTCAGATTTATTGGGGATATTATATAGTTTACTTGGTACGTGGGATCGGAATTCAGTTTGAATTTTATAATTTGTATTGTTAATTCGTTAATTTGTATCGTTATAATTTGTATCGTTTGGCAGGAATTTGGTGGAATTCTTCTGAAACCTGGAGAAATTCTGACGAAATTGGGCTATAAATGGTGGAATTTGGGGTATAAATGACAGCTTTTGCAAGCTTTCACAAATACTGATTTCAGAACAAAAACTACTGAAGACATGCATTCCTGTAATAAAGACACTCAAACTAAGTGGCCTTGTTTTAATGGGGAGGTCTATAAAGGTGTGATATCAGATATGGGAAGCATCAGATGGGAAGGACAAGTAGAGTGAGATTGTGGTAGAGGAGGTAGCGAGGAGACAATGGGAAGATGTGACAAGCTGGAGTGGCCTTTGTCTCAGATAACCGTCAACCACACCTGCCTCCTCAAGTGCCTTTCCTACATGACTATCTATGGAGTGAGTGAGTGAGTGAGTAATAGTTGCTTAATGCCATGACGACATCCAAGTGGAGTCTTATTCATGGCAGTGAGGGTTATTGAAATCAGATGAGAGGAGTAAAATGATCTAGTTTACAGTCCAGTGTAAATAAATTGAAAAATAAAATTAGAAATAACAATAATAACAGAAAGTTTGGTTTTGAATGGAAGACACTATAACAAAGAGAACAGACCAGCATTTCTTAGATATTTGATGACATTGTCACCATTGACTATGTCAACAATCAATAGGACAATAGGGGATTTGCATGTGGCACTGCGCATGTCTGTTACAGTGCATGATGGGATGGATTAATTCTGTTGAAATCTGACATACAAATATTTGGCATTATTTTTATCGAAAATTGCAGGAATGTTTTCACCAATATCATAGCTTGTGTAAATGACCTATGAAAACAAAATGCATGATGGGAAAGATGAAATATCTTGGGTTATGGAAACATGTAAAACATATAGATATTGACTTTGGAGCCCCGATAAATATTCCATGCTGAACATGACTATGTATACTATAGATTTTACACTGTACCATTAGTCCCATAATTCCATGCGAATCAAGATTCAAAATGGCGGCTATGCAAATCCCCTATTGCTGGCAGTTGCCAGCAATTATCATACAAGACAACATACTACTGCCCAATTGCTATAGTATCTTTCGATACTAGGAGGGTAGCCCAGCTGATTTGCCTAACTGCTATTTTCTTTTGCTTCTAATTTTTAGTATATAGTTCTTTTTTTGTATTTCTTTTTTTCATTTGATTGCATAGGCAACCATCACTCACTTCCAAACCTGGCCTCCTCCACTCTGGGCCACAATCAGCAGGAGGCATTTAACAGTGATGTTACACTTCAGTTACATAACTTATCTGATGATCTCCTCAGATATTTCCTCTCACTGAAATCAGTTTACACAGATGTACAGATGACAGTCTACAGATCCAAAGATAAAGATCTTACAGGATGTAGCTTGTCAGATCACACTTGTAGGCCTGGCCTAGTAGGAATGCCTAGTAGCCAACCCCCTGCCTAGTAACTATTCACAAGCTTTCAGGGTTGTTCACTTATCCTCAAGCACCATCCTAGTAGCCAACCCCCTGCCTAGTACCCAACCCCCTGTCAATCACAGCCAGTCTGTACACCTCCCTCCCTGTCCTCCCTCCTCCCTCCCTGTCACTCACAGCAAACAGGCCAAGCCAATACACTCCTCTACTTAACAGCACCAGCCAACACAGTCAAAACAGACCCATGTGGCCACTGACAGGCCACCCCTCCAATTTAGACTTAGCCAGGGGTGCGACAGAGGCTCCTGTATAAGTATACCTTTCCTATAGTGATACTAAAAGGAGGCTGCGCCCATTCAATCGAAATACAACTTAAAACAGAAAAACACAGAGGCTACCCTCCTAATAACCACATAATGAAATGTAGTCTTTTAAAAGAGCGGGTAAAGATATTTAATCCAAATCTAGTTTCATTTAAATGGCATTAATTTCCGTAGAAGATATGTAAAGTTAGAAAGACCAAGTACTTACAGACTCTTGTACATGCGCTCTCCATTGGGACCTATCTGTTGGTTCTGTAGGCGGGTCTTGACCAGATCAATAGGAAACACACAGGTCACTCCCACTATACCGGCAATAGCGCCATTCACCACCCGAGGTACAAGCCTGCAAATAAACACAAACACCAGCATTTAGTACAAAGTCTTTATGTATCATATTGTATTACTCATTTATTCATTACTCATTTTGTACAGAGTCTCTATATATATCATATTGTATTACTCAGTTATTCATTTCTCATTTAGTACAAAGTCACTACATATCATATTCTACTCCCCCCCCCCCCCCCCCCCCCAAAAAAAATAAAAAATAATAATAATACAATAAAATACCTACAGGGTAGAAAATATCCTGCATCTTGGTTTGTCCGCAACAATCAAAAATGTATATATGGGTGTCCTCATGACATCCAGGTTACCTTACTTTGATGTAACCGGACAACCACATACTTTGTGAGATATATGTCGGACAACAATATTTTGGTCCTGAGGGCAACCATTTTTTAAGTGATTTCCTCAACCCCGGGCATGTCAAAATACAGAAAGTTGTCACCGAATAAAAGATGTATTCTTATTATCTCTGGCTTCGAATATAATGGAATAAAAATCTTTATATATATGGTCCATTCCTACGAAATGGGCCCAGTGCCTTTTTCCCTACCTTTGGCCCTTCTATGCTTCATATCTCAGGGTAAACTTCATTGATGTTAAAACTGATCCTACCGACAGATTCCTCTTGGAATGACAATTCCTCTTATATATACATTATTATAGGACTGATAGGTATTTTGTTGGTTAAATCCGTTTTAAATTGATATTTTCATGGAAAATTGTCAATAATTAAACATTTGGAAGCTGGGGAAACAGAAATTTACACCTATTATTATTTTCTTATATCTGATTAATTGTCCTTAGTCACCAGGTTCAAATTTTAATGCATAATAATAACCCAACTTACTTTTAGAAAAAAATATAGCTCACACAAAATTACAATTTATTTTTTTGCATTTTTACGTCGCCCATGTTTCTCACTTGAATGCAATGAATTTGTTGGAGGATACAGCAATCAAAACCATTTGATATATAAGCATACAAATCTCTAACTTTTGATACCTCAAGAGTCTCAACAGGATCAATAGTAATGATCTTATGCTTATTTGAATAAATTCAATTGGAAAATGGCTAATTATGTATGTTTTTACATCGCCACATTGATTAGTTGTGCTTTTCCATTCTATTGTAAAAATTCATTTAAAACTAATATGAATATATTGGGCAATTGATTCTCTTGTTGCCAGTGCAATATGAATGGTTTAAACAGATATGCCTTGTGCATAGAGAGTGAAAACACCTGTTTTTACGTCGCACGCTGGACGTTTTTACGTTGCACGTTTTTACGTTTTTACGTCGCATTTGCTTGATAAAATCAAAGCTATTTAAGGTAGAAAGTTGTAACATGTACCAGACGAACCGCAATAATATCAGCTTTCTGCTGATATAAAATCATCCATATCCCTTGAATGGTGTGACCAGAAATGTCTTGTGCATAGAGTGGGAAAACACACGATTTTAAGTCGCATGTTTTTACGTCGCACGTTTTAGGTCGCAACATTTGGTTGATAGAGGCAAAACTATATGGGATAGAACGTTGTAACATATACCAAACAAACCGCAACATTGTCAGCTTTCTGCTGATATATAATCATCCAGATCCCTTGAGTGGTCTCAACAGAAATATGCCTTTTGCATAGAGAGAAAAAAAAAGTTTGCAATGTTTCTGGATGGACAATTACCAGTAAAGTAACTAAATATACTCCATATGAATGCCTTCAAAACACAAAGATATAATTAATACTATGTCTCGAGATTTGTCACATGGATTCATCTGACTATGAGTGCTACACTCACTAAAAACCAGAACATTTCAATAAAGAGACCTTATGAAAAAAAAACACTTTGAAAAATATCAATTTTGCGACTTGTTACTCATTTTCCTGAAACACATCATATTTATTGATTTAAATATTTAAAGTGAACGTTTTCGGCCATAGATTCCTAGATAATTGTCTCTGGATGCCATTCTTTCAGGATTATATAGAGGAGAATATGACCTATTAGGAAATATTATCCAGAAACCTCTTATCGTTATTCTAAATTTCATGTTTCCTCATTTCCATCACTGGAAAGCAAGACTTTTCAGAGAATAGCCCTATAGCGTTTTTACGTCGCACATATTTTCAACCTGCTGTAAAAAATAGAAATATAATCCCTGGCCAAAATAATACTTGATTGTTCAAGGTAAGGTAATACCAAAGCTATAGGACTCTTTTTTTTCTCTTATTTCTTGAAAATAAGCAGAATAGTGATGAATGAAACAAGGTCAAGTAGTGCCAAGGTTATAGTTGAAAAGTGAACTGGTTTTTAAATTTGCCATTCCTAAATCAAAATCAGAGACTTATTTCATGACAAGTTGCCAATACTATGAGGAAATAGTCATATTTCCCAAAGAAAATGACAAATTGAACCCAAAATTAATTTCTCATTTTCAAAATCCAACTATTTAGTGGCAGTTTAATGTGCGACGTAAAAACATAGGAAATCCTAACCCTGACTTTAATGTTTTGTAGAATAAAAACTATTTAATCAATTTAGTAGCAAATTTAGATTTGAAATGCTCCATTACTCTAGTTAAGGTTCCTTAACTATGGAAAACATTGAAAGGATTTTTTTTTGCATAATGTTTTCAGGCTACTGGGCCCATTTCGTAGGAATGGACCATATATATATATACTACCTCAGAGAAGGCAAATGTTTTAAAGGCAATTGTTTTGATGATCAAAGAAAAATCTTTCTTTTTTTTAAAATTTCAACTTGACCAAACAAATCTTGGGAAATTCTGACAAAATTGGGCTATAAATGGTAGATTTTGGGGTATAAATGATAGCTTTTGGAAGTTTTCAAAAATACTTATTTCAGTACTAAGTCTTGCCTCCCATTAAAAGTTTAACACAATATTCTCATTTGACGCTGACAAAGTACAAATTATAACACAATATCAATGTGACAATAATTGATATTTAACATGTTCATTTTCCTTTCAAATGAAATACCACCGCCTACCTAGTTTTCATCTACTATAAACCAGAAACACACCCATTTATTTGGTCTAATAGTCTCCTTTGTGTAACAGGTTCAGACACCCAGAGAGACTTAATCCTTCATATGTTACAAGACTTTTAACTTATTACGTCCGAGTTACACCTTTACACTGACTGGCAGACTATGCTACAGTGTACACATTGGCGGGCCTTTCTGAGAAATGCTTCCCTATTCTTAGTAGTCAGTCAGACAAGGTAAGGCCATAAAAATGTTATGTAATTGTAGTTGCTAGTGCTGATACGGAGGCTAAAGTAGTGAGCTATTTGTTTATTATTACTATTAGTTTGTATTTAGACAACTTTGGAATAGTTTCCACTTCTCTTGACTTATAAATAATTTTAGAATATCTTTAAGGTTTAAAAACGTATGTATTTTTAATTCATCCAATTATAAATTAGGGCACATTAAAAGAATATCAGCTATGGCAATATGACGAGATTTAAGTATACCCAATACATGTGCATAAGTTAAGAACATATGAGATGTTATGAATCTTCAGATTTGAATAAATGAAGTCGCATGTTTCAAGTCCAGAAGGAAATCCCACGCTATATTTCCATCACATATCTTCCATCCGACATTCGGAATCACTCTAGGCCCAAAGATGAAAGTCCCATCAAACGGAGGGAAAGCCTCTCGCCTCAAACTGCAAAGTGCCATTATAATTCCAAAGACTGCAAAATATTATTATATTCCCATTAGAACGCCTTGTCCTAGGCCAGGAAACCGACTAGCGAAGTAGGCGTCCAATCACTGACATACCATTCTGACCTGATCTGAAGGTTTGACCCTGGACTGGAATACTCAAGTCTAGGGAAGCAGTTTGAGGTGAAATGTTTGTGTAACAACCCCAAACCCACGAGTATAAACACCACCAATACATGCACAGATGTAACTCAGCAAGCCTCCATGTTGTCAGCGCACGCACTGCATTAACTCCTGCTTCTCTCACTAAAGGATTAATGACCGACATTGAGGGACTGCTTGTGCACATAGCAGGCTCGCGATGGAGCTTATTTATCATGTTAGTCTCTGCATATGGCTGTTATAGCCCCTGGACTGCTCAAGGCAAAAATATACAAATCTTGAACTTGATCTTGAAAAAATGAACTTATCCAAGAGAGCTAAATCTAAATATACATGTACGCGTAATCAAGTATTTATGACTAAAAATGCTGGGTTGATTAAGTGATATATGATTATTGATATATGATAATAATGATAAAGTCCATGCATGTACATACAGATGCAGTATAGCTCAGTGTATTTCCTTATTTATGTAAATACTGAAGCAGTAAAGCCCAGTATAATTATAGCCATCATATATGTAAAAACTTAGGTTAAGTAATTATTAACCATCTTTCATAGGAGTACTAAATCACGACACCTTGATCTACATTTTCCAACTACTGGTTAGTCAGGTCCAGACGGCCACATTCTTCGATTCCACATCCAGTGATAAGCTTAACCACAAGGCTAAGATTAAGGCTAAAAGTGTAAATGATCCCTAAAACTTAGGGGTCCAAAACTGCCTTCGGAACCTCACTGTGTTAACATTACTGTTTTGTTAATATCTGTTGTTATTGTATCTGGCCTCCATTGGAAGACCTGAGTAATCAGAAATGAACAACCGATTTTGGAAACTAAATAAAGAATAAAATCAATCAATCAATCAATAATAATTATTATTATTGAGAAATAATTGAAGGTATAAGGACTCACCATCTCCACTCCTCATTGATGGTGGGGAGGAGTGGCGGGAAGGCCAGGGCAGGGAAAGCCTCCTGTCTATACATGTTTATTGGGGTATACACTGGCATCTACCTCTCTCTACCTCTCCCTATAATACACTCAGGCAGGGGAGGATCCGTCCCAACCAGTAGTAACTCAATGCCACTTGGTTTTGGCGGTGAGAAGCTCAGTATAGGTGAGGGTAGAAGTAGGACAAAGTGTACTACGGGGGCTTGTATATGTGTATGTGTCTCCTTGTCTCTAGTAGTACTTATTATCACCTCACAGATCAGGAGATGGAAGTTTATTAACACTTGCAACAACGCTCCAATCTAATATATAATGCAGTTGTTACTGTAGAAGACAACAAAGCTGTTGTTGATAGTGATTGTCTATGTATGACCTTGTTTATCAACAAGAGTTTATTAACAAGAGTTGAGATGTTTGCTCCAATATCACTCTGTTAAATTTGTATACGAGATCTTGGGTGAATATATGTAGGATATTGTGATAATTTGTCCAGGTATTGACTAGTTTATGCCTCTGTAGTTGAAGTGGAAGGTCTGAGAAGAGTGGGTCCATATGAGTAACTCTTGAGGGAGTAGATAGATTATATAGTAGTGATGACTCAGCTTATTCCATTCACTCTCCACAATTTTCACTTTAACTAAATAATGCCTCCAGAAGGTTCCACTATTTCAAAACGTGATGAGTAATCCTTAAGTAGAAACTTGAGTAATACTTGAGGTCATTTTTTGAGGGGTATTTTTTGTAGAAGTATTTTTTTAAGGATGAATAATCACAATATGTTGCATAGGTTCCAGGAGCAGTTAATCTTGTGATAATCCAAATAAAATATTTCGCAGTTTATAATTTTAAAGCAAGTTTCCAAATTCACTCTTTTGATTTGATTTTCACTGGTTTTTGTTCTTCAGATTGAACACTTTCTCACTAATTATGATATATATTTTAAATCCGATAAATCCCTCAGTGCTCACTCATATCAATCAATGAGAAATATTCCAGATTTGATTAAATTCTTGTAAAGTCCAACTTGATGATTTCTTGTAAAAATTGGCTCAGAATTTTAGGTATTTCCTGAATCACGTTAGTAGAAAAAAACCACTATTTTCCGGATCTCGGTAGCAGCTAGCAGGAGGTGGAGGTAAGGAGAGACGCCAGCAGTTCCTCCAGGGTGTACAGGTGCATACAATACCCTCTACTCCTCCAGTAGGTGAAGGTGAGAAATAGGTGTTAATCCAGGTGGAAATTACTGGGCTGGTATTTGGCAATGCTTCTGTGCATGTAAAATGCCAGATTTGGGGTTCCTTCTTGTTTTCTTTTGATATGAATAAATGTTGCTTGTCCACCACCACCTCCTCCACCTCCACCACCACCGCCACCACCGCCCTGAGCCAGTTGAGCAAAGGAGGGAGTTGCTCTGAGTTGGTGGATATGTAGAAGCTGGGAGTGCCTGGCTATTGCATCAGATCCACCACTGTAAACCTCCTGCTCCTCTCTACTCCCCAATACTCACTCTGTATGAGGGTCAGACTTTCAGAAAATGTACAATTCGCCTTCACCAATCCTCTCAAATAATCCAAATTACAGACGAAAATAAAGTTCAAAATACAGCTGAATCTAACCAAACAGATTGCTAGAATCAATGCAATGCCAAATATACTCGAATTTACCTAGTATTGACCAAATTGCAGCCTAATTTAGCAGAATTTACTAAATGTGTACAGCTGCCAATTGTACATTTTCTGAAAATCTGACCCTTGTGTGACATGATAGTTACATGAAATCTAGGCTAGGGATTTACAGATCTATATTGCCTGAAGGACCCGATTACCAAGCACACATGAAAAGCATATTTTGATTTGAAAAGGGTCTCAGTCTCCCTCCCTCCCTCTCTCTGCATGCATGTCTCTCTCTCTCACTCCCTCTCCCTCTCTCTCTCCTCACTCTTGCCATAGCTTCAATAGATGCAGGTGTACATTGGGTTGATATAAAATGATATTTCGTTTTGCTAGATTATATCAGAGCCCCTTTCCCTCCATTCCATGTCTGCACGAATCTTTCTTCCCAAACAGCCATTGTACTGGTCGGAGAATATAGCATTGCAGGATAATAGCCCTCCGCCCGCGGTATATTCTTTAATATTTAACTGTAATATCAAATCTAAAGCATTTTGATACTGGAATCACAGAAGTGGGCCTCTCTGTTTGGGCATTTATATTTTTCAATTGTTGAGTCCTCACAATCACTTCCCATAGCACCACATCACAGGGCCAAACTATTTGTCTGTTTCAATCTGCCAGTTGTATATTAATACAGCATTGAGGGATTACTGAAGAATCTTTTTATTTGTATATTGTATATTGTGCGTCTGTTACTATAAAGGAAAGAACGAACCATTAGCCATACGAATCAGTGTGCTTAATGTAAAAGGCATCGATAGGAAGATAGAGATAGATCTACTATCTATATCTAGATAGTATCCTGCACTAGAAAACCTGATTTGAAACCTTTCAAATAAAGAATTTTATTATCATTATTAATGGATATAGTTAAAAGTTTAAAATCAGGTCTTCCAGTGTGTGATACTAAATATAGATAGATAGATAGATAGATAGATAGATAGATAGATAGATAGATAGATAGATAGATAGACAGACCCAGTTCAAGTCATGAAATCAAGTCATTTGATTAGACCTATCACTGTTGGGAAAATCTGCCAAATATAAAATTGTTTAAAAAAAAAAAATTCAGTCCATTTTGCCACCACCAGCTACACTGGTTGTAAGCTTGGACTTTACGGTGAGCATCTCCCCCACATGCAGGCACCCCCGGGAGTCACTCCCTCCACTCCTGGAGGCTATAAATAGCATCAACTGCTCCTCGAGCTGCTCCTACAGCTACATCAACCTCCCGCTAGGTGTCGCCACCGGTATTATCAGAGGGACAGTCAGTTCACATGCATGGATTGATAACTTACATCTTTAAAGTACAAGTATTAAGATAAGATAAGATAAGATAAGAAAATCCTTTATTTGTCAAACTGCTCGTGGCTACATCATCTTGAAAAGGGACAAATAGGTTTACATGTCTATACGAAAAATAGTATTCCATTTCTGCCGACAGAACGTGTGAGTTTTGTACTGGACTGAGCAGAAGACATGATAATATGACAAAGTAGAATTTTAAAAAAAAATTAACCGCATCAAACCCGCATTATCAACAATTACGACCAGAAAAATCTTACCAAAATGTACTCAAATTACGACGTATAGGACTGAATTTATCAATATTCCTTTACAGGAAAGGACTTTGGCGGGTTCCCAAAATATCAATGAGGACTTTTTTGAAGCGCTGTAGCAAAAACAACTGGATAGAATACTCTTAAACCCTGGTTAGAATGCTTTTAGATGGATTGGAAAAGATTGGATCAAAAAGTAGAAAAGTATTTGACTGACATTAACTGAGAGTGCAGCTATATGATATCTACATGTATAAAGATAGTATTGCTTTGGATATTAATATTGGCCTGGAGTCTCCCACAACCTCCCTAATCACCCAGCACTCCGCAGATCGTTAATAAAACCATCTTATTTGAAAAGACGAGATTTAGTGCATTCCAACGATGTTAACATTTAGAAATCTACAAAGTATTTCTATTTTTTTTTATGTTTGAAAGAAAACTTTGCAATATTTCTGGGTAGCTAAATATACTTCATAGGATGGGCTTAGAAACGCAAGGATATTTATTATTATTATTATTATTATTATTATTATTTTAAGATTTTATTTCCATTTCACATGTACAATCGTTGACATACATATTAAATAAAGAAGAATGGAAAAGAAATATTGTCTGTGACTGTCACAGCTCTTCCGAACACCCCAGAAATAATTCAATACACGGTCTTGAAATTTAGTATGTATTCATACGACTTAAAGCGACACATACCCCACAAATGAGAACCTATTCCTACAAAGAGCGAGAATAAAACTCTTTGAAAAAGATCAATTTTGCTACTTGTGACTCGTGTTTCAGTAACTGATCCTATATATTTGTCTCGTGCATTTTTGTCACTATTGGCATCTTGCCAGCAACATTGAACACACTATAGATCGATCCAGCAGAGAAGGCTATTTTTGTAAATTTTGTCTAACCTATAGATGTATACACAGTGACACCCAACTGTCATTCCCTCCTCTCAAAGCAGCTGTCATTTCAAATAATACGAAATCATATGCTTTAAGATCAATATATGGGTCAGATTTTCATAAAATGCACAATCTTCATATCTACACATCTATCAAATTCTGCTAACTTAGAGTGAAAATTGATAAATACTAGGTATATCTGAGTGTATTCTGTATTGTATTAATTCAATACAATTGTCCGGTTATTTTGCACTTTATTTTTAAGCTAATTTTTGTATTAAATTTGAGTTATTTGGAAAGTTGGTGAAGGCCAATTATACATATTTTTGGAAATTTCACCCATATAGTCAACTCATCAAAGCACACCAAAAATATGACAATTTCCCCTGAAGGAGTGTAGATACACGGTAAAGTGTACAGGTATGTATGTGGCATGCCAATATGTGGTTAAGTGGGGAAAAGGACATTTTTATTGCCGTCACCTGACATAGCAATACATATCATCACAAACGCCAAAACGAAGACACTCATGGTGGACCATGAGTGTTGCAATGTTTATTGCTTAAACTCTGAGAAAGTTTGTATAGACAACTGTTAATATGTAAACATTTCGGTTCCTCTTGACAATACATGGTAGTAAACTATGCCAGAAACATTCAGTAAATTGGCAACATGTCGCTGAACTAGAAACAACCAGGTGGAACAAAAACTGACAACTGTGGCGAAAACAAGAATGAAATGATGCCAGGTCTTAGATGCGATATAAATGTGAGACTCCCGTGAAATGAAAGTAAAGAATGTATTTATATAAGCTGCCATGAATTTCATTCTGTAGCTGCTATGAGTTGGAGAACAGACACAAGTCAGGAATTGGGCATTTGTACACGCTCAGGAAAAATGAGCCAAGAACTGGTAAATGAGAAGTGGTGAGGAGGACTGGGCAGCATATGGTCAGATCGCTATAAAATGTACAATTCGCCTTCACCAATCCTCTCAAATAACACACATTCAAGACAGGAATGAGCTTTAAAATACAGTTTGACATAACATAAAAGATACTTTAAAACAACATAATACAAAATATGCTCAGATATTGACAATTTTTCAGTCTAATTTAGCAGAATTTACTAAATGTGTAAAGCTATCGATTGTATATTTTGTGATGATCTGACCCATATACTGGTTGTATAAGGGATTAAGGTGATATTATATAGAGGTATTACTGGGTGGAGCATTGCATCATTGTATAAGGGATTAAGGTGATATTATATAGATGTATTACTGGGTGGAGCATTGCATCATTGTATAAGGGATTAAGGTGATATTATATAGAGGTATTACTGGGTGGAGCATTGCATCATGTAGAATAAGACAGTAATAAATGGGGCCACTGCCCCAGGATACCAGACACAATATATAAATCATGGCTAACCCGACTCAGTCTGGACAGGTGAACGAGGAAATGGTACTGGAGGTGGAGGAGGATGGATGAGGCGGTGGGGGTGGGGGGGATGAGCGAGGGAGGTGAAGGAGGAAGGATGAGGCGGGTTGAGGAAGGGGGAGAGTGATGAGGGAGGGAGGTGAAGGAGGAAGGATGAGGCGGTGGGGAAGGGGGAAAGGGATGGGGGAGGGAGGGGAAGGAAAGTTGAGACTGGCACTGAAGCAGTCAAGTGGAAAGAAAAGACTGACCTGAGGGGGGGGGGGGGGGGGGGAGGGAGTGCAGGGATGGGAAGACTATAATATGTTAGCAGTCATTAGCACAGAGGCAATGTAAATTTCTAGCGCAGACAGCCACAGTCTAGGCCCATACCTCTCAGAGCAGATATCAATGGTATGTCAGTGATCGGACATATTGGAATTTTGCAGTTTTGAACAAATGGCTTTCCCTCAGTTAGGAGGGGCTCTCTCAACTGTGAGCCTAGCCTGGGAGAGGCTTTCCCTCAGTTTGGAGTGACTCACTCAACTGTGAGCCTAGCCTGTGAGAGGCTTTCCCTCGGTTTGGAGGGACTCACTCAACTCTGAGCCTATCCTGGGAGAGGCTTTCCCTCAGTTTGGAGGGATTCTCTCAACTCTGAGCCTATCCTGGGAGAGGCTTTCCCTCAATTTGGAGGGACTCACTCAACTCTGAGCCTAGGCTGTACACAAACTGTCAGTGCATGAAGTAGACATCATATGCTTTCCCTCTAATCCACAAGGGGGCACTGGGGTGCCAGCTATGACGTCACTATGCGCAGAGAAGGAGAGGCGGAGGTAAGTGAAAATGGCGCATATTCTTTCCATGTCTGAAGGTCAGGGGATAAAATGAAGGGTTGCGGGAAGTTGGCAATCTCCAGTGAATGCAGACAACATGCGAGTACTGACATACCATTCTGACGTTAGCGTTCTGCCGGGATAACCATGCTATTTGTGAAGAGATTTTAAGTAAGATGTTCGTTGTGAAAGGTGAAATTGAGTAACTCTTGAGTGGGTACTGAGTGACTGGGCATTTCCACTATATCGCACACGCAGTTTTAACAAGAAAATGTGACTTTGTCACACAACAAAATAAAATGTATACCGTATGATTCTCTATGCGTTACAAATAAAATGACAAATGTTTTTTAACATATTCTTACCATACATGAGAGACTCCCAACAAAATTTAACACATTCTTACATCCAGTTTGCAAGATAAATATATGCCATCAACAAACACACATCTTGTTCTTCCCCCCAGTGCTATGCATAACACTACATGCAGAGAGACTGTTGTTAGAATATGCATGAGAAATGTTTTAATGTTGAGGTAAGAACTGTAACATGAAGGAATATTTTCTATCTTAAATAGTAGTACATTTGCCAGGGAACAACTATATAGATAAACTGGACTATAGACTACTGGACTGGCCCTGAAGAAGGACAGAGATGTCCGAAACGTCGACCAGTTAAAGTCCAATAAAAAGTGCAAAAATTCCACTCCACAACTCCCTTTTTCAACCAAGTCATAAGCTAAAAGAATCTGAAATTCAGACGGTTGGCAGCACCCCTTCCAACATATATAGATAAATGTTGGGTTGAGGATTACCAACCATTAAATATATAGATAAAGTTTTATTCCAAACCAATATTATTGTTTGGACGAACACGAGAATTTCATTTCCTGCACTGTTTTCCTAACGACCATGGGACTACAGGGGATAAGGGGCAGGGGCCATGATATTATATATATGGTACAGATTTTCAGAAAATGTACAATTCAACTTCACCAATCTTCTCAAATAACCCAAATTTCAGACGAAAATAAAGTTCAAAATACAGTTCAACCTAACCAAACAGATAGCAAGAATCAATGCAATCCCAAATATACTCGAATTTACCTAGTATTGACCAAATTGCAGCTTAATTTAGCAGAATTTACCAAATGTGTACAGCTGCCAATTGTACATTTTCTGACAATCTGACCCATATATTGCATGCCCCAGTTTAAGTGTATTTACAAGACAAGAAGTTACGTAACAAGTAGAGACTAAATATACTCCAGCAAGGGTGGACGTGGTTTTCCAGGCCATGTTCCAGGCCATGTCAAATAAAACACACTTTTAGGTAAGAAAACAAAGTGAGACTAAGTAAAGACAATTCAAGGACATTGAATACTCAAGTCATTGGAACCTTGTGCGCACTTTTTTTTTTACACGAATTTTATTCAGGACAAGTGCCTTCGGCACTTGGATTGTAGAGGCAGTTGTGTTTCTACTTCTTATAGGAATCCAACAATTTACTGGACGTTTATTTTAATTTGGATATATATCAATTTGATTGCCAAAAATGGCTAAAATCACAGGGGGTCTACGTCGGGGTAGTAGGCCTAAGGTGTAGGAGGGGGGGGGGGGGGGGCGGAGAGAGAGAGAGGGACAGAGAGAGGGGGGGGGGGGAGGAGAAGAGAGGGAGAGGAGAGATGAGAATGACTGAAATAAGAGGGTTTCCACCCCCCATGCACACACACACCTATACATCTATCAATTTTCCTTCTCCTCCCCCTCCCTGACTACCTTTCTTGCTCTCCCTCCCCTTTTATTCCCCCTCCTTAATAATAATGAGTAATGTGTGGACAGGTACATTCTTTCTTTAAAAAAAGTTAGTCGAAAATAAGTTAGTCGTAAAATAAAGTTGGTTGAAAAAAAGTTGGTTGAAAAAAAAAGTTGGTTGGAAAAAGAAGTTGGGTCAGGAAAAAAAGTTGGTCGTAATTCGGCACTTGGATTGTAGAGGCAGTTGTGTTTCTACTTCTTATAAGAATCCAACAATTTACTGGACGTTTATTTTAATTTGGAGATATTAATTTGATTGCCAAAAATGGCTAAAATCACAGGGGGCCTACGCTTCTTCTCCTCCCCCTCCCCGACTACCTCCCTTGCTCTCCCTCCCCTTTTATTCCCCCTCCTTAATAATAATAATAATGAGTAATGTGTGGACAGACATTCTTTCATAAAAAATTGTAAAAAAAAGTTGGTCATAAAAATGGTGGGTCGTAAAATAAGTTGGTCGTAAAAAATTTGGTTGAAAATAAGTTGGCCGTAAAAAAGTTGGTCGAAAAAAAGATGGTGGTAAAAATAGTTGGTCGAAAAAAAGTTGGTCGTAAAAAAAAGTTGGGTCGTAAAAAAGTTGGTCAAAATAAGTTGGTTGAAAAAATAGTTGGGTCGTAAAAAAGTTAGTCGAAAAAAAAGTTGGTCGTGAAAATAGTTGGTCGTAAAAAAAGTTGGTCGAAAAAAAGTTGGGTCATAAAAAAGTTGGTCGAAAAAAAAGTTAGTCGAAATAAAGTTGGTCGAAAAAAAAGTTGGGTCGTAAAAAAGTTGGTCGAAATAAAGTTGGTCGAAAAAAAGTTGGTCGTAAAAAAAGTTGGTCGAAAAAAAGTTGGGGTCATAAAAAAGTTGGGGTCATAAAAAAGATGGTCGAAAAAAGTTGGGTTGTAGTTTGTTTGTGACATTAAAGCTTGGGAAAGTTATGATAGAGATAATCCTTCCTTCCCCTTCCCCATCTTGGTCATTTCATCTTTCCCCCCATAGGGGTTTATAAATCGCTCTTAACACAGGAAAGTCAGCGTTCTAATGAAAAGGGGGTTAATTTTAAAAATGTCAGCGTTTTTCAGAAAATAGGGGTGTTTTTAGGGCTGAAAAGTCAGCGTTTTCATGGAAAAAAAGGGTACTTTTTCAGCTCAAAATCCGCGGAAAAGGGTATGTTTTCTGATAGGTGGAACGAGCCTAGCGAGCCTATGTCCTACTTATTGTATCTGAGTGCGGGGGCCGGGATTCTAAGACACATAGGCAGAGAGAGAGAGAGAGAGAGAGAGAGAGACAATGACAGAGAGAGAGAGAGAGACTTATGTGTACAGAGAGAGAGAGACAGAGAGAGACAGAGAGAGACAGAGAGAGACAGAGACTTATGTGTACAGTGGCACAACCTCTGGTGGGGTCAGGGGTGATGCACTATATAGCGGCCGCCCCTAGCTCTCTATTAGAATGGCTTGACCCGCCACCCCTCTCTATTAGAATGGTTTGACCCAGAGCGAAATAGATGGGGTACCGAGTGGAGTGGCCATGGAAAATAAACGGGGACCTCTCTCACACAGGTACCCCGTTACGCTTGCCTGTGTGAGTGCATGGGGAACCGAGCTGCAGTAAGTCTCGCATAAGTTCTCGTGCTCCGTGTTTCTGTGTGTATGGGCTAATAAGCTGGGGAATCCCCAGGGCAAAGATTTAAGTAAGGGAGTCAAGATAGGTGGCATGCGCCAAAGTTTTTAAGCGGTTTGGGTAATCTCGATCTTCGTCCAGAGAGAGGGAGACAGAGACGAGAGAGAGGGGGGAGGGAGAGAGAGAGAGGGAGGGAAAGAGAGAGAGGGGAGGGAGAAGAGAGAGAGAGAGAGAGGAAAAGAGAGAGAGGGGGGAAGAGAGAGGCCATTTTCGGTGACTTGAAACGTACCACTTGTGTGGAATAGCAGACTTCACATATTCAGCAGTCAGTGGTTGCGGGACTGCTCTGAATCATTTTCAACATGTGTGATTAATTACAGCCACACATAAATGCGGGCCAAATGCTCCCCTTACTGGACTGCTCACTCGACCCCACCCCCTGCCCCTCACTGGCCCGTCAACAGGACTATAGCTGCCCGCTGCCTGTCTGTGTGTACCCGTGGGTACATGTTCTTTGTAAACAAATTTGACAAAACTTAGAATATTTTAAAATCTAGTGGGTCAAAACGGCCTGAAGTCTGGCAAAATTACTCTAAACATACCATTCTATATTTCTGCTCAGCATATTGAGAAACGAGCTAAAATCTTTGGAGAGAAAGGTGAGGTAAGTTGGGCACCTATGGTGAAGATATAGGGGCAATGGGCAAGTGCCCGTCATACCTTGACTTCAGCCCACTACCACCACGGGAGCTGTGGCGCTACAATCGAATTTGTGAACTGCCCTATTGTTGGTCGAAATAAAAATGTTTTAAAAAAAAAAAGAAGAAAAAAATCCAATTAAAATGCCTACTCCAGGGCCGGGATATCCAATAGCGCAGTAGGCGTCCAATCACTGAAATAACATTCTTATCTTATCTGAGAGGCTCTGAGCCTAGACTGGACTAAGCCACGATGAGAAAGCAGTTATATATAATGCAAAATAATTAGAGGTGTGTGTGTGGGGGGGGGGGGGGGGGGCAGAGTCGTATAACTTAATGTATGATGATAGAGAGATTGCGGGATTAAATAATAATTGCGTGTTACGCAGAACCAAGTAGTTTGTTGTTACAGGTTTATAGAGTGGCTCAACTGAACAGTAATATTTACTGCTGTGACTCAGAGATAAACGTAAAACATCTACTACGGAGACTTAGTATCATCAAAGATAATAGTAATGTACTGGTATCTTTAGTATCATCCCCATGGTTACGTCCAACGTATCTATCAGATACTCCAGCGTTGTATGCATGGTCAACAGAGACTTCTAGAATAGTTTCATAAGACACAAGAAGACATCTTTAACAAGAGAGTATACGAAGTGAATGGACAAAGTTATTCACTTACAATAAATCAATAGGCAATATGTGAAAGTTTTTCTTATTGAAAATTATTCTCGCCATGCAAGCTCAAAGACTAAATCAATGTCATTTTAGATGTAAACACATCAAATCTGACCGCATGAAAAACTTTCACATATTGCCTATACAAGGAATGGGAATAAAATTGTGATAAAAAAAATGAATATTAAATTCTGAGTAATTTATTATAAATTATACATGGGTCAGGCTGTCAAAAATATACAATTCACCTTCACCAAACTTCTCAAAGAGACCAAATGTAAGACGAAGATTGAGGTTCAAGTCAGTTCAACATTACAGAACAGATCTTTTTAATCAACACAATACCAAATACACTCCTGAAGATATAGATACTAGTATGTATCATTTTAAACCTAATTTAGCAGAATTTACCAATATTATGTAGACAGTTTAGGCTCAACGTTGAGAAAGTCCCTTCCAGCGAAGGGAAAGCCTCTCGTCTCAAGCCGCAAAGTGCCATTATAATTCCATTAAGACCGCAAGATGCCATTATATTTCCAATAAAACGCCGAGTTCTAGGCAGGGATAGTCATACTGATTAGCGAAGTAGGCTGACATACCATTACCATACCATTCTGATCTGATCTGAGGGTTTGGACCTAGAGTGTAGAGCTGCCAATAGTATTTTCTGACGTCCTGACCCTCAGATATTGTGTTCATGCAGATGGGACCCCACTCTAACCTGGCTACACTGGGGAGTATGCCCCTAGAACAGATCATAGGTCACTAATAGGAAGGTGGGTGCCTATAGAAGGACAGTGGAGACCTAGGTTACAGAAGGAGGAGGTCTATGTAACAAAGCCCTCCCACACACAAGGGACGATTAGCCATGATTTCCCCATGGTGCCAGATAATCGCTCCTTCACTTCAGGGAGTCCATTCACAGAGCACTGATACAGTCTAGGCCCAAAGATGAGAAAGTCCCTTCAAACGGAGGCAAAGCCTCTAACCTCAGACCGCAAAGTGCCTTTATTTTGTTATTAATTGTCATTAATTACAATACAATTGTCATGAAAAAACGTAATGTGGTTCAACGACGTTTTCATACGTTGCCTCAGGAATTATAATTCCATGAAGACCGCGAAATGTCATTATAATCCCATTTGAACGCCTAGTCCTAGGAACCAATTAGCGAAGTAGGCGTCCAATCACTGACGTACCAATCTTATCTGATCTGAGGGTTTAGGCCTGGACACAAGCCTCTTATTGTACTAGATATCTTTAAACCCTGCCGACACACAGTCGATTTGCCCCGCGATTGCCTCCCGATTTTGGTCTCCGAATGAATCCTAGGATTTCATTTCCAATCCTGGTTGATGTTATTTCAAAAACATAAATCAGGATTTGAAAGGAGATCATAGGATTCACCAGGAGACCCAAATCGGGGGGAAAATCGGCTGTGTGTGGGCAGGGTCTTAGGCGAAATATTTGTATTCAGGTTTAATTTTATTCATCAGAACTGGGGGCATACACTAGTGTAGAGCTGCCGATTGTACATAAGTATGCTGACACTCTAACCCATACAGGTATCTCTATTCACGTTATCAATGCGCATAAACCAGAAGCCAATATAAATAGAGGGCATTATGCAGGGTTACATGCGGACAGCCGAGTGACACTTAACAGCCAAGTTACAGTACCACAGAGAGCTCACATTCATTATCACAATCTATACATGGGTCAGATTTTCAGAAAATGTACAATTCGCCTTCGCCAATCTTCTCAAATAAACCACATTTAAGACAAAAATGAGCTTTAAAATGCAGTTTAACATAACAGAACTGATACTTTAAATCAATTGCGAGCCCAAATATACTCAGATATACCCGGTATTCTTCATTTTTCAGCCTACTTTAGGAGAATTTACTAAATGTGTAGAGCTTCAATTGTACATTTTCTGAAAATCTGACCCATATATGTTAAAGCCAAATATTAGAAATGCCATGAGAGCAGTTTACTCTTAAAATCTGACCCACATCTTAGAAGTAATATAACACTCCAAGCCCACATGAAACTCTGCAAGTTTTCTTTCTATCGAAAAATTAAGCTTCATTTTAGTTTCCGATCAAGAAAATATTGAAATAGCTCCGCGCAATCTATTGAATACTGGAAGTCTTATTCAATTCATGGCTTTTATAATTTAATTAAGTGATGATTCATGGATCATTCGATTACATTGTAATGGATACAATGCAACTAAGTGTACAGTCTCTTATTTCAATAGGTTCAAATTAACCAAGTGCAATAATGCAGACCCCATGTATGTTGTTCAACACCATGTCCATCATGATTGATACAAATGCTTCATAGAATTCATTCAATACTAAAGATTTAAAGGTTTTATAAACGTGTGTAGTTCAAACACATAGGACCCTTGTAGCTCTAGTTAAATACAATCAATAGGAACAACAGGTTTTACCAGCATTTTGAACAATTATATGATGATTGATATTGATCTCACGGAACCAGAATAAAGATTCGTCAAGATTCGGGCGTTAACTGACTAACTCAGAGACAGCCAATCACAGGACGGGGTGGGAAAGGTGTGTCCCCCGGTGTGTCCGCCCACTCCGCCTATTGGAAGTCTGACAAGTCAAACGATGGTTCTGTAATACTTGGCACAAACCCCAGGCCAAAGTTCTCAACAGTGCATTTAGGCTGGTTACGGATTGACCTGCAACTTGGAGGGGGGGAGGGGGGAGGGGGGAGGGGGAGGCAGGAATATGGGG